>OY982585.1:3813713-4413713 GCA_963859945.1 Euplagia quadripunctaria
CTACAGAACAGAACATAGACCCATTTTAACTTTGTTATACATAGAGAAGACAACATAATTAATAGAAAACATAAAATCAACTAAAATGATAAATGGTCGAACATAAGAGCAAGATGGCGACCGAAATTCGCGTTTCCCGCGCTCCGTTTGACTCTTCGTTGAATCGTCCGAAAATTTGAGCTTGAGATATGTTGTGTGGCTCTTCAGTTTCTTCTAATATTGGCGTTATGTCAGAATAATCGACTGTAGACGGTTTTGTACGCCCGGCTGAAAAAAAAAGATATAGGATACAGATGTATTTCAATTTGTACAAATCCTTCAGACCATGCGATCGATGCGATGGTACTGATTTAGAACAACCCTAGTTAATACAAAATCGATTGTACTTTATATGAAAAAGTGTTGCCATTTTCGGATTTTTTGGCGTTTTGTTGTCACGACTTGATGAAAATTGTAATTATTTTGACATATCGTACAAAACTTTGGTCATGGCTTCCATAATATAGGTATCTAGATTCAATCAATACCAAAAGAAGGTATTAGACAAATTCAATTTAGAACGAGTTTGATTTCACTCAGGATATAGATATTAAAGCCTAAAAAATACGTACCTCCTGGTTCAGTAGCAAAATGCAAAATTGAGGAGGGTTTACTCCATCCGAACCTGAAAGGAAATCCATCGTCAGTGAATTCTAAAGCGCCATTTATATAAAACTGAAAATATATCGACAATTTGTTATGAAATTAGCGACGTGTGGTGTCCTCTCTGTCATTTTAAAGAAATATCTACCATAATTGGACTTTATACCTGCATACATCGATATTTATTCGAAAGAATTATTATTTCGTATAACGTTCTCATTAGTGCCTAGGTATAAAGGTACCGAATAAACGCGTTGGCGAAATATGTTGTTGTTATAAAAATATAAATTAAATTGTACACTTATTATTTTCAACTAATAATTATTACTAATGGCAACGTTTACTGACTTACGCGGGTGAAACCGCGGGGCGCTGCTAGTATCTAATATGTATCAAAGTCGCGAAAATTTAAAAACAGTCATTTATAAAAATAATGAAAATTATTAATTATTTTTAATCTGATACCTGTTTCTAGACGTCACGACGGCTTCATAGACAGTCGATGGAGTAAGACCTCTCACTGTATAAATGGCGCTGTGAATAGGTCCTAAAAATCATAATAAAACCTTCAGCTTGTCATTGAAAACCAATAATTGCCAAAAATAATAATGTTATTTTTTTATGGTATAAGGGGCAAACGAGCAGACGGGTCACCTGATGGTAAGTGACTACCGCCCCTTATAGACACCTGCAACTCAAGGGTCACTTAAGGTGGGAGTAGGGTAAAGGGGGAAGAGGATTAGAGGAGGGGAGAGGGAAGGTAACCTCACTCACTCGGCGAAAAGCAATGCAACAATGCTTCACTGCCGGTTTTCTGCGAGGTTTTCTATCACTCCGGTCGAGCCGGCCCATACGTGCCGAAGCATGGCTCTCCCACGAAAATTATTCCTCGATGTTGCTATATTTCATTCACTTTTCAGTAATAAAGTATTACATACCATCACTAGAATCGCCAGGTACAACGATTTTGCGCCAGAGATTAGCCGGAGGTTCGGTAGTGAAGGCGTCTGGTTCTAGGGTCGTCAGACGTCCGTAATATGGACGAAGCCACAGATTATATTCTGCAACATACATAATCACAGTCTTACCTTATTTCTAGATATATAAAGAGTCCGGTAATTGATAACAAGTCACTAGTTTGAAAATTAAAAAACACGACTACCCTGCCAAAAAACGTACCTATAGAAGAATTTTGAAGTGAAAACTTCTTTAGCTACTTTAGGTACATTTGGTATGCGGAAAAGCACTGAACTCGCTTGACCGTCACGCTCAGACACATATACACAGATGTGTGTGTATATATGTAATGTAAGTTATGTTTTCACTTCTAACGTGCAGTCCTACGTCTGAGTTTTTTTTTACATTTGATATATACCTATATTTAGTATAGTATCGCAATACTAGAATAAATTCACCCCGTTTACCGGTGACCTTTTATACCGGCGGCCTATATTATAGAAAGCCTATAGAAAAAAGCGTAAAAATTGTCTGACTCGACACTCGACACCCCTTTCTAGAACAACGTAGAACATTCTATTAGTTCCGTTATTCGTTAAAAGGTGGCGCCGCGCGTCAAAGTTTAGGTGATCGCAACAATTGTATTAGTTTCGCTGCTCGTGAACAGATGACGCCACACCTGTCAAATTAGGCTACCGCAACAATACAGTACTAAATATTGGGCGATAGATACCCTATAATCAAAGTGACCTGATGATACCCATTTTAACAAACACAATTTGGAAGATGTATGTAATGACAATTCTCTTAGCAAACGGGCTGACATATTCTCTCGTCTCTAGAAGAAGTTTTACATGGGACTTCAGAATTTAATAGCGTTCTATGTTCAAATTATTAAGACTTATGTGTTCAGTAACAAACTTACCTATAATAGTGGAATAGGAGTCAACTTCCCATATCAGGGTGAAGCCGGTTGAAGTCGGCTTATTAAGTGCCGCGTCGACTTTGAACGAAGCCACATTTGGAACGCCTGGAATAAAGTTTATAAAGCATTACAGATACTAGAACAAAAAGAAAATGTATTCCTCACCTTACTGAATTTGCTGCTTAGGTTATCAGACTCTGCAACTCAAGCTAGAACACTTTTTTCTCTTTCTTATGGGGGAAGTTGTCGTGCTTTGGGCATATGTTCTGCTTAGACTAGTCCACTTTTAGCAGATCTGTTCTCCCCACGCGTCCATGATCAACAAAGGGATCTACATTCGGGAAAAAAACGAGGCCGAAGAAAGCCAAATACGTAATCCTCACTTGGCAACATACGTGGATGTGTGGACTTCGAGGCTGCGAGAAAGAAAAATTCTGAAATAAACTAAGAAGGCGCGAAAAGATGGAATAAAATACTAAATTTCACCTTCATTTTTACAAACCTCTACTATTTCCAAAGTAATGATGGGATCTTCTGACCGTTGTCTTATAATCGGGCCAGAATAAGCGGAGTGCTGCTCAAGAAGCAAAAAAAACTAATTTTATTCTCCTCCAAAAGATCAGCGTTCGTCAGAAATGATTGCCAGGGATTTTAAAGCTCGAGATTATTTACTAAGACGGAGAAGGACCGGAGTCACTATAAAAGCAAAAGCACAAAGGATGCAACATCTTTGATGTGAGATATGTAGGATAATCCTGCAGGTGTGGCAAAATGTGGTGTCACTGCCAATTCGTAATGAAGTCATGGTGTGACTTGTTTCACATTTTGTAGTTATTACGTGTTCGGAATCAATTTGTATAATATACCCAACAACTTACCCGTGAGCTTGAAGGTTAAGTCAGCCATGCCTAATTTATTTTCAGCTCTGAAGGTGTAATTCCCAAGATCGGACTTTCTCACTGTTCGGAAGATCAGATGATGTACGTTGTCTCGTACCATTTGTACGACCCTGGGGAGAAACACATTTAAGACTAAGATTTTAGACCATGAGTCAGACATATTGAAACCAATAAGGTTGTTGTCTTATGTACAGGCCTCAGGAAATTAAGTGGTAAATAAGATTTAAAAAAAATGGGTTGATTGTTTTTAACCGATGAAAAAACGGAGAAGGTTCTCACACGCATAACTTTTTACAGGGCAGTCAGATTTCAATAATTCTTTTTGTAATGGATTGGGCATACTAGTTGGTCCCATTTTGGTTGATCAAATTTTTAACCCTAAAGGTAGAAATATAGGGGATAGGAGAAAAGACAAATCATTTGCAGTGCTAGCCTGTCGTACTGTCGTACGAGCTCAGTCACCTGTTAATCGCTTTCAACGCTCTCTTAGATGCTGGAAGATGATTTTGTCTATACCTATGTCTAGAGTACTGTGAGATGAGTGTATGAATGTTCGTCTGTTCTTTTTTTTTCTTTTGTTGGTACTGTTTTTTTAAGTATGGGTAAGCAACAGCTAAGCTAAATGCTTGTGTTAGAAGTCGGTTTACATCGGTAGTGCATTGTGTGGGGTCCGAACCCACAACTACAGCAATCATGATATCGCCGCTAAATTGGTGTACTTGATGTGTTATTTATAGTAAAATAAATAAATTAGCTTTTCCTGTGTCAATGGTCGAGGTGTTGGTTTAGGTTACTTAATATTTTTGAAGTGCAAACTTCTTTAGGCAAGTTTGGGCACTTTTTGCTATGGGGAAAAGTATTGAACTCGTGACCGTCACGCTAATTATACATATATAGATCCACTAGAGGGCGCTAATCTAAACACTGAGTTCTGTCAGCTCCTTATTAATTAATGTCACCAACCCGCTAATGTGACGTTTTAAGTTCGTCGTTTCGTTTAAGTTTTCACTTCTGTCGGCAGTCCCATGAGTGCCTATTTATTACTCTTTTACTTTAAGTGGTAATTTAACATAGTGTGTACCTGTCGTCATTGTGCACAGGCCTCCCGTCCCGGTACCAGTGCGTCCTGGCGGGCGGCGCGGCGAAGTCCACCCGCGCCGCCAGCGCCGCGCGCAGCCCCAGCGCCGTGTGCACGGAACTGCGCTCCGCAGACACCACGGGCGCGTCTGGGGACACACTGTATGAGTACCACGAAGACCGAATACTTGAAAGATTCGTGGATGTTGTTGAAAAGGCATGAAGGCTAAGGTACTAACGTAATCACTGTTTAGTACTGAGCCACTTAAGTTTGGAGCGTCAGGAGACTTGCTTACTTTAAATGTTAACTAACCATCAAATTGAGACACGAATTGACTAAATCAGAAACCTGATAGGAATAATTTCCTCACACATTTCAACTCTTTTATGAGTCACTCAATAAGGCAAAAGTGTGATCAAAGTGGTCAGGAGCCTTGAAAGGAAGCAGGACAAAACTAATCATTGTCTCTGTTGCTCTTTTTAAATACCTACTACCCATGTTTAGGATATATACAGGGTGGACTTAAGATACAGTGTACCAATAACCAAAGTATAAAATTCAGATCATTATTCTGAGATCAGCCTGAATGGAGCATCTCGATGCGTCGGTCTTGGTATGAATTTGGATAAAACCGAGGTTTTGACTGGTTGATGTCAAAGGGTGTATGCTCGAAGTCGTTTAGAAACCTTGGGTATGTTTTCCAACTCGGTAGATACAACTTCAAGAAAGAAAGAAAGGCTATGGAGCGCGCTATGCCTGGAGTTTCTTTGAAGGCTAAAATTTGTAATGAGGTCAACCGACAAAGAACCAAAGTCACCGACATAGTTTGCAAAATAAACATGCTGAAGTGGCAATGGGCTCGCCACATCTGCCAAAGAACCGATGGTCGTTGGAGCAAACGGGTCCTAGAGAGGAAACAGTGAATCAGTAAACGGAAGGTAGGACGCCCCTTAGCCAAATGGACTGACGACCTGAGGAAGGTAGCTGGGATAGATTGGATGCGGAAGGCGAAGAACCGGATGCTATGGCGCATATTGGGGCAGGTCTATATCCAGTAGTGGACTCCAGTGGGCTGATTGATTGATTATTCTGAGATCAAAATCGATGGAAACTTTTGCCAGAGAATTCCAAATTTACTTTTTATAGATTTACATTTTACTCGTTAAAAGGGTAACATAATGAGTAAACATAATTTTACTGAAAAGCATCAATTCACTGGGCGAAAAAGTGTAATGTAATCAATCAAACGACATTTAAACATTTCATGCAATCAGCTGTCTTGCTAGCGCAGAGCAAAAAGGTTGCATTAGTTGCTGTTCATTGTGTACCGTGATTAATTTATATATATAGATTTGATAAACTGACTTTTGCATCATCATAACTTTATACAGAAACACTTTTTTTTTAATTTTTCTTAACTTAACTTACCCTGTATAACAACATTAATAGATGCCCTCACAACATCTCCAACCCCATTATTCACTACGCACTCATACACGCCAGCCAAAAGACGATGTTCTGCCCGAAATCTGATGCGGGAACGGTGCTCCAATAACGCCATGGGTTCACCCTGGTGGGTAAAAAAGTGGAGTGTTTTATTAAGAGTGTACAGCATGGTGTACTTACATTAAAAACTTATTAGATAAATAGTCTTGAAACTACGCAATAGAGTGCAATTCAGCTTGCATGTTGAGCAAAGTACGTTTTTGTACGTAAGAATAACCTTTTTATGAATTCGCGGCATCTTGTTCTTACTGTTATTTTAGAATTTAATTAAAGTACTTATTATGAGTTCTAGAACACATAATTATTTAGTACCTGGGAGCTTTTTGCTTTTTTACTTTAGCTTTTTGTAAAATCTTAATTTTTTGTAAAATTGCATTTTCACATTAAATACAACTATGCAGTTGAACTTAAAATGCAAAACTGTATCTGTATACAAACTTTCATCAAAATCGTTAGAGCCGTTTCCTAGATTCAGATTATATATACATATACATATATACAAGAATTGCTCGCTTAAAGGTATTAGATTATATACCTACATAGAAAAAAACATAAAAACACAAAGAAGTACCTACTACGGGACAATATATTATATTCATGTCCATTACTTGGTTCCTGGACGAATACCACTTACATTCTTCCTCCAGTCGACAATAGGTGTCGGTGTGCCACTGGTCTCACAGCCAATATCCACCAGTTCGCCTTTACGCACTTCTACGAAACCGTCTTCTGGTATCGTCTTCACTGTTGGAGGATCTGGAAACATTCGGTAGATTGAAATTTGTGTAGTAGGTATATGGCGCCACATTGAAGCTGCTATCTCTTAATCATAGTCATATGTCAAAAGTGACGTCATATTTTAGGGTTATTTTTAACCCCCTGTTATAAGTTTGACGTCGATGTCTGTGTGTGTGTGGCATCGTACCTCTCAAACAGATTTACCGATTTCGATGCGGTTTTTTTCATTAAGTAAATGATTTGACAATACTAAGACGTGACGTCACGCCTCAGTATTTCATACAAAAATGTACGGACGTTTGACGTTTACTAAAAACATACTGATTTGACTTGACAGTTGACAGTCATCTACCTTATTACAAAGCTACTAGCAGAGCTCACTCTGGAGTACACACAACGCCATCTATCGAGCATAGATATAAACCCCGAGAATGGCGTTAAGCTCAATCAATTCTAAAACTATTTGTGGTTATACATCTTATTTTTAAAGTGATTAAATGAAGTTATCGATAAAGCTAACATTTCGTTGGAGAGAAGACTGTTGAATGAAACTTTAGATAATAAATACTGTTTATAGAATATACGGATTCTTCCGGAACTATTCATACAAAAAAAAACATCGAAATTGATATGGAAATTGATAATCCGTTGTTTACAAATGTGTTTAGCGAAGCATCAAGCGGCGGTAGCGTAATGGCTAAGGGGTCGGACTGGCGATCAAGTGGTTGCGGGTTCGAAAAAAAAAACAAAAAAGTTGTAAAAAAGATGTTGAAAAAGAGTGTCCTTGGAGTTTCTTGCCTGTTCTTCTCCACAGGATCTACTTATTGGAACAGGCAACTAGCTTCACGACTGACTTGGTCTAACTGACTACTACTTCTGACAATTCAAAAATACCTATAATGGTTTAATAGATTAAGAAAAAAAAAAAAAAACCTCTGCCGATGTGTACCTACTAGTAATACTAGTAGTTTTTTTTAATTATAAAATTCTATCTTTATTATTTTTTCTTTCAAGTAGACTTAATTGTCTATTGGTTTTACACAAGGATCTTAAAGTATGCCACATATTTCTGTTACACGTTGTATAGTCAGGGGAAGAAAGATGTGGTTCCAAATATTTAGTTAACCAGAGAAATGTACTGAAACTGAGCGACTGTAATACCACTTTCAATTTACACAAGACTAAGTATAAATATCACTATTGGATTAGTGTTATACCAGGCCTATGCCACTCGATGTACTTACGTGCGCTAAACACCTCTCGGCCGCTCGACCGCTGGCGGACCTAATACGCAGTCTCGCGTAGTGGGTTGCCGACAGCTGCATCGAGCGCTCACGTTTTTATTTTTAAATTTACAACGTACAATAACGTAATTTGAAATCGTATTGATATACTTACTCGTATATATACTTTAAATACAGTCAAATTCACGGTGAAAATTGACATGGTTTCTGATAGTTTATGTGCTGTATATGGATGTAGATCCAGTAATATATGATGATATAATATAGTAGTATAATGATGTAGTTTTTTCTTATCTATTTTCTTTGCTTAACTGTTCTAATAATTTATTGATGTTTCTCGTTAGAGGTTTGGTTAAGCGAGGTCACGTGGCTTTGGTGATATTTTTTTCGTAGAAGCGCGCATTTGTTGTTGAGTGATTCGAATTGATGAATTAGAGATTTGGTTATTCGAGATCCCATGGCTACGGCGTTAAGTTTTTCGTGGTAGCGTGCATTCGTTGTTAAGTGTTTCGTATTAGTAAACTTACGGAGATGTGGTATTCAGTGTTACATTTTTCTAAGTCAGGTAACACACCCGATTTTTTATGTAATAAAACTTCACTTAATCAACATAGGCTTTTTTATAAAAATATAGATATTGAATATTACATAAAAAGAGGTAACCCTAAACTCACTTACGGCAACGCAACCGTACGCTATTACAAGGCAATAATAATCGTGTTTTAAGAACATTTAAGATCATTTTCGCATGCAGTGATCGGCGCTCGGAAAGAGTAGGTAATTAAAACGGTAGGTGTGGACGTTTTTGTAGGGAGTGATTTATCTGTTACGTAGTAACTACTTAGTAATCTGTGGTTATACTATTGCTAGAAGTAGATTAGTAGGTTTACTAGACCACAAAACGGGGAGAGGGGATGTAAGAGGATAATTGCGTCGTTACGTCATCAACAGTCTGTCTGTAACTGTCCTAAGATAACTTACATTGAACTTCGATGGAGTGCGTCTGCCTTATCGGTCCCCATGGTTCGGGTCTCACTATCTGGAAATAAATAAAACTTCTGAGAGACATCTTTAACAATCATCAACATATTTCAATCAATTTACACAATATCTTAACAAATTATACACCTTCCTCATGAATCACTCTGTTTATTAGTGAAAACCGTATGAAAATCTGTTCAGGAGTTTTTCAGTTTATCGCGAACATACAGACAGACGCGGCGGGGGTCTTTGTTTTATAATATGTAGTGATATTGAGATACAGATTTGTGTTTGTCTATATGCCATTGGTCGGACACATTGCGCAAAGACCTAGCACTAATACCCGCGAAGAGTGAACATCCTCTGACGTTCCCAGGTGATAGCGGCGATAATATAATGGCTAAGGCCTGACCCTAAAGCTTCGTATACACGAGCGGCACGTTGTTAAAGGCAGAGGCAACTGGCATCCGACAGCCGGCCGCGACAGTCGTCAACGCGTCAGCATCTGCGTTGATCTATACTATATCAATCCCTGGCACTTAGAAATAGCCACTACCACAGATCTTGCGGCTAAGTTATCGGATGAGCTAATTGATTTTTAAAATGATACAAATCTCGAGCCAAAATTGTGCGCATATACTCCTGACGTTGTTTGCGTCTTTTTGCGTTTGTTTTATAATATGTAGTGATAATGTTATTTTATGGATGATACGACAAGAATGAAAATAAACGATCTGTGTTACAATCAGAGTAAAATGTAAAGCGACTATGACATCACTTTTAGTTCAACAACAAGTACAGTCCGAATGATAATATTTCGCACCCATTTCGTAGTATGTACTGTCCTAATTTATTGTAAGCAATAAGTTTGTAGATACATAGGAGTAGAAGTAAATAGCCCCTAGTAATGTAAAGCCTGTACAACCTGACAATACTGACTTATAGAAAGCTACGATGTGCTGACATCGTTAGGGATTTTTTTTTTGACTTATTCAGCGTGTTGGCGTTCAGGTGCCTTATGGTCTCAGGTACTAAAGATCAGAGAAAGAAATTTTGTGTCACCGACGTATGTTTATACATTTATGCAAAATAGATAAAGATTTTTTTAGTTTATTTAAATACACAAAACACATTACAATCGTAAAATTAAATATATTGATTTAATCTAGATCGTAACGTACATAGTATGTGCACACAGGAAAATCAGTCAAGCAAATCAAAGATTAAGTGAGATATGCGATTAATTGTTTTTCTTTGTTTTTTTTACAGGCTATGACGATCCAGTAAAATGATTTCTCTATAGGTAATTTCTCTATGACTAAATTAATAGCTCTTATGGTACATACCTACAACTTTATTGTGCAATATACGATGGTAAATGTGTTTGATATTAAAGATCACGACTGTACCTACTCGTAGCATTTTAATTATGAACTATACAACGCAGTGAACATGGCGGCATCGCTTTAATTAACTAAAGCGTATATTCTAAAATTATAAGAGGCAGATAATTACTAAAACAAATCATGTGGACAACTTAAAAATTCCCATAAATTTTAATCAACATTCTAACTTCGTAAACAGTAAAAATGAGACAAGTGCGAGTCTGACTGAGGGTTCCGTAAGTAAACAAACTTGTATCTGCCTAGATAGACGTAATCTCGGGTATCGAGTCCTCAACTTTGCAGTCTTAAAAATAGTCTCCGATACATCGATATACGAAAAAGTCTACTTTCCAACAGCAAAATAAAAGTTTGTAATCACAAAAAAATCTTTTTATGTGATATAACAATTTATTAACGACTTTCGGATTTTTTCCTTTACTTGTGCTGTGAGACCTTGTTTTTTACCACATTTCATGATTCTGATGATGATAAAAAAAAAAAAAAGATTCTAGGTCAATGGCCCTACAGGTTTTGATTTACCTGCGAAATGTTCAAATTAGTTAAAATCTAAGGCTTAATGGCCGTATCTTTTGATTGACTAAGATGCTTACAGCTTCAAGGGACCTCTAACATTGTATTTGATATTAATTCCAACTTGATGCCTCCACGGATTCCTGAGAAAACGGGTCTTGTAATGTTGTTAATGACGGTTTTAGACGAATTTTTACTTTTTTTTAAATCAGCGCTGAACAACATTTTAGGTTCAGCATTATACTGTGAGGGTGACGTTTAGATCAGGCCCGCGCTATCAAACAATTTTCCAACTTTTAATAACTTTTTATTTTGTGTGTTATGAATAAATGTATTTTCTTTCGTTGTTCTTTTATTATTTTTATACTCACTGCGACTAAACAGGCATACGGCTTGCCTGATGGTAATCAGTCATCCCTTGTAAATAAAATAAATGAATGATTCACTCTTTAGGTAAGTCATATTCGTTTCCTTCGTGCACATTCCATATGTGATGAAATTCGATATTAGTCATTTGATGATTAAAGCTTTCTCTTCTATTTGTTAACCGACGAAAAAAAAGGAGGTTCTCAATTCGACCGTATATATATTTTTTGTCTTCAATTTCATTTTAGTTAATTTTATTAACCGACTTCAGAAAAGGAGGTTAGAGGTTCTGATTAGTTTCGATTTTCTTAAAAAGTAGGTATTGGAACTACTTACTGGATCAATTTTTAGGAAGGATTTAGTTTAAAATACATTGGGTATTTATAAGTTAATTTTTTTTCACTATCAATTTTATTAAAAATATTTTTTTTTATATGAAGCTCCTTTCAACTTTAAAAAAAAACTTATGTAATTTTACACCCGCCTATACAATGGCCATCCATCACGTAGGGTGGTCCTTACTGTAACGACTTGTCTGTTTATTGGGCTAATTACCTACTTCCTTTTGCATAACGGATAGCTCAAGGGTGCACCAATTTCAATGCAGACTTCATTTTACTGTACAAATTGCATAAAGATAAAAAATAAAAAATTGGTTGCCTGTAAAGTCGGTATACGGGCGAAAGTTTTACGTGACAACGACTTTGAGTGGTAAAATAATTTTAATGTGAATATTCATTCGTATAGTAGGAAGAAGGATGAAATAATAGTAACAATTTAAAACATTTATTTATACAAAGAATTATATTTAAAACGCGTGCCTCTCACTCGCTCTCATTGTGAGCGCATAACGTGAGCGGAGCGTAACGCAGTTTCTTGAAGTGTCACCCGGCAAACCAATTTATAAGACGTTGTCACGTCAAAAAGAAGAATGACATATCTACCTACGTAGATTCCTAGGAATCTAAAATAGATACCTGGCGCCTCATTATCAATAGTATTATCTACTTATTACTGAACTGAATGACTACAATTTATATGGTGACAAAACCAAAAATATATATCGCGGATTTGAAGTCGGTTAAAAAGGATATTTGATTATGCTTATTTATCTCAAAATGTGTAGATACTTGAACATGGATAATGTTTCGAAATAATTTCTACTACGACGACTACAGGTCATCACACACTACAACGGCACAGCTGCAGCACGGCGCCGCCTGAAATTGAGGCTACCGCTAGCCACCATGTGCTTTACCACGCGTCGCCCGCGAGGTGCAAGCTAGCAGTCCGCGCGCCGCCGAGGTGCAAGCTAGCAGTCCGCGCGCCGCCGAGGTGCAAGCTAATTTCATCGTCTTCATGTGCGACACGGCGCGAAGTTTTTTCCCTGGCGGCTCGCAGTCGGCGCGCTGTAAGCATGCGGACCGTGCGCTGTTAGCGAGCTGACCGCGAGCTTACTGCGAGTCGAGTTGTATGGTTGCAGCAAGCGTGCTTACTGCCCGCCGTTGACTTTTTCATATTGACATTATGAAATATATTATACGACCATGTTTTAATGCTCAGATTTGAATGACAACTTAATTGCTGGGTTGGAGCCGTGCCGTTACCGTGACGGTATAGTGTGTGATGATGACCTTACGTCGTTTATTGTATTGTGAGCAATGTTTCAACATAGAAAGAAAGAAAGAAAGAAAGAAAGAAAAAATATTTATTTTGACACACAGAGACATCAACAAAGTGCATGCAACTAAAATACGACACTTAAAAAACACACATTTAAAAAATAGAATAACAAAAGATTACACAACACTACACAATAAAATACAAAAAAGAAAAAAAAATACAAAGTGAGAGGTGTCTCATGGCATGATCAAAACAGGACCTAGTTCAGCATAATAATATGTCAGGCAATGATACCTGACGCTGATTTTCAACTAGTCCCTTTAGTGACTCACGCATGAAAAATTTAAACAAGACAAAAAAAAATGTATGAACTAGGTACTAATTACAGAGTTCGTGTGGACAGGTTTTTATTGTGCACTCAGACCATCATAATTATTTCAGCCGTGAGACAAACATCGCTGGACACTCACCGTCTTTTATTTTAAGATGAGACTAATGCCACCAGCACGATAGGGTTAGAAGCAGTGACCTGCGACGACATTCAATATGACACGCAAGCAAAACCAAAGTCACAGGGGAAGTTAAAACTTCTGTCAAGTTAAGTTGAATGAGCTACCTACTGAGGTTTTCCTGAGGATATTGGGTTTTTAAGAAAGGAGTGTACAGGTTTTTAAAGCTTATGAGTATGCTTGTTTGCTGTGGCTTGTTTGATGTGGACCATGTGGTATAAAATAGTGTACAGGGGGCAGATAAAACCTCAATTATATCCAGTTATTTTCCGTTTCCAAAAACTCATGAATGTGCACCAGATTGCTTTTTCTGTCTCAAAATTTTCAATACCAATTTTCGTCCGGTCAATACTGCTCAAAATCGTCCGGTATGTCGTAATACGACGACCATGTTTTAGCCTAATTTATGCTCTTTGAACACAAATAATAGCGTGTTTCCCTCAGTCACTTCTTAGAATCCACCATATTGTCCATACATGCATCAAAACACGAAAGGTATAGTAATAATATGTATTTAAAAGTACATTTGGACATGATTATATTTAGTTCAGTAAACCATAACGAAAGACACTACATTTAATTGTGACGAATGTATTAATGCCTGCTGTGCCCCGCGTTGTAAATAAGCTTACGGGCCGCCTGAATGATAGGTTATGGAATACCAAGAGAGTGTCACGCATACGGTTATAGACTTAATTATAGCTTTTGTCTACGAGTAAATGAATAAAAATATAAAATAAAAATTTGGCAACGTTCATCGTCATTCGCTTGGTAGGCCCTAAATATTCTGATTTAGTGATGTTAGTTTTCAGAAATGCAAAGCTTTTCAAAGTCTTCGTACAATGCTGTCTATACTTTTGTAAGATATCTATGGGTGTACCTACTGAATTGATTCTAAGTTTTCAACAGTATTTTTTAAGCCGTGAGAAATTTCATTTACTTGGGTTAACTTACGGATTTGGTGACAACGGTAGAAAAAGATTTTATTAATTTATAATTCTTTAAAAAAAACCGACTTCAAAAATAAAACTATTCCATAAAAGACATATGGTTTTCTCATGAATGCCATAGTCAGAACTGGACCAAATTAGGGGAACCACACGGAAAGCACCAGCTTTCAAATAAAAAAAGTATCATCAAAATTGGTTCACCCAGCCGAAAGTTCTGAGGTAACAAACATAAAAAATAACAAAAATACAGTCAATTTGAGAACCTCCTCCTTTTTGAAGTCGGTTAAAAAGGGGGCGTAATGTCAAACAGTCCATATACGTACAGTCAAACAGGACAATAAGTTCAAAATAGAATGTTGTCACTAACAAAAGAGTTGATACTAATTGATTAATTGCATAATTGGCTATGTTTGAGAACTTTGACCATGGAGGCTAGTGCGGCGATGATATATCGATATTTTTATGTTTTTTAAGGTTCTAAGAGTACTTGTCGATTTTTACTTTACACAGTTTTACATACACATACGAAATACGATCGAATATCCATATTAAAGTTCAACAGTTTAGTAAGCAAAGCAAATTCACAAAAAGCTAAAATAATGTCTATTAAAAAAGTATTAACATGTTAGGATTTAATGAGTATGAGCATAATATTGATAGACGTGTAACGCATGATCTATACTTATAACTAAGACATTGATTTTTACTTTAATTTGACAAATACATAAAAATCACAACTTAAAGTCTTAGGTGTTTTTTACTAAAATCACTGAAGTCTTATAAAATAACAGCACAAAAGTTTAGATAGGTTACTCTACATAAAACTCGTGAAAGATTGGATTTCGTCGAAAATTATTCATTTTACCCCTGCCCTGCCCTCCTGCCCAGCAAAGCAAGCCTTTATCGGCTTTTTTATATTTTACTTATTTTCTAACCTCTAATTCGCACTGTTCAACAAATATCGATAAAGTCTGTATTGACTTGTCGCATCCCTAGTTAGACTAGTAACGAATTACAAACAGTTAAGATCGAAGGGCGGTAGTCTTTACGTCAGTTAAATTAATTGCTATTTCCAATAAAAACTCATTCATTGTTCTGTTTGCAATTAATCGTTATATTGACCATTGAAGCTTCTGCGAGTTTTGTAATGCGTTTTTGAAGTGAAAACTTCTTTAGCGACGTTGTGCACTTTTTGGGATGGGTAAAAAATGTTAAACTCGCGTCAGGGCACGTGACCTGATCGAAAATTCGTAAGACGGAGCCGAGTTTCTTATATTTAAAAAATATAACATTCCAAATTCAAACATTTATGAGCGGCCAGGAGCGCAGAATTTCCAGTGTACCCTATATTTACCTACTTTTTATTTTTAACGTAATTATATAAATGCAGATGTGTGTGTGTGTGTATATGCAAATACATTGTGAAGTTATGCTTTCACTTCTGACGTGCAGTCCTACGACTGACTGTTTTTTTTTCTATTATTGAGATCAATTAAGTATCACCAAGTTAGTATGTAACGGCTAGGCTTAGTAGATAATTATCTTTGCCAATATTCTTCTTGCTTGCAACACTAAATCAGTCTTGGACTCTTGGCCAATCCTGTAAAAATCTGTCTGTCCTATTATCGAGAACGTGAAGGTCAATTGTGCTTTTTATGGAGCTGGTAAAAACTCCTCAACTCTTTAAATAAACATTTTATTACTTTCATTCGATCCTATTTTTATTACACTGATATAATTTGAATTTAATACAATTTTAAATTGCCATTTTTATTCAATACATGATATTATAGATGTACTTTTAGGGCAGCTGGATTACATTATTCGACTAGAAATATTTTATATTCAATAATGGTGATTCCATTAATTTTATTATTATCATAGATTACCTAACCATTAAAGAATTAAAATTAAATAAATTAAGGTGACTTAGAGTTGTTTTTTAGATATAGCTTGAGCTTGAAATGAAAGGACGGTGTAACCTGGTCACACTAGCTGATTCACGCCCTTTGGTCCACGTTTGTAAATTTTCCCCATTTTTGCAACATTTTTCATTGATACTCCGCTCCTATTGGTCGTAGCGTGATGTTATATAGCCTATAGTCTTCCTCGATAAATGGGCTATCGAACAATAAAATAATTTTTCAATTTGAACCAGTAGTTCCTGAGATTAGCGCGTCCAACCAAACAAACAAACTCTTTAGCTTTATAATATTAGTATAGATATACCTAAACATACTACATTGCTTACACCTTCCAATCCATCCGTAATAGCAATATCCTTTTCCGTCCGATTCCCCCTATATATACACCCCTAATTTTCCCATATTTTATTCCCATAGTAGCCTGTTCACGGTAAAATATATAAAAACGAGAGTAGGACCTACACCTCTGCCTACCTTTTCGGAGATACAGGCGTGAGGGTATGTAAGTATGTAACCTAACAATAACATTTTTACTGGAATTTAACCCTTATTTCTTTCTGTTTTTGGCCAATTTCTGATACGATGTATATACAAGCTTACCTCGCAGGTATAATCAGCTGTATCCTCGGCCTGCAGGGAGTCTACTTGCAAGCTGTAGTTGGCGTGCATGCTGATCTTGGGGGGCAGAGCTTCGTGTATTTGGCTGTCGCCTAACAGCTGGTCGTCTTTGTACCAGCGGACGCGGAGGTTTGAGTCTGTGGAAGAACAGTATTTTTTTAATTTTGGTTTTTTTTTTTTGTAACGAAAATCGATGATAACCGGACAAGATTCGTTTCGTTCCCAATTGCGAAGGAATTCAAAGTGGGCAGTGGTTGAATGAGATAGAGCACAGTAGATTTTTACTTGGATTGGAGCCGCTTAAATCTAGTTTATATGGTATCTTCTAATCGTTCGATTTGTACAATAAATGTTAAGGAATTCTTTTGACGTGCGACAGTCATGCTTCGGCACATATGGGCCGGCTCGATTCCGCTCGATACTACGGCCTCACAGAAAACCAGCAGTGAAGCAATGCTTACATTGCTTTTCACCGCGTGAGTGAGGTTCGTCCCTTCCCCTCTCCCCTTTTCCCACTCTTCCTTGAAGGGCGGCAACGCACTTGTGACTCTTGAGTTACAGGTGCCCATGGGCGGCGGTAGTCATTTGCCATCAGGTGACCCGTCTGCTCGTTTGCCCCCAATACCATAAAAAAAGTATCTGTCATTGTTTGTGTGTGTACACGACTACATAGTATTAAGACCATTCTTATTCCTCATGTATCCAAGTATTGCTAACCATAAAACCACGTTGTTTACTGATGATACAATCCGTATTGTGCTATGTGATACATTAGATACAACATAATACAATGGCTACATAATCTACAATAAAATTGATGACTAGCAGCGCCCCGCGGTTTCACCCGCGTAAGTCCCGATCCTGTAGGAATATCGGGATAAAAAGTGGCCTATATGTTAATTCAAGACTCCAGCTATCTACGTACCAAGTTTTATCGCAATCGGTTCAGTAGTTTTGGCGTGAAAGAGTAACAAACATCCAAACATACATACATCCATACATCCTCACAAACTTTCACGTTTATAATATTATTATAGATTAGGATTAGGATAATACAAGTACACGTGTTTCTGCTCCATGCTCAATCAATATAGCATCATAATTTTGAAAATCACACGTTGATTACGTTTGTGACAAACTCGACAGATTAGTATAAATGCATATTATAAGGATTACGAGTAACGTAACGTAATCGTGGACATAAGTATTTGATATTAATTTCTACTTGATGCCTCTACGGGTTCCTGATAAAAATGGGCCTGGACAGACAGACAAACGGACAACAAAGAGACCCTATAAGAGTTCCTTTTTCTTTACAAAATGTAAAGCATTTTGCGGTTGCAAAGTTAACTTTGTCGTAAATCGATGTATGGGAGTATTTTAGAATTGCAAAGTTAAGTTTGTCTTTAGAAATAAACGGACAAAAATCTTCGATAATTGATTCTCGATATGGACGTACTATCTATAATATACAAGTTTATTTGCTTACAGAACCCTCCGTGCGCGAGTCAGACTCGCACTGGAATAGCACATATAGACCGATTGCAGAAGCACGCAATCGATTTATTTGGATAACTTTACTAACTACAACAGCATAAGACATTTAGGACCTATATAGCTCTCAATTTTACCATACAGATTGTTTTTCTTTTACTCGAAGCAGTCGGTACAAAACACGCTCTCCGCGTGGCGCCGCGCTCTTTCCCCGCCCCGCACCCGCCGCATGCATCCCGCGCTGCTACTTGCTTGCGCGTATTTTCAATTAAATTTACAATTTCATAAGCGTGACACTAACTTGTTTAATTTTGATGAAAAGAAAATTGTAGTACACAAAGAAGAAACACATTATTCTTAAAACGTAAAAAATAAATGTTTAATTTTTATCTTCAATGTCTAAAAAGACGTAATAGAACTTAATAAGACACAACCATCATAGTTACTATTTTTGCTTATCTAGATATTGAGATCAGATAAATAATGTAAAAAAAAACATACATGCGATTTTGGTTTCAGTTTAATTTTACTATTAGGTAATAGCATTTGAATGCACCTAAAAATTATACTAACAAGGTATTCGGTTACCTATTTTGCTTTTAAGAAAACAGTTAGGTACCACCCCGATTTTTTACATCTTATATGTAATTAATATTTGATTCTTAATATTAATATCCAATAAAATAACAAAAACAACGGGCTATTCAATTATGTCCAGGTTAAGCTAATTTCATGCGCCTAATAGGGTACATCTTATCCCGGAAAATGTACGGTTCCCGTGATATATTTCCACGCGAACGAGGTCGCGGGCATAAATTATAATGAGAGTGCGTACATACTTATATATATAGATACTTACATATATTTAATACTAGCAGTTTCCGCGGGGCTTCGCTCGCGTGTACATATTTATATATTTTGCGCGGAACCCTAATTCTTTTTCCAAAAAGTAGCCTTAGTTACTCGTTATAACAAAGTCCCGTGGAAATCGGTCCATCCGTTCCGGAGTTTAGGCGGAACAAAGAGACAGACACACAGATACAACATTTTTAAAAACTGATTTTTAGGCATAGGTATCGTGCAAATAGCTATGTGAGCTTAATAGAAACTAATGTTTTGACATTACAAAGTTTACAAACACACACTGTTCAATATGAACAATGTATGTATGTTTTGTTTAGGCCCGATAGATGGCGTTGTGCGATTTTCTGAATCGCGTTATTAAGGAACCGCGGGCCACTGTATATATATCAGCTAACGAAATAAAAGTTGTCCTCGCTTGGGAGTGTGTGTTTCATTTTAGATCACATCCCTAAAGGCGATTTTTGGGATTACGGTCCACACACTTAAATTTTATATATTTGTATTGATGATGATATTTTTTCTTTTCTTCTTGAACTGACATAATCTTTGACATTAATTAATTAAAAATTATAATCAGTATAATTAGTAGATGACAACCAATCGTTAGTTACCTATATTTTATTTAAAAAGAAGCAGTCTTCATAAAAGCTAAAAAACCTACGTAACGTGTTATTTTCTAAACCGGAGGGTCACTATCAATGGACCACAATTGGGCCACAAAGATGTGGATCTTTCCTCCTTCCCGTCGCTAACAAGCGAGTACAAGAGGTTATAAGTGAACAATGGATGTGGCATTTTAACTGAGTACCTACACGAAAGCTGAGGTTATAACTATTAGGAGGTTTATATTCTTTATTTAAATAACTTCTAAATATAATTTCCATAGATTTAGATTTCATTAGATTCCATAGAGAAAAGTAAAGAGAGAGAGACAGAAAAAAACGATTAATGCCTAAATGCGAGATACTGGTATCACTGATGGCCAAAAGGGATAGGCAGAAAAACCGGATGAATTGAACACATTTAACCTGATAAAGTTATGAAAAGTAAACAGAAACACTATTCGTTCCTACAATTTTCGAGGATTTCTTTCAATTTTATCAGGATCCCATCATCAGATCCTGACTTCCTTGACATGGGACCACCCTATCTAACAAAAAAGAATAATCAAAATCGGTTCATAAATAACGGAGAGAGGGTTGAACATATATAATATATATACGGTCGAAATGAGAATCTCCTTTTTTTGTCGGTTAAAAATTGTTTGAAAAAGGCTAAAATAGTAACTATTATCATGTGACTACAAACGCCAACCAGATCCATTACGTTATGAACCTATAAACAAGCTGACAGCTGTCAGCTAGTATGATACCAGCTGACAGCTGTCAGCTGGTATAATACTTTTAACTACATTGTTATTTATACTAATCTATGGGGAACAGACAGTTAATCGCCTAGTGACGTAATCAAACGTGATGCTAGTGTTTCAGCGGGAAATTTTAAAAGTAACTTAATTTTTTCGATTCAATTGCGTTTTTTTTCATTAGAACATTATTTTTGCGTTAAGTAAGGGCCTAGCTATAAAATAAAAACAGATTTGAAAAACTGCCCACATTCCTATCATTTAATTGTGGTTTCGTTCGTGTAATCGTTACACTGGGTTTACTACGCCTGAGTGTGACGCCTGACACCGTCGCGGCAGGACGCTTCACTCCTTGAAAAAGGGCCCCCGTCGGGTCCGAAACTAGTCGGGCATCCCCGAAATACAAACGTGAGTAAAACCGTATAGTCTTTAATAAACATGAATACCAATCACGAAAGTTTTTATTGTAACATGACAATAAATATTTAATATATACATCAAGTAGCGCATCCATTTTAATCTGCATAGGTAGCTATCTCTGCGTTAAGATATAATCTTCTCAGAATGTATTGTATGACGCGTGTAGAACACAAAAATGTATGGCTTTTATGCTTGTATGATTTATAGATGCCATAGGGGCACACGCATACTGTTGTCGGTAACTGTCCTGATAGGATTCCGGTTCTTATTGATGCATTGAAAACGCTTGTTCTAAACAGTCTCAGTGTTATACATGTACATTAAAGTTATAACTCTGAGGGGCTAGTTTGTGTTGTATGTTTGAACACGATAATCACCATATTTAAGTGTATGATTATCCTGTCCATCATTTATTTATGGGTCAGCCAAAAAAACGGGTATGTGTGATCAAGACCTAGGTATAGTTGTTAGGCTAATAGTGTAGGTACTTCTGTGACGTGCGTTTGCGTGTAATCTTGAAGTCCTAGTTTTGATTTGCGTGTCTGGCCACTAATAGATAAATAGAATAATCCGTGTTGCATAGGAACCTCATTTTAAGTATAAAAGAATAAGTATATCTCCTATATTTAAAAGGCGGCCGTATTACTAAAAGCGATATCTTACGGCAAAAGATTTGGATGAGCAAGAAAGACAATGGTATCAAATACTTTATGGTAATTGCTAGCTTTGATACTCGTAAATACAGGAAAAAAACTGTTAGTCGTCGGACTGTACGTCAGAAGTGTAAACATAACTTCACAATGTATTTTTGCATATACATACACGCACACATCTGTATATATATAATTAGGTTAAAAATAAAAAGTAGGTAACAACATATCTAAATGTATACATAGGGTACACTGGAAGTTCTGCGCTCCTGGCCGCTCATAAATGTTTGAATTTCGAATGTTATATTTTTTTAAATATAAGAAACTCGGCTCCGTCTTACGAATTTTCGATCAGGTCACGTGTCCTGACGCGAGTTTAACATTTTTTACCCATCCCAAAAAGTGCACAACGCCACTAAAGAAGTTTTCACTTGAAAAAACTGCCGGTCGTCAGATACAGTCCGTCAGAAGTGAAAACACACACACACATCTGTATATATGTATCTGAGCGTGACGGTCACGCGAGTTTAGTGCTTTTTCCTATATCAAAGGTGCCCAAGGTGCCTAAAGAAGTTTTCACTTCAAAAATTAAATAAGAATCGGTTATTGACACTATTATTATTGGGTTAGTTTCGTTAGAAAATTCTTAGTACCAGCCCAGAATCTGGAAATGTATCCGAAACAACACATGTGACCAATAATATATTTGACGAAATGTGGGTATAATACACCTCTCTCGATGCATTTTAAAGTGGAATCGCCATATCAACAAAGGGATATGTAGATGTCTATCATCCACCGCGCCTTTTGCCAACCAATTTGGGGTTGGCTTTCAGTCTAAATACGATACGGCAGAACTACGATATTTTACGTGAAGCGACTGCCATCAGACCTTCACAATCCAAGTACTAGGCGATATCGAAGTTCTGTAGTTAGACCAGATTGTTGAACTTTTTTAGGGCTCTAACTACCCTGTAACGAATGCCACAGATGTTCGTATAGCTACCGGGACCGACGGCTTAACTTGTTCTCCGAGGTACGGAGGGGTCTTAATGTGTTAAGAACCATCCTAGTACTGACCTGGCTAGTATTATTTAACCTTGTAATGTGGTAACCTACTCGGTTACCACTCAGCCACGAGCCGCTCGGATACGTAGAGTAGATGACTATATAAAAACAAAACAAGAGCGTGGCTCCGTGATTCGTTGGTATATAGTATATAGTAATCCCACTAATATTATAAATGTGTAAGTTTGGATGTATGGATGGATGGATGTTTGTTACTC
Source organism: Euplagia quadripunctaria (assembly GCA_963859945.1). Taxonomy (NCBI): domain Eukaryota; kingdom Metazoa; phylum Arthropoda; class Insecta; order Lepidoptera; family Erebidae; genus Euplagia; species Euplagia quadripunctaria. Next base: position 3,836,668 of record OY982585.1, read on the forward strand.
TTTCACGCTAAAACCACTAAACCGATTGCGATGAAACTTGGTATGTAGATAGCTGGAGACCTGGATTAAGGCATAGGCTACTTTTTATCCCGATATTCCCACGGGATCAGGACTTACGCGGGTGAAACCGCGGGGTGCTGCTAGTATAATATAGTAATCACTACATATTATAAAACAAAGTCCCCCCGCCGCGTCTCTCTGTCTGTTCGCGATAAACTGAAAAGCTACTGAACGGATTTTCATGCAGTTTTCACTAATAGACAGCGTGATTCATGAGGAAGGTTTAGGTGTACAATTTGTTAAGATTTTGTGTAAATTGATTGAAATATGTTAATGATTGTTGAAGATGTCTCTGCTACCCGTGCAAAAACGGGGCGGGTTGCTAGTATACTAGTAATCATGAATTATCGTGGAAAGACTCGTGACGTACACAATATACATAATTATGGACGAACATCCGTTGTGCCGAGTACGCAGACAAAACAAAACTAAACTAAATTTCATGCCAAACATCTGTTTCATAATAATCTTAACGCACTCTTAACTATCCGAAGTGTCAACGTAGTTTTCTTTTAAGGAGATAATAGTGAATATATTCTTAACTAGCAGTACCCGCGCGGCTTCGCTCTCGTGTACATATTTATATATTTTGCGGGGAACCCTAATTCTTTTTCCAAAATAAAAGTAGCCTAAGTTACTCCTTATCCCACCAGCTATCTGCCAGTGAAAGTCCCGTGGAAATTGATCCACCCGTTCCGGAGATTAGCCGAAACAAACAGATAGACAGACAGACAAAAATTGTAAAAAATGTTGTTTTGATAAATGTACCGTGTATACATCAAAATGCACTTAGTAAAAAGCGGTTATTTTAATATTACAAACAGACACTCCAATTTTATTTATTTGTATAGAGTATAGATGACAAATATATTTGCAAATATATATGTGTATAGGTACAAATAAATTTGTATAAACACCCGCTGCGTTAAAATTATTATCAGAGTAAATACCTCATTCATCACTCCCAATCAAACTAATCCTTCTGCCATTTTCTGAGACTAGCGTAGAGTTCCCTAAAAATAGCATTTAATTGTTTTTAACAGTTGACAACGCGTTCATCTTAGTTATAATTATGATGATCATCATCAACCTTGCCGTGTGCTTGTTAGCCACGTTACTGGCAATTAATTCTTTAAAAAAAAAACCGACTTCAACAAAAAAAACTATTCCATAAAAGACTTATATATGGTTTTCTCATGGATACCATTGTCAGAACTGGACCAAATTGAAATGGGACCACACGGGAAGCACCAGCTTTCAAATAAAAAAGAATCATCAAAATCGGTTCACCCAGTCGAAAGTTCTGAGGTAAAAACATAAAAAAAAAACAGTCGAATTGAGAACCTCCTCCTTTTTTGAAGTCGGTTTAAAATAAATAAAAGCCTATTCACATACAAATCTTTGCTTTGTTTTAACATGTTTTACGAAACAATAAAAAGGCAACATCATTCTGCACTATTAAGTACACGAAAACCCGCTCCAAGTTTAAATTACGGTTTAAATGGAGACCGTGGCGTGTTTATTTTTATTATGTTTAATAGTAAATCATTATTCTATAGTGTATAATAAGATGAATAATGTTTACTATAATCTATGGGAAGTAATTTATATAGAGAACATATTCCACAGCTTTGTTGTAAGGCTGAGTGTACACGCTCGAGAGATTTGCTGTTTAAATATCATATTTAGTTTAGTTTAAAAAGTTGTAGTACTTTTGCTATTTTCTTTCTCTGCATTTTTTTAAATGAGGTACGGATAAGATAATCCCACTAATATTATAAATGTGAAAGTTTGGATGGATGGATGGATAGATGGATGTTTGTTACTCTTTTACGCCAAAACTAATGAATCGAATGCGATGACACTTGGTATGTAGATAGCTGGAGACCTGGATTAACATACACTAATATTATAAATGTGGAAGTTTGGATAGATGGATGTTTGTTACTCTTTTACGCCAAAACTACTGAATCGAATGCGATGAAACTTGGTATGTAGATAGCTGGAGACCTGGATTAATATATAGGTTACTTTTTATCTCGATATTCTAACGGGATCGGGACTTAAGCGGGTGAAACCGCGGGGCGCTGCTAGTATCTTCTAAGGAGATGAGTTAGAGATGCCTGTTTTGGTAGGAGGGGTGAGGTACAGATAACTCTTCTAACGTACTGTTTTTGGTGGTCAGAACTCCTAGAGAAGAGTAGGTTTAGATCAGATCTATCCCCGCCCATATCTAACTATAAAAGGTTACTGTTGCTTAAAACACTCATAATATCACTGCTGCCACTAGCGCAAATAATAAATCTTTAGCGCTGACGACCTGATACTTGACGACGAGCAAATAGCTGTTTAAATACAGACTTCTGTAGATTAAAGGTCTACCTCAATCAACCTTCTTCAATCCCAAATTCCGAAAAGTACATGCAAGTTAAAGCAGTTTAATTGTCTTTATTCTGCGAAATTAAAACAACTGTAATATGAATGAAATAAAATGACACCTCGGTCCTCGGCGTTCTACGCCATTAAATAATGTGTTTATGTATGCACGTGCTAATCCTGTTATCGGTCGGATTTCGACAACAAATGACCGATTTTATATTCACCATACACCCCACAGGTCGAAATAATTCATAGCTCTGTTATGACCCTATTTACCATGAACAAAACAGCTTACGGCGTAGTTAAATTTCATGGATTTACCAACAATCGGTTACTTTGTGTCTTTGACAAATACTCCACTCAAATGTCGGCTGAAGGATTTTGAGTATAATATATAGATGCAATTACGTTGATTTTGCAATAGGACTACCTTAGAAAATATAATTAGCAGATTTTACATTAAGGAAGTTATAGTTTGACTATCTAACAGGCGTAGGCGGTTTGGCCGACACGTACCTACATGCTTAGAACGAAAAATAAGCGTCTGCACCAAGCCTTATAATCATTCGCTCTAAATTGTTGTAGTGAGTAAGAAGTTCAAGTGCGGTGATCACAGAGTTCCGCCATTTTGATTAAGCGTCTCTAAATAATAGAGATGTTTTATGAGCTCCCATTTTCAATAATGGCTTAATTTAAATGTGTTTGTTTTAATACCGTTTGTGTGATGATTACGTATTTAGAAAATTATAGAGAATTAAATAAATACAAGTTTATTTACCTTGAAGGTAATAATATACTGTGAGAAGTGATGTAATATACTATTGTTGCTCGGTTGCTGATATTTTATTGTCCCTCCGACACAAAAGGAGTATCCTCCGACCAGGGTAAGTGATTCAGTGGCGGGCTGCGGCTCACCAGCCGGTGCTAGGTACATTCTGGTGATCTTACTATTATTATACAGCAAAAGTTGGATGGTTAGATGTTTGTTAGGTACTCTTCCACGAAAAAACGGCTGAACGGATCTGGATGAAATTTGGCACAGTTACAGATTATAGTCTGGACTCTGGAATAGCACATAGGCTCCTTTTTATCCGTAGATAACATACGGTCCCCGTGGGATAGATCCTATTACTTTTATTTCCATGCGAACGAAGGCGTGGGTTGTTGCAGCAGCAGCTTGTTAGTATATATCAGACTGGTGCAGGTTACTGCAGGGTTATAGTTTCCCTGTTGAGGCTTGAGGCCCAGAATGCTGACTTGCTGAGAATAGATAATCGCTTATTGCAATAGGACTGTTTACGACGGTGGCGATGATGATGTTGCTTATCAGATGAATAAAGGCTGATTTCAATAATTTCGAAGTCATAATTAAATCAGAGATGGGTGTGATGTCACTCCAGAGGGAGTAGGTATCTTCGGTCGCGGCTGTCATCATACCTAGGGTGCGCATTTACTAATCAGTGCAAGAACTTTAACTGTGCGATGTAGGAATAGTAGTTACTACATAGTCCAACTAATCTTCGCTAGATGACGCTGATGTATATTTTGATGTATGCACTAACAAAAAATTAACTAACTGCTGTACTTGGAGACGTTTAATAGGTACTTAGAGACGCACTAATACTGGCGATGTTTGTCGGTGTTGTTATTAATAATAATAATATTGTCTATGTTATTAATGAAAAAAAAAACAAAATAATTTATTACTAAGATTAATGACTTAGTTTTATCTTAGTAATAATTGCATTTGATTTTTTTTTAGCTTAATAATAATAGTTTTGGAGATGGTTATATTTTCAGTCTTTGCATCTATTAATGACAATAATGTTTTAAATTGTTTAAATTTAGGTTTTTAGGGCTTTAAAATGGCGCGAAAATGAGGACTGAGCCAGTCAGCATGTGACCAAGGCCAGTCGACAGGCAATTCAGAGGTATGTAACACCTATTTCGTGATCGCGATAATTCCCGTACAAATACATAATTATATCATGGAACGCGAAAGTTTAAAAGCCCAAAAATGTCCCGCGAGACTTATCTCAAGCCCATTCCACCCCCTTTTGAATTATAAATAAATGCAATACAGTTTTTTATAAATCAATGAATACAGTAGGTACTGTTATTACAAGCTTTTATATATATCAGTAACTTAATGAAGAGAAATGTTAATAGTCCATTTCGTCTAAACTGACTGACAGACAGACTGTCAATCCTTATAACAGAATGTACAATCCACATCAATTCAATCCAGATGATTTTATTAGATAATAAAACTACTTAAGTAATTCCTCATCACGAATCAAAATTAAGGAAGGTTTAAATATACACCTTTATTATTAAGAGCATAGAGTTTAAAAGAGAATAGTTTTTATGACTGATATAGGGTTTTATAATGCAAATGAGATTGTAAGAACGTTGTAGGGTGAAAGCGCTTGTTTTTGTCCTTCGGACAATTACAAGGAATAATTACACTGTTTTTATTTTCAATTCAATTAAACAGTTCATATTTGGAAAACGTCTTTATTTCAGGTGACTTAGCCATGCAAGAAATTGAAAGCCCCATTACGTTTTTACGAGTCTTTGTGACTTACATTGTTACTTACTGTACTGTACTGTACTAACCTTTTAAATATTACCTACTGACAACTCAAATCCTTTCCATTCTTGTTATTTTTATCAGTTTCTTAACCGTAATCATCATATTTGATCATTAATACTTTATTAGCCATTTTAGAGAGAGTCCTAGATCCCCTTCAACAATTTTTTTTTAGAAATATTCAACGGTTCATGTATGTTAATGAGTGATACCAGTAGTGATGGATCCATTCTCATAAATCTGATGTATAAGGAGATAACAGGTTCAGTCAACAGCGTCGGGATGGCCTTAGGGCATAAATAGAAAATTAGGCTGCACCCAACCACCAGCTGTTAGCTCTAAAGGTATAGTTTAATAGTAGTAGTTTTTTCTCGAAGAGCGGGTCTGGTGCGAAATAAAAGAGTTTAGTACATCTCCGTATTCTTGAAGAACCCTTGACAATCGTCATTTAACACTTGGCTCTCATTGGAAACCGTCATTTACTCGTAACGTAGTAATATGTTTAGTGTCTAAACAAGTTTATTAAGATAAAAAATATAATTAATGACATGACTGAAAGTTGGGGAGGTTACCCTACTAATCCATATATTAATGGTGCACCAATCTGTCTTGCCCATTAAGAAAGACTTTTATTGTGATTAAAATGAAAACCAATTAATTACATTATTGTAATTCACGTACATAAAACTCAACAAATTTTTCTTCTCCAACGTGTTCCAAAAAAGGTGTCTTAGACATTTTATGTTTAACCGAAAAATTAACATAGACTAAAAAATAATTAAATGTAAGTTGCTTCTGGTGCCTGCTAAAACTGCCTATAAAAAAAACTTGGAACTCGATTGGTGTCACTTGTGCGTAACATACAGAAAGTAGAGACAATCGCCCGCCAGTTTTTTTTTCTATCGTTTCATACCTCAGAACCTTCCTCTAAATGCAAAAGCATAAGCCGAGCGAAGCCAAGTCATGAGAAAAAAAAACCTTCCTCTACTGTAATTAAACCTTATAAATAAGCAGCAAAATAGCATTACCTAAAAAGTAGTGCTGGTAAACAGCGATTTTCTTAGGTCTGTATCTCTGTAACGTCGCTCGAATTCGAGCGTGTCATGAATGGATTCACGTCGGTAATGTAGTGAATGAGATCTGACAATCGTGTTTAATTAAGGTAACTCTTATTCATAAACTTAGTATTCTAACGTAAAGTATACTGAGTTTATGCTCTTATTATTTACCTGTTCCGTCAATATAGCACGGCAAAAGTACGGTATCATTTTCGTAAGTTTTAACTGTCACTGGTACACTTTTGAATGGTTTTTCACAAATCACTGTATTTTGTGAAAGCATAACTAATATCACTGATATTGATAGCAACATTTTAAGCTTTTTTTTCTCTAGAAATTGATAAACCACTTCCTACAATAGGAGTAAAATATAAAATTAATAAAATGAAATATTTTTAATTTTATTAATTTTCCCTTCATCCCGTCATCCTCGTATACTTTACTTTTTCTTTTACAAAAAATATTTAAAAAACACAAACATGAGGTTAACGATTTTAATCATAGGCAGAGAATTTGTCATCTGAATAAGAAAATTAACGATGAGTATTCTTTAAGTGACAAATAAGACACAGGCACAATACAACTGGCTGGAATAAATATTAATTAAAAAAAAAGCTCGGTAAATTCGTTGATATCCAAACTAAATGCAGGATGTGCAGTCACTAAACTAGGTTTTTTTTTTTGTCCGCGGTTTGGTCGTTGAAATTATAGGATTTACGGTCTGCCGCGTATAGTGTGGCTCTGTGGTTTTAATTAGGTTTAAATTAATGAATGAAAACCGATTTCGTTTCTAAGTTGAGAAACAAACTTTATTAAAGTTAAAAGAATACTTCCACAATTATAATAGCACACTATACTTTACGTAACTGTGAGAAACATGAACACTTTTATTTATTTTTAACTTACTGTGATATTAATTTTTATATTTTTATAAAGACGATAATAATAGTCGTTTAATAAGAACTAATAAAATCGTCAATGTATTCAAACGCGCGCGACTTGGCGGGAAACCCGAGAGATACTGTCATCACTGGCGCATGCGCTCGACGCGACCAGACAATTAACTTTAACTCTGACAGAGACACAACGAGGGGAATATCCTTTTGTATTTCGACCATATTTTTACTTAATAAATTCTTATTACAACTATTTTTAGAGATGTATTTGCACATTGAATTTAAGATTATTAGCATTTAGATAAGTATTTATCAAAATCACTCATTTTAGAATGTCGTAGTAAAACTTCTCTAAAACCATTAAATACTTTACACCTACAGCTACAGCTTGTATTAGCCAAGGACAACCGAAATACTATAATTATAAGTAAATAGCTAGTTTTCTACTGTATACTGTAAGCAAATTCAGCCACCTTAAAAGTGCCGCAGACAACATGTCCATTTACAATATACCACCTCATACCTTTAATGGCCCTCAACCGTAAAAGTACCTTGCCAACAATGTTACAGTGTGTCACTTACCATCAGCTGACCCGTCTGCTCGTTTGCCCCCTATAATATAAAAAAAATGTGTGTAAAACTTTCTCCTTTTTCCATCACACTGTTCCTCATTTTAATTATACGTGTTCAAAAATTTTATTTCATATTGTATGTAACTACCTAACCTATATAAATTCAGGTGGCAACAGCAAGCTGTTGCTGTGCTGCAATGCAAGCATCATGCTTACTTTTTATGTAACACTAATACCATTGTACCTGAAGATCTGACTTTCAAAAAGAGTGGCCATGAGTTTCTTTGCCAGTATTCTTCTCATAAGGCTCTACGCATTTTGGAAACTGGAAGTTATAGATCGACACAAGCAGGCATTAGATTTTGGTGTTTTCACCTAATTTACCTCGACAATCCAGTACATGCTGTGGCGTCTATTTGCGTCGATCTATGATTTTTAACAGTAGCTTCAATTTAACGTTCATAAATGTCACTTAGTGTCTTAATTGAACAAATGATTTTGAATTTGAATTTGAACCATTCCGGTGTAATATTAAAGTGTGGTTTCGAGTATTTCGATACCTGTAGTACTAGTAGTTTTACCCGACTGCGGCGAAGCGAAGAGGTTTATGTGTTTGACTTGTATGTATATATGTCAGTTTCTTTGGTCCTCACATACGTATGTGCACGCGACACGCAACGAGTTAATCACACAGGTATACCACCCACAAACACCTGTTTCATACGAGAAGTGTCATGCATACACTGACGCCTGTAATCCCGTAGGCTATGGCGTATTAAACACCCACATCTTGCCAATTATAATTTGGTCCCAATAATAGGGAACAAGCCTATTGCCGGCAACCGGACTCTGGGAATTAAACATATGAAAATTAGAAGTAGGTACATTCAAAGGTAAACGTAGGTAGGTAGATAAGAGGGGAAAGCAGTGGAAGGTAAGGATTTTGCTTATAGGGATGGATTAGGGAGTGTATGCAATAGTTCGAGCAGGTCAGGATGCATAGGTACTTGTAACTCGTACTGGCTGTTGGCGGGAAGTCCCAGACCTCTAACGAAGCCCTCTGCGGCTACACTTAGAGAAGAAACCTCAGTATTCCATAAAAACGACTTAAATTTAATGGGCTGTAGCGTCTCAGTCTCAGTGTACCCCAGCCTTTACACTATCCAGTCAATTAATTGTATCACCTTTAATTTAGAGGAACATATAAGAACAGCTAAGATTAGACAATTGTAGTATCTGTTACGAGGAAGCAACCATTACTGACGCCAATAATGATAATAGTAAGCGCATTTCAAGGTTACTCAGATCATACTAGAAGCATTTCAGGGATGAGTTGTATCTTGTACATATGAAGAATTAGCAGCGCCCCGCGGTTTTATCCGCGTAAGTCCCGATCCCGTGAGAATATCGGGATAAAAAGTAGCCTATCCAGGTCTCCAGCTATCTACATACCAAGTTTCATCGCAATCGGTTCAGTAGTTTTGGCGTGAAAGAGTAACAAACATCCATCCATCGATCCATCCATCCAAACTTTCACATTTATAATATACAGGATCTAGAATCTGGATATTTGTTTAGACGACGGACGACGGAAGCTTAGGGTTCCGTGGGCACCATTTCAGTAGTATTGATTCCTAAATTGAAGTTACTGAAAAAAGCGGCGAGTTGGTACTAAAAAATGTATTAGTGGCTGGTTCCTCCATGTCAGCAGCTGATATATTGAACACTAGCACCGCCCCGTGGTTTCACCCGCGTAAGTCCCGATCCCGTGGGAATATCGGGATAAAAAGTAGCCTATATCGCTGGTTTTAAACGAAAGGGCCACAAATCAAAACGTAAGTTTTTGCCAGGAGAGCACATTGAAAATTTTCATTTGATTTTTTGTTTGTTTTTTGGCACTTCTTCTTTCAATTTTCTACTTTTGAGTCTTATATCCTTCGATGCGTATTTTAATTTCCTAGCTTTTGTTTATTTTAACTTTCTGGTAACTATAACCTAAAGACGACTAGCAGCACATAAGTCCTTTTAGCATATAAAATATTTCTAACAAGTAAATCGAAAAAAATTAAATGTTTTGTTTAAAATATTCATCACGATGTGGTTGAATAAAAACAATATTAGAATTAAAATAAAAGAATATACAAAACCTTCCTTTCGCACATAGCCATAAAAAAAAGCTTAACTTTTTATGACAAAAATAGTGTATTGGCACCTTTAAAAATAAGGTAACAACATTTTTTTTACTATAATTATAGATTATTATGCAATTATAATATGGATAAGTCGTTCGTACTACTACTAACAAGAGATCAACATTCTCACTTAAGGTATAATATTTCTTTAAAGGCGGTTTCTAAGTAATTACTAAATGATAACTTTAATTATTACTATGCTAGTATTATAAAATCAGTCGTAATATTTTGGTATCACATTTTTTACTATCAGGTTAAGAATACCCTGTTTATTCAGGAACTTTGAACTTTTGACCATACATTTTTTGACCATAAAAGCAATTGTCACTGTAGAAGACCATATCAAAAGCTTCATTTGCTTTATCATGCAAACTTTTTAGATACATAAATACGCATGAACCCAATTCATTCGAGCCTCGAGCTTCTTCTTACCAAATAAAACAAATGGTGTTTTTTATCTCAAGTTCAGTGATAGTAAAATTTAATAGATTTACTTTCGAGATATACATAATAGAAACTTGAATCATCACTTCGTGGACAAAGGTAGCACGGTTTGTAGGTCATAGGCAACCACTATAAAAGTATCACTGATATTCTCCTTATCTCTCCTTTTTGGCTCTTGCAAGAGAATTCTCTTTTAGGTGCAGTTCGTATTTTGGTTGTACTGACACCTTATCTTCAGTATTAGCAAAGGCGATGCAATCGTCACACTAATCTTTTTTTATTCTTGTTTTTGTGAATGGGTAGAATTGCTGGTTTAAAGTAGAACCATGATTAAAATTCAAAATGATCTGATACTCATTCTGCAAGTGAAAATAAATACATACATTATAGAGCTAGACCGAGAAAGACAGATGGTGGCGCGACGTGTTCCGCGTGCGCCTCTCTAAATTGGAAGGAGGGCAAGGCCCTCCGCTACCAATGGTGTGGCTGCCTTCTATTTGAGGGCGGCCAAAGTCTGCTAGGGTTCTCGGCGACTTCCTTCCTAGGGAATACCCGAGTCCCTTGCGATAGACTCACTTGTTACGGAACACCGTGTGGTTTTAGTCGGTTTGATTCCGACATACCACCTCACCAATAGCCATGGTGAGGTGATGACTCGTGGGGGTTTCCACACGAAAAGACAAGAAAATAATTGAGAAAGGTATGTTGTTTTGGTTTGGGCATGTACAAGGTATGAAAGATGAAAGAATAATTTAGAAATTTTATAGAGCGTATGTAAATGGTAGCACTGGGAGAGGACAATGAGGCGAACATACTTCGTTCGATTGGAGACGTGTAAGTGAAGGACCAACTTAAAATTAGTACCACATTTTATATGGTATAATATTATCATTAATTGTACCACTGCAACTCGTCTTTTCTCTTTGCTTGTCCAATTTACAAGCCGTAAATTAATAAGAAAAGACTGAACTTAGTTGAAATAATAATAAAGTGAGTTGCGCGGTGGCGTTGATTTTAATGCCATTACAAACATTGTTTATATTTGAATAGTAAAAGTAATAGTAATTGGCAGTTATTAGTAGAGTTAGTAGAAATCTATTTTTTTATTGCAAAACATAAAGTATAAATGAAGCACAGTATTCCTTTACTAAACAACAATATCAAATTTTATTGTACTAAAGCCTTTTGTCTTAAAAGAAAACATCGCAAGCACAACAATGTTTTGAACATAACAGACGTTTTACAGAAACATCTGTTAAGCTTATTACAAAATTAAAATGTTAGGCATTTTTTATTTGCTAAAGGAACACTTTCCAAAACGTGGCACCTTTGTCTTAAAAATAATTGTGTACTTACTTATTTTTTGTAAGTGAAACGGACGCAATCCCAAATGTGGCCCTTTTGCCCAAAAAATTCACTCACAACCCAGGTTACTTTCGGTGATGCGGCCCTTTATCCCAAAACTTACATGTACAGGCACCGACTGTCAGGTTGCAACTAAAAAGATGGCCGTTTTGCTCTGAAGTTTGCCATCAATGTGTCAAAATGCCGAAAGGGCGTTTGCGTAAATATGTGGTTAAGGCGCCGATTTCGGTGGGTGTCTTCGTGAAATATGAAAATTTTGCCAACATTTTTTAAATTAAAAGTGATTTTGGCAAATTTCGATTTGTGGCCCTTTCGTTTAAAACCAGCGATATGTTAATCCAGGTCTCCAGCTATCTACATACCAAGTTTCATCGCAGTCGGTTCAGTAGTTTGGCGTGAAAGAGGAACAAACATCCATACATACATACATCTATCCAAACTTTCACATTTATAATATTAGTGGAATTAGGATTAGGATAATACAAGTACACGAGTTTCTGCTCCATGCTCAATCAATATACATAAGATCAGATTCTTGACTGACAGTTGACTGGAAGTAGTTACTGTTTGAAGGTGCCTGTGGGTGTATATTTGCCACCCACAAATACTGCTTGTCTCAAACCAATATTATAAACGCCGTTCAAGAAATAATTTTAAGTAGCTCCAAGGCTCTTTTTATCTGACTGCAAAAATCGCAGAATCGTGCGTGGCAATCTACATACCCGTGGTTAGACTCGGATTATTTTAAAGTCAAACTCCGTTTAAATGTTATAGCCCCTCTACGCTACTCGCGAAGTTGTTTCGACGAAGCACTTGTCGAAATTGAACGAAGTCTCGAAGTATGTCACTACACACTAGTGCAACCTCGTGAGGAGGTCAGCTGTCACCCAGCGTTGGAACTTCGGGACACTTCGAGTCCTTTGACTCGGGCGCAAAAACCGACAACGATCGGAAGTCGCCCGAGACGAGGCGAGGTTGCACGAAGCGAAGTAAAGTGCCTGTTCTACACTCTCGTATTCGCATAACTTCGAGCAACTTCGCGAGTAGTGTAGAGGGGCTTTTACACAATGTAGAAATGGAACAAAATTAAAACGTCTGTGGTATTTTATTGTATGGCATGTTCTGATCACAAAACTACGCATCATCAATGAAATGTGTGTATTTAAATTCAGACAAAAACCTGACATTGTAAAAGTTAATTAATAAGTTGGAATCATTGAGAACAAAATAAAATACATATTCAATCAAATATTTTTATGATATTTTGAGCTACGTGATTCGCTTAAAAAATTGGAGGCTCCTATCGGGATCACCAATCTCTCAATTGCAAATTCTAAAAATAGTCTAAGAAATTAACTATTATATAATATAAGAAATAAAATATTTGTAATGAATGGATAATCCCACTAATATTATAAATGTGAAAGTTTGGATGGATGGATGGATGTTTATTACTCATTCACGCAAAAACCACTGAACCGGGTTGCGATGAAACTTTGTATGTAGATAGCTGGAAACCTGGATTAACGCATAGGTTACTTTTTATCCCGATATTCCCACGGGATCGGGACTTACGCGGGTGAAAGCGGGCGCTGCTAGTTTATTATGCTAACTTAGTTTATTATAGGCTCGTCTCTTGTCTGATTTATTATGTACTGTAAATTCATTTAAACATTCAAAAAAGTCTAAATATTAAGAAAATTCTGTGAACAAAAACGAACGAAATATCTTTAGGTGCTCCATAAACTTTTCTAATATAACATTTAGATGCTGCCTACACACTCTTAAAAGGCTTACCCACATAACCACTGATTGAGATTTTACTTAATAAATAAATGTTGCTCAAATCAAATTTCATAAAACACAATCAAAATCTAAATAAAAATGTTGATTTCATTATGGTAATATTATACCGATACCAAACCTGCAATAAAAACATAACCTTATAATGTGATCTTTAATAATAATAAATAACACGGCGCAAGTAACTCCTGTACGTCTTAATTAAGTCGATTCATGCCTCATGCGTTACAAACGTATTCGATACATAACACTCGACTAATGAATATAAAGTTCGAATTTTAAAATGCTTCCAATTCCGATTTTGATGAGACGGCGATGACGTAACTTCTTATGAGTAAATAGTCTCGATTAAGGAGTAGCTTAGGAAGTATGTTTTTATTCGACTGCACGGACCGAGCAGTGATCAAAAGTGGCCATCTCACCAATTTATGCTGCGTCCAGGGTCTTGGATCTATCCCCACATACGGCAATGATTTGAGTAATAATTATAAAGGAATCTGAGTTAGGTTGTACTCTTTATGTCTGTTAATTGTTTGTACGTAAACTTTATCGGTTAGAGCAGGTTATGAAGCGGGATTTGTCGTAAAAGAAAAATCATTATGATGTGTAACTCAAACTCCAAACTGAATATTATTTATTTAATTTATAAAAGAGTTACATAAGTCTTGTAAGGTAACGGTTTTTGATATATTATTATATTAAAGATTGTAGAACCGGGCGAACTAAATACAAAGCTTAACTTATTGCAATTGCTGTTGATTGATGCTACTTAACTCCAACATTTACTTAAGTGAAAAGCAAACAGAAACTGTCCCCCATAAGTTATTAAACGTATTTCCAAGTTCAATTTATGATATAAATTCATTAACTTTTTTTGTAGCTATTTATTTTTATTATTATATTTTTATTGTAGATGGCGCAGTGGGTGTTGGTATAAAATTTACATATATCGATACATACGTTACAAACTTTATTGCGTTTTCGTATGTGGAAATTGTGGAAATGTGTGGAAATTAACACTTTCTTTACTAACGGCAGAGTTTACCTACTAAATTAGTTTTGACCTTTTTTAGAAATGATTTTTATAATACACAGAATACACTTCGATATTATAAATTAATTAACATTCTTAATTTATGCAAGCCCTACTAGATTTATAATCGACTAATGACTCTATTTTGTGACAAGGCTATGTATTACTTTTAGTAAAATTGTCAAAATTGTCAATTATAATAATTTGTTTTTCTTTAAACCAATTTGTATTCTAACAGATTAGGTGGGCTGTTTATGTTTAAGAATATGTGGGTTTTCCTCCCGTATAATATTTTTGAAAAGCCATAAGCAGTGGTTAACTCATTGCAACCCTTAATCAAGGAGGGAAGTTATCGTTGAACTACTAGTAAGTTCGCTTTTATACTCGTTCGAAATTAGCCGATATTTATGACTAGGTATGCTCATTATCGTTGCTTAAAGATATCAGGGCCACAATGTCTGTCGGTTTCCCCAGTTTTAGGTAAATATGATTAATGTAATTAAAGAAATATCGGCATTGTAAGTAAAGAAGTGTTGCAAATTTACTATAAGTAGAAATTAACATTTTACCACTTTTTCTTTCATCTTTACGCAGTTGCGTTCCTGCATCCATTGCCAAGTTTATGTCCTTGGTACCTTATGTCCTTCCTTCAACGTCTTCAACGTTTCAACACTGGTTTTACTCTACACTTGTAGTACACCTACCCCTGACATTGCAATGGACCAGAACTACAGTGATTCGTTAGGCAATTACACGCAAAATGGATTAGCAAGGATGAGCTCAGGAAGGTTGCCTAATGATAAGACTGCCAGGGGCGGCCCTAGGGCACCGGGCGCCGTCATGCGGGGGGCGCCGAAATCAATAGATTGGGGGCGCAACAATCCTCAAAAAGTAGGGGGTGTCCAAAATTTTTGAGGAACAAATTTTAATTAGGTACATTTTGATTCACAGTTTTTACGAATTAACATAGGAAAACTGAGGTTTTGAATTTATAGGGGCGCCACTTTAGGGTTTCGCACTACCTAAAAATGTAGCTAGGGCCGCCACTGAGGACTGCGGCATCAATGTATGAACTAACTGAAACCCGTGAAAATTGGTTAGCTGCACGTTGTTACAATCCAAACAAGAATTAGACGAAAACTCTGTTCCCCCGGAACTTTGTTAATGGTCATGTTTGTTTATTGCCCGCACATGACATACTACAAATACTTAACTATAACATAAATATAAAAAAATAACCTAAAATTTATAAATTTTAAACATACAAACACACGCCCCTTAATAGCGTATGACCAATCATAAAATCCTAATTTCATTTTATTTATTTATCTATAAACACAATTAGGTCGATTCTAATGTAACTGGCCACTAACGAGTTGTATTATTTATGATATTAGATCGCCCTTAAGGCGATGAAACGAGGTTTTGTATTGGCTGCACAGAGAAAGTCTGAGTACGGATGAATGAACCCAATAAAAAAAATAGAAATGAAAAAAGTTTTACCGTCAACTTTGGTAAAATTGAATTTCCGTATAACTTTGAATTAAGTATTTTCGACTTTTGGATTTTTGGAACGAAGTTCCTTATGGGGCGTTGCGGAGGGGTACCCTAGCCGGCAAAAAACGTCCGTAACGTAAGATTTTTATGTATAGTCTATGTATGATGGCTATAAAGTGTCTAATGTATAGTCTACGTGATAACCGTTTTTATTATTATTATATATTTTTATAAATCATTGTAAATAAAATAAAGGTGTTAAGATAATTTTGTAAAGTAGTTTTTGATTTTTATCGATAAAAAAATCATAATAAAAAAATACCCGAATAATTATTTTCTTTATACCTCGAATAGAACTTGAAATTAATATTTTTATAATAAGGAACTCCGTTCCCATCTGGTGTCGCACCAGTTTTTTTCCTTTCCTTGTGCTGTCAGACCTTGCTTCTTACCAAATTTCATATTTCTAGGTCAATGTAAAGTACTCATATCTAGGTTTTGATTTACCTGCGAAATGTTCAAATTTATTAAGAGCTAAGGCTTACTGGCCGTATCTTTTGACTGCGTTAAATTAGAAGCTTTATTTTTTACAGCGAGACCGCAGACATAAGTATTTGATGTTAATTTCAACTTGATGCCTCCACGGGTTCCTCATACAAAGGGTCTTGGCAAACAGACATACAGATATATGACAACATGATTTTTTCCTTAACTTGTGCTGTGAGACCTTGCCTCTTACCAAATTTTATGATTCTAGGTCAATGGAAAGTACCCTAAAGGTTTTGATTTACCTGCGAAATGTTCAAATTTGGTCAAATCTAAGGCTTAAATGGCCATATCTTTTGGTTGCGTAAACTTAGAAGCTTGATTTTTTTATAGCTTTAAGGGACCGCAGACATAAGCATTTGATGTTAATTTCAACTTGATACGTTCACGGGTTCCTGAGAAAAAGAGTCTTTACAGACGGACAACAAAGAAAGAAATAAATTAATAAAGAAAGAAAATGTATATTCATCGACGCTTGAGATACAGGCACAGTACATGCTATGCAGTAATAAGACTAAGGTAGATAATTATCATAAGTGTTAAACAGTATTTTAGTGTACATCACGCGCCAGCCGAATAGGTACTGGTTCAGCATCTGCTAAACAATTGTCTATCGCTGGTTTTCAACCAGTCCTTATGTGAGGAACAGATGAAGTTATAAATTACAAGGGAAGCGAATTCAACATACCCAACCAATCCCACTGCAACATTGGGAATCATATAAGGGACATATTTGTGTTGATCACGTCAAGATTCCTCTGTGCATCAATGAGGTATTGCCGTAGTTTTGTTCTAAAGGTTTTCACCGAGGTGAGTGACCTTATCGGCGGAGGAATATTGTTCCATATTTTGCAAGCGGAATAACGGAAGCTACCCGTAAATGCAGCCGTCCTGTGTCGGGCGGCGGACAGTTGCTGTGAACACTGCCTATTTGCACAGCTACGACTACTAGTTGCCCAGTCAGGTTAGCTGAAGGTAGGTTACACCAAACATAAGGCAAGCAAGGTGAAGCTTACGTCTTGATTTCATTTTCAAAACGGAATCCTTATTGAGAAACGGGGTATTATGGCTTCGTGGAGGTATCACAAAACAAAACCACGCGCGAGTATTTCGCACTCGTTGTATCAGTCTACCTGTTTGTGACAATAGGCACGGGCTATATACAGTGATCCTAAAAGGGTTCCTTTTTTCCTTTTGAAAAACGGAACCCTAAAAATACCTACATCAATGCTAGAAAGGAAAATGCTACAGAGTGTTGAAAATCAAAAAAGCTTAGAAAATATAGTAAGAACATTTGACTGGCCTGTTGGTCCAGTGGTTAGTGACCCTGACTGCTAAGCCAAAGGTCGTGGGTTCGATTCCCACCCAGGACAAATAATTGTGTGATGAGCATGATCATTTGTTCTATGTCTGGGTGTAATTTATCTATAATATGTATGTATTTAGAAATATATAAGTATGTTTATCAGCAGTCTGGTTACCATAGTACAGGCTATGCGTAGTTTGGGATCGTCTGATCCCGAGGCCGTGTGTGAGATGTGTCAAGTTATTATTATTATAATAAGGGAATAACTCTGATGAGCTAACCGATTTATAAGAATATGTTGTAAGTTCTGATAAGAATAAGCTCTTGATGATTTAAATCTCAGAGAAGGTATATCTTGTGTACCCTGAGATATAACTTCAGAAATAATTGGTTTCTCATACAAACTTTAAATTTTTTTGAACGGGTTTAGCCGTGAAAACGTCAGACAACGTTAGTTTTGCATTTTTAATTTTACTGCTATTATATGATGTACTCGTTACTAATTATGTTTAAAAACTACGTTTTATAAAATACAAAATTAAATTTTAGAAATACATTTTATTAGTAGTGCCTCCTGTTCTGTTCAGGGCATTTGGTGCCCAGGAGCCCTCGCGCCCGTGGTATTTTTCCCGCTCTTCCACCCTATGTTACGCTACTGGTCTTAACAAACGTTCAGCGATCTCAGCATGCTCTATTTGGAAACATTTGGTAGAAGAAAAAAATTATGGACGCAACAAAGGTAACCATGTTGAAACGTACAATTGAAATACAAACAATTGTATTTTACTATATCACAATCAATCTGTTATTATTTTACACATTTTATTCTTAATTCCTTTCGTCTTGATCATGTGAATATTTTCTAATGCAATTTATTAATTGTATTGTATTGTACACTTTATGTATTTTTTAAGCAATATGTCGTTGGTGTACAATAAGATTATTCTATTCTAATTTCAAAAAGATACACAAAAAATATTGAATGATTTATTAAAAAAAAACATTCTGTTTTTACAAGTCGTTCTTAATTATGTGGCAACCGCTATAGACATCCATACATTAATAATTTAATAAACTCAATTTTAATACGTATTTATTTGTTGATTACTTAAAATAATTACTCTACAGTACCTTTGAACGTAATTATATTGTTCTTCAAGTCTAGTCTAGTCTTCAAATAGTGTCGTGTCGTGTTTCATAAAATGAATAAAATTAAAATCATTAATTATATAGAAATATCTGAAAATATGATGGGTATTTACAAAAATTACCTCTTTTATGAAAGAAGAAGTAAAATAGCTGCACTGCTTTGCATAATTCTCAGGATTCTACTTTGTCTGCTATTGTTAATAAACAATATAGTTCTCGTTGTAGAAATATCGATAAATAGAAATATGACATGTTTATATTTGCTGTATCATTTCCATATGTTTTGTGGTGTTCTGATTTGTGTTGTGTGTAGTATTATGAAATCAATGGAATATAAAGTCGCTATAACTAACCTTATGGTAGTCAACGATGTCTACACCATGGACGTACATTATAAAAGGAACCTAAAACAAATACAGACTGTTTTCTTAACACTTTGCTGTGTACTTTTTATCGTAACACTCAGTTTTTATTTATGGGAATTTCATAAGTTAACTCATTTTGTTAACAATAGTGCAATCAGTATTATTTTTATGTTTTTTTCACTATTCTTGAACAAAACGAATTATGTCATGTTTTTTCTGGCACTATACGTATTTTTATCATTACTATCCAATTTATTGAAGTGCTTAAAGGGTACACTCCTTGAAATACAAGAACAACTGCGCATAGATAATACTAAATCTCTTTTGGAAGCAAACAGAAAGCACAAGTCTACGAATCTGATAGAAAAGGTTCAGCGCTGTGCTGAGCTGTATGAGTGTTTAGTGAATAGCGGCAAACAGCTGTCAGCGTGCTTTGAAGATCAAGTAAATACATATTTATATTATAGATAATGCTAATCAATTATGTGCCAACAATATATTATTTTGCTTTCTTTTTAAATTTAACCTTTCGTTGGTTAGAATTCTATTAAAGTACCTAGGTACAAAAATACTAGGTAAAACTCTCACTTTTCCGTTTGCGTTATTAAAATTTTTAATTACGGTGTCAAAATTGATCGTTTCGTTAATCTTTTTGTATTATTTTAGATCATATATTGGATGGTAATGAGTATCTGGGAATATACATTCGTATTATATTCCATATTTGAGTCACTCATTACAGAGGTAAACATATAAATAAAAAGCTGTGTAGATATGTGCCACATTTTGGAAAATGTTAAAACCAGTTTTTTTTTAACAGAGAACTGTTCAGAAATTCGTATTAAGCATAATTAAGTTGCTAATTTCGGATTTGTTTCCAATGTTGATGGCAGTTTACGGCGGTCAAAAGTTGAAAAATGAAACGGCTACAGTAAAGAGAGCTATTACCAAATTGTACAGTATATGTTCCATTAGTAAGTATATTTCCGTACATCTGTTTGAAATCATCCTTTTCACCCGAGGAAACCAAATTCATTGCGGGAGACCTTAATGGTCATAATATTATGGTCAATGTCACCTTACTACCAGAAAGTGCAGTAAGGCCCTGCACTGAGTTCCATAGCCTCTTAATATCCTTCACTTTGCAATTACCTATAACACGGCCATAATAAATACATTCCTCAAAAAACCAGATAGATGCAAGATAACATAGGAAAGAGGAGGATTAAGCACCCAAAAATCAAACGATACATCAGTACTATACTATGATCATCATCATCATTCAGAGACTGTAAGATAATACCCGGTGAGCCTCTCACGCCACAACACCAGCTGTTGGTTGCTGACTTCTTCATGCCAAAAGAGAACTTTACAAGGAGTTCATACCCGAAATCGATGACACAAGCTGCGATACACGGACGGGAATCGCCTGGTCGAAGAAATGTGGAACTGAAGTAGACCAATCGCACAGTAGATACAATGTGGAACAGATTTCAAGACTATTGTACACAAAGGGCAGCAAATCAGCTAAGCTCACGTGCCTTCAAAGGCCCGCCAAATAACAACAAGAACTACAAGTGGCGGTAATTGAAGGTATAAGAGAAAATAAAGGCCAAAGAAATTCTGTTTAAGATCTAGCAAAAGAGCGACAGCGAGGAGACTGTAAAAGTTATAGAACTGCCAAGAATACTGCAAAATGGGAAGTTGCACGTGCCAGAACAACATATGACGACAATTTCTATAGCAGACTACTGAAGGCTGAAGAAGACTGAGTGCTTTTCAGAACAGCAAGGCAAAGGCTCATAAACAGAATGAATAATTGCTCCGCCGAATTCATCAAAACCAAGATGGTAACCTATAATGCTGATATACATGCAAGATGGCGCGAGTGCTACTCTCAACTTCTCAATGAGACTTACTAAAACCGCTTCATTTAGCTGCTACCGGGGGCCTAATTCAGGAAATAAGCGCTAAAGGAGTAGGAATTGCAGTCAATAAAATGTTGAACAACAACCGGCATTTTATTTCTAGTGCGTCTAATAAATGGGAACGCGATGGGATACTTACAGAATTAACATACAGTTTCTAATCCAGTTCTTTACAAACACAGATTACATTAGACTGTGTGCAAACTATCGCACCCTAAAACTCATGTCACATAACCCTTGTGCCACAAAAATGCAAAAGACGGAGATTTAAGGATAAATTAAGAAACGAACATATCCGTGGAAGTTTTAAAATCACGACAAATCTTTATTTTGTTCGACAAAGTTTTAAGACCTGAAGAACGTTGACTAGGCAAGTCCTGTACATAAATACTGGTCCAAAAAGGAGAGGTAGACTCTTTTCTATAATCAATAATGACCTTAAAAAGCCCAAGTGAATCATTTGACGGCCCAGAAGCGAAAAGTCTGACGAAGAATGACTAGGAGAGCCGATCCAAAATAAAATGGGAGAAAGGATAGAGATTAATTTGAAAAAATATGATCAAGACCTTTCCGTGTAAAAAACTATATCTTTGATGTCTATAGTAGACAAGGTGTAATATATTTTCAAATGAGATGAGTTTTACAGGACTAATATACCTAATGGATATCCAAAACAGGCTTTTTAATATCCATAAAAAATTGTACGCGTTGTCATAAAATTGTTACACAAAACCCCATAGTTTTTTATGCTTTCAAAGTCAAAGTCAAAATCACATGTTTTTTCTGAATTCCTTAAAAAATACTTGAAATCGTTTTTTTTTAACTAAATATACAGATCAACACAATGTCACCGCAACAATAGGTTACTTTGTGGAAAGTAAAACAAATAATATAATTATAGATCGCTATATGCCTGTCTCGATCAATAACAGCCCGTTTCCAAGTAGTTGAGCCTTGTGAGAAATTTCATTTAAAGGTTTCGTTTTGATGTGAAAAATATTAAGCAAAAATATTCTGTCGTCAACATTTTTTTTTGTTTCAGGTCCTGGAGCTCCTGAACTCAAAGCTGTCAAAAATCTATTAACTTTAACAACTGCGAGTACAATTAGAATCGAGTTCGCCAATATAACTTTCGGAATGTATTTCATTCCGATATATCTGTCTACAACAACCGCTTATGTGATAGTAGCTTTGCAGTTCAATAATATTATTTAAACGTAGTTTGACTATCTGGACCCAACATTGTTACTTATCATTTTTGGAACACGCATTTACGGTATACTATATACTTATCTGGTGCACGCGACTTCGTCTGTTGTCTTCCAGATATCTATTGTTTCTCCAAGCTTTCATCAATCTTCAATCATCATTCATCTCAAAAATGTTGATACAATATTCACAATGTTTTTTATTTTGGAATTATTCATTCTGTATGCTGTAAATCCATAAAAACTAACTTTAAAAATTATGCACGTTAGTTATTTATTGGATAATTCCTGGAATTCAAATGGTCATAACTTTGAACGTTTTTTTTTTCGAAAGTTCCTATTGTAACTGCATGCTAGAGTTATGTCCTTTTAGTGATTTAAGCAAGTGTCGCATGTCAGGTACATCCTGTGTATAGGTCAACATAGGCGAGGGAGTGGCCACACAACGGGCAAGTATCGACTTATATATACTCGCTCCTAGAAGCCTGTGAACACCCCAGGAGGCTTCTGTGCTTTCTGGAAAGAGCTAGGCTGGCTCAACTTGTCAGCCTTATCTGAACGCATAATAGACCGCTTATGAGTCTAAATGCTGAAACAGAGCCTTATACCCATGTATGTAACTATACTATTAATGGAATCTAATATAATGTTAATTAATAATAATAAAATGTTAAGTAAGTTGAGTAATACAATGTAAAAGAATGTTAAATAATATAAATACAACTTTTAGTTTTGTATAAATGTGCATACCAAAACAAGGCAGAATATGGCGTTGATCCAAAACCACCCGTGTAATACCTGGTATTACGTGTATTCTATGCAAATAAACATATCCCATTTCTTATTTTATTACATACATAACTGGACTAGATTAACAAACGACGAACTTAAAAATAAGATACGCAAAAAAAAAATTATTACATTTTATTCTAAAACATTCGTCTAAAACAGCAACCCAGATTAAAGCCAAGCTAGACAGTGTTTTAGGTGTTTCTGCTCTTGCATTGAGTAACGTGGAAGACAGAGCTACGAAGATGCCCACAGGTTCGGCCGTCCGAATGAAGTCACGAATCCGGACATGATCACAAAAATTCACAAAATTGTATTGAACGATCGGCGTTTGAAGGTGCGAGAAAATGGAGAGATGGTGAACATTTCGTCTGAACGCGTTTTCAATATTTTACACCAACATCTGGGAATGGAAAAGCTTTGCGCGTGATGGGTGCCACGTTTGCTCACTGTTAACAAAAAGTAACGTCGAGTGGACGATTCATCGGAGTATTTGGCGCTATTTAAGCGAGATCATACCGAGATTTGGCGGCATTATGTTACAGAATGTGAAACCTGGATATTTCTATATATGAATATAATGATATATATATATAATGATATATATTATCACCTGAAACAAAAGAAAGCAGTGGACTGAGAGCGGAAAACGGTTTTGTCGGCCGGCAAAGTGATGGCGACTGTTTTTTGGGATACTTGAGGGATTATTTTAGTGGATTATCTGCCAAAAAGAAAAACAATAAATAGAGATTACTACGCAAGCTTGCTGCGAAAATTAAGTGAAGAAATCCGAAAGAAACGACTTCATTTGGCCAAGAAAAAAATTTTGTTCCTCCATGACAACGCGCCTGTACACACGTTAATGGTTGCAGTCGCCAAACTCCATGAACTGCGATTCGAATTGCTACCACATTCACCCTATTCCCCAGATCTGGCCCCGTGTGACTTCCACTTATTCCCAAACCTGAAGAAATGGGTAGGTGGCCAGAGATTTTCAAGAAATGATGAAATCATTGTTACCGTAGTCGAATATTTTGAGGGGTAGGAGAAAACATTTTTTCAAACTAGTGTAACGGCATTGGAGAAGCGCTGGATTATTTGCATCGAGGTATTCTTTGTCGTTTCGGAAACTTATCAATCTTCCCTCGTACATTAACAATTCAGTACACTCAATAACATTTTTATTCGTTGATTACCTAAAATAATAGCTTTAGAGTACCTTTTAACGTAATTAAATTGTTCTTTACTCGTGTTCAGTTATAGCTTAGTCATCAAATACCTTGTTTCTTAAAATGAATAAAATTAAAATCATTCATTATCTAGAAATACTTGAAAATATGATGGGTATTTACAAAAATTACCTCTTTTATGGGAGAAGAAGTAAAATAGCTGCACTGCTTTGCATAATCCTCAAAATTCTACTTTGTCTGCTATTGTTAATCAACAGTATAGTTTTCGTTGTAGAAATATCGCTAAATACTAGAATAATGACATATTTTTATGCACTGTTTCATTTCCATATGTTTTGTGGTGTTCTGATGTGTGTTGTGTGTAGTATTATGAAATCAACGGAATATAAAACCGCTATAACTAATCTTATGGTTGTCCACAATGTCTACGAAGTCTACTGTCCCAAAGACGTACATTATAAAAGAAACCTAAAACAAATACAGACCGTTTTCTTGGCCCTTTGCTCTGTACTTCTGATCGTAATGCTCATTTTTTATATATGGGAATGTCATCAGTTTACTCTTTTTGTTAACAATAGTGCAATCAGTATTATGTTTATGTATTTTTCACTATTCTTGAATAAAACGAATTATGTCATATTTTTTTTGGCACTATACGTATTCTTATCATTACTATCGAATTTATTGAAGTGCTTAAATGGTACACTCCTTGAAATACAAGAACAACTGCGTGCAGATAATACTAAATCACTTTTGGAAACAAACGAACATTACAAGTCTTCGACTCTGTTAGAAAAGGTTCAGCACTGTGCTGAGCTATACAAGTGTTTAGTTAATAGCGGCAAACAGCTGGCAGCGTGTTTTGAACATCAAGTAAATACATATTTATATTATAGAAAATGGTGTTACAAAAAAAAATTACTTCCTTTTTAAAACATTTAAATTTGCATTGCTTAGAATTCTACTAATACTTTAGTGAGAGCTTTAATATTCACGTACCTTGGTACTCCAAGGTACGTGAATATTAAAGCTCTCACTTTTTCGTTACGTTGTTAAAATTGATCGTTAATCTTTTTGTATTATTTTAGATCATATATTGGATGGTAATGAGTATATGGGAAAATACATTTGTATTATATACCATATTTGAGTTACTCATTATAGAGGTAAACTTAAAAATTAAAAGCTGTGTATATATGTGCCATATTTCGGAAAATTTTAAAACCTAGTTTTTTTTACCGTTCAGAAATCCGTATCGAGCCTAATTAAGTTGCTAATTTCGGATTTGTTTCCAATGTTGATGGCAGTTTACGGAGGTCAAAAGTTGAAAAATGAAGCGGTTACAGTTAAGAGAGCTGTTACCAAATTGTACAGTATATGTTCCATAAGTAAGTATATTTCTGTCACATCCATTTGATATCACCCTTTCCACCCAAAGAAAACAATTTCATTGCGGGAGACCTTAATGGTCATATTATGTTCATTGTCACCTTACTACCAGAAAGTGCATTAAGGCCCTGCTCTGAGTTCAATAGACTTTCAATATCCGTCCCTTTGCAATTACCTTTGACACGGCAATAATAAATACATTCCTCAAAAAACCAGATAGACACAAGATAACATATTAAAGCGGAAGATCAAGCACCCAAAAAGCAAACCACACACCTTCAGAGACTGTAAGATAATACCCGGAGCCTCTCACTTCTGGGACTGGGACTGGGACTGGAGGAGAGAGAGAGAGATGTCACTATATAATAGGGGGCAAACGAGCAGACGGGTCACCTAATTGTAAGTGACTACTGTCGCCCATGGACACCTGCAACTCAAGAGTCTCAAGATTTGATTGATGGATATCCAAAAGTTTTTAGTACCTAAGATATTCAATGAAATAAGATTACTAAGACAAAATAATTAAACAAAGGTGTGCTAAAAATGAAATTGAGGGACTCACTTCTCGATGACGAGGGGATCGTCGAACCCACTGTCAGCGAGATAGGTCCACAATAACGTTGGATAAAATAAAATAAGAATTAATATTGTATAATTTTAGAAGTAAGTAGTAAGTAAGTTAGGGATAATTAGTATAAAAAAGGGGGCACCTCGCCATCAAACGTCAAAGTTTGGCGAGTATAGTATTTAAGTAACGATTGTAAAAAAAAGCTTATAAAATAAAAATAAAAACAGGGTTTTTAATATCCCTAAAAAATTGAACGCGTTGTCATAAAATTGTTACACAAAATCCCATAGTATTTTATGCTTTCAAAGTCAAAGTCAAAACCACAATTTTTTTCTTTCGCGGAATTCCTTAAAAATACTTGAAGTCGTTCTTTTGTAACTAAAAATTATAGATCAACACAATGTCACCGCAACAATAGGTTGCTTTGTGGAAAGTAAAACAAATAATATAATTATAGATCGCTATCTGCCAGTGTCCATCAATAACAGCCCGTTTCCAAGTAGTTGAGCCTTGTGAGAAATTTCATTTAAAGGTTTCGTTTTGATGTGAAAAATATTTAGCAAAAATATTCCTCCGTCAACATTTTTTTTTTGTTTCAGGTCCTGGAGCTCCTGAACTCAAAGCTGTCAAAAATCTATTAACTTTGACAACTGCGAGTACAATTAGAATTGAGTTCGCCAATATAAGTTTTGGAATGTATTTAATTCCGATATATCTGTCTACAACAACCGCTTATGTCATAGTAGCTTTGCAGTTCAATAATATTATTTAAACGAAGTTTGACCACCTGGACCCAACATTGTTACTTATCATTTTCGGAACACGCATTTACGTTATACTATATACTTAGTTGGTGCACGCGACTTCGTCTGTAGTCTTCGAGTTATCTATTGTTCTCCAAGCTTTTATTAATCTCATACTCCCTATTTTACGTTGACATACTAAAAGTATAGAGATAATGAATTTTTATATCCCTAAACTTGAGAAATACGAGGGGCGATCAAAAAGTAATGATAATGAGTATAATAAAACAACGATTCTAGTTTAAATTTAATTTATTTTTCTACATAGTCTCCTAAAAAGTCGATACATTTAGTCCAACGTTTCTCTAAGCCTAAAATACCCTTTAAAAAAAAATCTTTATCTTGGCTCTCCCAAAATGCCTCTACAGCAGCCATAACCTCGCTATCATCCTCAAATTTCTTGCCCCTGAGGTGTTCCTTGAGCCGAGGAAACAAATAAAAGTCGCTGGGGGCTAAATCTGGAGAATAGGGTGGGTGTTCGACCAGTTCGAAGCCTGCTTCTCGAATGGCAGCCGTCGCAACTTCGGCTTTGTGTGCAGGTGCGTTGTCCTGATGAAACAGGACTTTCGCTCGGAGTTTGCCCCGTCTTTTTTCCTTTATGGCTTCTCGCAGTCGTCTTATTTGATCAGCGTAGTAGGAGCCCGTTATAGTAGCTCCCTTTTCCAGGTAATCAACCATTATGATTCCCTCAGCATCCCAAAAAACGGACGCCATAACCTTGCCCGCCGAGCTCGAGACTTTGAACTTCTTCGGCGTCGGTGAGGATGGCCTTTTCCAAGTCATCGATTGTTGTTTGGTCTCAGGATCAAAATGATGGATCCATGTTTCGTCCATGGTCACAAATCGAGACAAAAAATTTTCTTGGTCAGCCTGGAACTTTGCAAGATTGGCTCTTGAAATGTCAACTCGCTTTTTCTTTTGTTCGTCCGTTAACATTCTCGGTACCCAACGCGCGGAGACCTTCTTCATATTCATTTTGCCGGTCAAAATGCTTTGGATGCTGCCATATAAGATCCCTGTGACCTCAGCTAAATGTCTGATGGTTACTCTTCGGTCTGCTAATACGATATCTTCGACTTTTTTCACGATTTCCTCAGTGAGGGACGAGGTTGGGCGTCCCTCGCGATGTTCATTTTCTGTGGATGTTCTACCCAGCTTAAACTCTTTGCACCACCGTGCCACCGTAGAATATGGAGGAGCAGAGTCCCCCAGTGTCTCCACCAAATCAGCGTGTATCTCTTTGGTAGACATTTTTTTCAAACAGAGGTACTTGATGACGCATCTCACTTCGTGTTTCTCCATTTTCGTGTTGTCGCTCCGACTGCTGGTATTCAAATGAATGTAGCTCCTCCAAATGATGTCCTATTTATACAATTTTTTAGGTGGGAAGTAGTGAAGGACCGAAGAAGTGAAAACAATTTTTTTTGGATTTTTATCTTTATTAGAAATACCCGTTTATCATTACTTTTTGATCACCCCTCGTAAATGGTTTCTCATACCAACTTTTTTTTTTCAAATTCAATAAAATTAGTTGAGCGGTTTGGGCGTGAAAACGTAAGACGGACAGACAAAGTTGCTTTTGCATTTTTGAGGTTTGAGATATCTTTATTTCTCATAAGAATTTCAACACTTCACTTACATGAGAAAGTTTAAGCACATACAAACAAATAATAATTTTATCCTAGGCGTTAACAAAGTTGTTGAAACATTTCACTCAATACATTCAATCGCAAGTATAAATTTTTAAGCTGTTTTTAGATCTAAGATAAATAAAATACAATATAGAGGATACTTGTAAAAAATATTTTTTTTTACTTATGATATAGATATTAGTACTATTTATTTTTAAAAACTATGTACCTAAAGATAACAATTGTAGTAATTTAATTGAATTTCAGAAAAATAATGATGTTGACATGTAACTTTTTTCGAATAATATAAATAGTTTATAATTCCATACTAGTTTAATTGTAATAATTTCTATTTTTTTTTTTTATTTTAAAAGTATATTTTTGGAAACCATATTATTTTACCTAATAACATAACAAAAACATTATTGTAACATTAGTATTGTAACAGCTTTTAGTAATAAAATTAACTTTTATGTTAGTAAGCAAATGACCGGAGGACCGTAAGACGCGTTTTTAATGAGTCGTTATGTTGTGACTTCCTTTGGGAACTTTAACTGTCTAGTGTAACTACAGCAATCTTTCAAAAAGTTCAATGCTATGATATCATAGGAAATCATCTCTTTTTTGTTGTATTTCTTGGAATATACGTAAGTACATGGAAAGTATTTATTAAAACAATCTCAAAAATGTTGATACACAGTCACAATGTTTTTATTTTGGAATTATTCATTCTGTTGGCTGTAAATCCATAAAAACTAACTTAAAAAATTATGCATGTTAGTTTTTATAGATGGATTCGGATAGAGGAATTGAAATGGTCATAACTTTTAAACGAATAGTTTTTTTTCGAAAGTTCTTATTATAACTGCATGCTAGACTTATCCCCTTTCAGTGATTTAAGTAAGATGTCAGGTACATCCTGTAAATAGGTAAACATACACAAGGAAGTGGCCACATAACGGGCAAGTATGGAAGCCGAAAGGACGAACTTAAAAAAAATTACGCAAAAAAAAAATTACATTAGGTTCTGACATCTCTTCGAAAGTAGAACGCCAAAGGTAAATTTAGTTGAACTGGTGGGATTTCTATGAGAGAACATAGGAACTGTCTTTGTTGTAAAATTTCTTAACAATGGAAAGAAACGAAATTCTTGCGGTGACAAAGTTTATGATTTAAAAGAGAAAATAGCAACCCACATTAAAGCCAAGCTAAATAGTGTTTTAGGTAATTCTGCTCCTACTATTGCAATTGTACTCAAGTACAATTCACACCTGGGTAACTGATTTTAATGGAAGACAGAGCTGCGAAGAATGATGCCCAGAGGTCTGGCCGTCCAAATGAAGTCACGAATCCGGACATGATCAAAAAAATTCACAAATTTGTATTAAACGATCGGCGCTTGAAGTTGCGAGAGATAGCAGAGATGGTGAGCATTTCATCTGAACGCATTTTTTATATTTTACACCGACATTTAGAAATGAAAAAGCTTTGCGCGCGATGGGGCTCACTGTTGACCAAAAGCAATGTCGAGTGGACGATTCATCGGAGTGTTTGGCGCTGTTTAAGCGAGATCCTAAAGAGTTTTTGCGGCGTTATGTTACAGTAGATGAAAACTGGATACATCATTATACTCCTGAACCAAAAGATGAATCTAAGCAATGGACTGAGAGCGGAAAACCTGCGCCGAAGAAAGCAAAATCGGTTTTGTCGGCCGGCAAAGTGATGGCGGCTGTTTTATGGGATGCTCGTGAGATTATTTTAGTGGATTATCTGTAAAAAGAAAAACAATAAATGGAGAGTACTACGCAAGCTTACTGCAAAAATTAAATGAAGAAATCCGAAAGAAACGACCTCATTTGGCCAAGAACAAAGATTTATTCCACCATGACAACGCGCCTGGACACACGTCTAAGGAATTGCTACCGCATCCACCCTATTCCCCAGATCTGGGCGACTTCCACTATTCGCAAACCTGAAGAAATGGTTAGGTGGCTAGAGATTTTCATCAAATGATGAAGTCATTGTTACCGTAGACTAGTATTTTACTAGTATTTTGGAGACAACATTTTATCAAACTGGTATAACGGCATTGGAGAAGCGCTGAACTAAATGCATTGAGGAAACTACGTAGAGAAATAAATTTATTTTAAATCCCACTAATATTATTAATGTGAAAGTTTGGATGGATGGATGGATGTTTGTTACTCTTTCACGCAAAAACCACTGAAGCGATTGCGATGAAACTTGATATGTAGATAGCTGGAGATCTGAATTAATGCATAGGCAGGATTTTTACGCGGGTGAAACCGCGGGGTGCTGCTAGTAGATTACAAAAGTTTTTCTTTGTCGTTTCGGAAATTTATCAAATAACCCTCGTACATTTACAATTCAATACACTCAATTACATTTTTATTCGTTGATTACCTAAAATAATAGCTTTGGAGTACCTTTCAACGTAATTAAATTGTTCTTTACTCGTGTTCAGTTATAGCCTAGTCTTCAAATACCTTGCTTCTTAAAATGAATAAAATTAAAATCATTCAATATCTAGAAATACCTGAAAATATGATCGGTATTTACAAAAATTACCTCTTTTATGGAAAAAGAGGTAAAATAACTGTACTGCTTTGTATAATTCTCAAAATTCTACTTTGTCTGCTATTGTTAATAAACAACATAAATTTGGTTGTAGGAATGTCGCAAAATACTAGAAATATGAAATGTTTTTATTCGCTGTATCATTTCCATATGTTTTGTGGTGTTCTGATTTGTATTGTGTGTAGTATTATGAAATCAACGGAATATAAAACCGCTATAACTAATCTTATGGTTGTCCACAATGTCTACGAAGTCTACTGTCACAAAGACGTACATTATAAAAGAAACCTAAAACAAATACAGACTGTTTTCTTGATCCTTTGCTCTGTACTTTTTATCGTAATATTAATTTTTTATGTATATCAATGTCATAAGTTTACTCTTTTTGTTAATAATAGTGCAGCAATCAGTATTATTTTCATGTATTTTTCACTATTCTTGGACAAAACGATTTATATCATATTTTTTTTGGCACTATACGTATTCTTATCATTACTATCCAATTTAATGAAGTGCTTAAATGGTACACTCCTTGAAATACAAAAACAACTGCGTACAGATAATGCTAAATCACTTTTGGAAACAAACAGACAGAACAAGTCTTCAAATCTGTTAGAAAAGGTTCAGCGCTGTGCTGAGCTGTATGAGTGTTTAGTGAATAGCGGCAAACAGCTGTCAGCGTGCTTTGAACATCAAGTAAATACACATTTATATTATAGTTAATACTAATCAATTATGTTACAAAAAACAAATATTATTTTACGTTCTTTTTAAATGTTGCCTTTCAATGGTTAGAATTCTATTAAAGTACCTAGGTACAAAAATACTACGTAAAACTCTCACTTTTTCCGTTTGCGTTATTAAAATTTTTAATTGTGGTGTTAAAATTGATCGTTAATCTTTTTGTATTATTTTAGATCATATATTGGATGGTAATGAGTATTGGGGAACATACATTTGCATTATATTCCATATTTGAGTCATTTATTACACAGGTAAACATATAAATAAAAAGCTGTGTAAATATGTGCCATATTTCGTAAAATTTTTAAACCAGTTTTTTTAACAGAGAACCACAGAGAAATTTGTATCAAGCCTAATTAAGTTGCTAATTTCGGATTTGTTTCCAATATTGATGGCAGCTTACGGAGGTCAAAAGTTGAAAAATGAAGCTGCTACAGTAAAGAGAGCTGTTACCAAACTGTACAGTATGTGTTCTATTTGTAAGTATATTTCCGTCACATCCGTTTGAAATCACCCTTTCCACCCGAGGAAACCAAGTTCATAGGTCATATTATAGTCAATGTCACCTTACTACCAGAAAGTGCAGTAAGGCCCTGCACTGAGTTCCATAGCCTTTCAATATTCTTCAATTTGCAATTACCTATAACAAGGCAATAATAAATACATTCCTCAAAAAACCAGATAGATACAAGATAATATAGGAAAGCGGAGGATCAAGCACCCAAAAAGCAAACCATACATCTTCAAAGACTGTACGATAATACCCGGTGAGTCACGCCACAACAACAGCAGCTACACAAAAGAGAACTTCACAAAGAGTTCGTAACCAAAATCCGGGGGCACAAGCTGCGACCTCGGACGAGGATCCTGGTCGAAGAAATGTGGCACTGAAGTCGATCAATCACTCAGCAGACACAATGTGGAACAGATTTGGAGACTATTGAACACAAAGGGTAGCAAATCAGTTAAGCTCAGGTGGCTCCAAAGGCTCGCCAAAGAACAACAAGAACTAGAAGAGGTGGCAATTAGAGGTGGAAGAGAAAATAAAGGCCAAAGAAATTCTGTTTAAGATCTGGCAAAAGAACGCCAGTTACGGGACTGTAAAAGTTATAAAACTGCCAAGAAAACGGCAAAATGGGAAGTTGCACGTGTCAGAACAACATATGATAACAATTTCTATAGCAGACGACTGAAGGATGAAGAAGACTGAGTGCTTTTAGAACAGCAAGCCAAAGGCTCGCAACCGGAATGGATAATTGCTTCGCCGAATACATCAAAACCAAGATGGTCACCTATAATACTGATATGCATGCAAGATGGCGCGAGTTCTACTCTCAACTTCTCAATGAGATTTACTAATTTGAAAAACCGGCACATGTAGCTGCTACCGGGGGCTTAATTCTTTTTCGAGGACCGAAACCGCGCCGAGTGTTGTAGGTTCGATTCCCACCACACGGGACAACAATTTGTGGAATGCACAAATAGTTGTCCTGAGCCTGAGGGTTCTTTATTTTAATGTGAGTAAAATGCCCAGCGACACAGGAATGATTCCTAATGCGGGAGTTGTCTTTTTTAAATGAGCAAAAAAACTTGTGCCACAAAAATGCAAAAGACGGAGATTTAAGGATAAGGTAAGGAACGAACATATGCGTGGAAGTTTTAAGATCCGACAAATCCAAGAAAAATCTGCGAAAGCCGTTTCAGGTGGTATGACCAGTTAACCTAGATGATCTGAAGAACGTATGACAAGGCAAGTCCTGCACATAAACACTGGTCCAAAAAAGAGAGGTAGACTCTTTTCTATAATCAATAATGACTTTAAGAAAGCCCAAGTGAATCATTTGACGGCCCAGTAGCGAAAAGTCTGGCGAAGAATGACTATGACTAGGAGAACCGATCCAAAATAAAGTGGCTAGGGAAAGATAGAGATTAATTTTAAAAATATGATTTCCGTGTAAAAATCTATATCTTTGATGTCTAGAGTAGACAAGGTGTAATAAATATATTTTCGAATGAGATGAGTTTTACGGAACTAATATACCTAATGGATATCCAAAACAGGCTTTTTTTATACTTTCAAAGTCAAAGTCAATTTTTTTTCTTATACGGAATTCCTTAAAAAATCCTTGAAATCGTTATTTTTGAAACTAAAAATAGAATCAGAAATAATAGATCAACTTAATGTCACCGCAACAATAGATTGCTTTGTGGAAAGTAAAACAAATAATTTAATTATAGATCGCTATCTGCTAGTGTCGATCTATAACAAGCCCATTTCCAAGTAGTTGAGCCTTGTGAGAAATTACATTTAAAGTTTTCGTTTTGCGCCGTTAATTTTTTTTTTGTTTCAGGTCCTGGAGCTCCTGAACTTAAAGCTTTCAAAAATCTGTTAACTTTGACAACTGCGAGTACAATTACAATTGAGTTCGCCAATATAACTTTTGGAATGTATTTAATTCCGATATATCTGTCTACAACAATCGCTTATGTGATAGTAGCTTTGCAGTTCAATAATATTATTTAAACGTAGTTTGTCTATCTGGAGCCAACATTGTTACTTATCATGTTCGGAACACGCATTTGCGTTATACTAAGTACCGAGCTGGTGCCCGAGACTTCGTCTGTATTCGAAGACTAGCTATCTATTTTTTCTCCAACCTTTTATGAATCTTCGTAGTCGCTATTTTATTTTTACCAGGGTAGAATAAACATGTAAAAACAGCTTACGAGGAGGGTCGACTTGCTTTTCTAGCTTAGTAGCTATGTGGTAAACCAGACATCGGTAATGAATTTGACAAAATGAGTAATCCAAAAAGAGTTTTCAAAAATAAAATTAAAATGGTGTCTTGTAATATAATTAACTTTTATATTTGTAAGCAAATGAAAAATGGTAAATCGCGTTCTCATGTTATGTTATGGCTTGTTCTTATGTTATGTTATGTTGGTTGTGGCTCTCTTTGGGAACTTTCTCTGTTTAGTGTATGACTACCTAGAGTAAACTAATAAAAGTTAAATGCTATAAAATCATAATAAATAATCTCTTTTTTATTGGCTTTCTTGGTATATACGTACATGGAAAGTATTTATTAAAACAATCCATAAAATTTTGAAACATAATTGTTTTAATCCGGTTTCAAGGACCAAATTTTGTTGTGTCCCGGCGTTCGAGAGTCCGAAGTATTGGTAATCTAGGTATCGTAGAACCTTAATGTTGGGATTATACCAGTCCAACTCTTAGACCGGAAGAGTATGTTGTTGACCAGATCAGGTCGAGAAGGACTGGGCTTGTTGTTGATTTATTTGCACTGAAAACTGCAGTTTTAGTGGACTGTATTGTTTCGATAATCAGGGTCCTATCTGAGAATACCTCCGTGTTTCACCAGCTTGCATATTTCTTTCTTCAATAAAACAATTCTTCTTGTACACAAAGGAGTATTATAATTTCTTGATAATAATAATAATCACAGTAAAACGCACAAACGCAGAAAAGGTAAAAAAAGAGAAGCCGTGAGAAGTAACAAATACTGTGTGGTCGTCACAACGCTTCGTATGGGGCGTGTGGAGACTGGACCGGGGCGATAGCCCCCTGCCAGCGGCGTCTTCTGCTACCCCTAAAGAGGGGTGGGTCCTGTTGGTAGCGTTTGCCGTAGTCTTCGTCTTGTTATATGGGGGGCCGCTTCAGTCTTCACGGCGCTTAGGCGGTCAGCCCGAGCCAGATGAGAACTCAGGCGACACCTGGGGAGATCCAGCTCCGGGCGACCAGCGACACAGGTGGTGACTTACGTGCGACCACTTGGTGTCGTGTCCGGTGAGTGTACACACCGCTGCACCTTCGTGCGTTACACCTTCTTTATTTCTCTTGCCGTCAAAATGTAACACGCTTTTATTAAAAAAAAAATGGGATATAATGTACGTATAAAATGGTATATTTCTTATCAGAATTAAATGATTTTTACCTTTTAAGTTCCTTTTGGTCACAAGTAATAAAAGCTTGTTTTAAAAAAAACTTTTTTATTTCAAACCTTGGTTACCATTTAAGACCAAAAGTACTCGTTAAGACGAATCAAACGGCCCAAACTCGTTGGGGATATGTCGTTTTATTACAGAGTTCCTATGGCCACCTTCCAGCTCTATCATCAGATCAGCTTCATGTCATCATAATATTGCATTGTCACGCGATATACATATGCGTGCAAAATTTCAGCTCAATCGGAAACCGGGAAGTGTATCAAATTTAACTTGCAAGATTTGATTACAGACAGACAACGGGACAAGTGAAACTAAATAGAAGCTTGTAATAATAAAAAAAATAGATGCATTTATCGTGAATAAATAATCTCTTTTTTATTTATAGTCATAGTATATATAATTATAGCAGCACCCCGCGGTTTCACCCGCGTGTGTCCCGATCCTGTGGGAATATCGGGATAAAAAGTAGCCTATGCGTTAATCCAGGTCTCCAGCTATCTACATACCAAGTTTCATTGCAATCGGTTCAGTAGTTTTTGCGTGATTGAGTAACAAACATCCATCCATCTATCCATCCAAACTTTCACATTTATAATATTAGTGGGATTTATAGTAGTATAGAATAAAGTCAACCGAAATTTAGTTATTATTTACCCATGGACTCAAATGACCATTGGCACAACGATTGCAAAATCCACATCCCACATGTCGAAAAGCTCTGTCTATTCCACTAGTTCCATTGAGTTGTCCCATAGCTCGGGGACTATATCCATATATTTTGATTCTTTCTCGTTTTAGGCCTCTATGAGATCGTTGCTATGGGAATGATGACATCGACAATCATTGCTCGGCGCTGTCTATCACCACTATATCAGGCTTATTGGCATCAATAGCCTAGTGATGACAAATCGAGTACAATTTCCTAGTACAATGTTGCACGACCATTTTCAAGAACTGGGTCGTGCTCTTTACCTATAGTGCGTCAAATCCTCCGTCTCCAGCTTATATTCAATAGCAAGTTGATGATGGACTATCCTGAGCACTTGGTTACGTCTTTCTAAGTGCTCGCCGTTTTCAAAAAGAGAACAACCGGAAATTATTAAGGATTTCTCAGGGACGAAGACATGCCCGACAAATGTCAATTGTTACGTCCTTTAGGATATGCCTCCGATAGTTGTTCATCATTGTAAAGAGAATTCAGTTTCTCGAAAGAGGTCACCAAACCGTAACCACTATACGGGCCTATTTAAAGCCCTATAAAAAAGTCCATGCAGTTCATACACCAAATTCCACCCTGATACATTCACTAACTTAGATTTCAGTTCCCTGTAAAAACAGATTACTAAGTAGTTACTACGTAACAGATAAATCACTCCCTACAAAAATATCGATATCTACCGTTTTAATTGCCTACCTACTCTTTCCGGGCTTTAAAATGTGTGTAGGGTTCACCTCTTCAACAATAGCTATGTAAATTAGGTACATACAAAAATTATACATGTGTTTGTCATTATTTTTAGGGAAAGACAATAAACTTCTTTCCTTTTCTAAAGCCTCGATTTATAAACTGTATAGTGGCAAATATTCTAAATTAAAAAAAGGAAAGGTTTATTTAATAATTTGAAGGAAACAGATTCATTTTTTTTCTCTTACTTTATACACATTATTATACAGCACATAAATAACCATGTCAATATTCACTATGAATTATACAGTATTTAAAGAAAGTATCAATACAATGTCGAATTACATTTTTGTACTTTAAAAATAAAGTGTGTGGGTGCAATGCAGCTGTTGGCAATCCACTGTGCGACACGCGTCCGCCGGCGGATCAGCGGCCAGTAGGTATTTAGCGCGCGCAAGTACATCGAGTGACAATGGGCTGCCTCTAGTAGTCTTATCAGTTGGAAATTGCTTGAGATTCAATATAACCAGCTGACAAACTTTCTGCAAAACGATAGTCTAGTCCTGAACGTTTCAATATTTTGCTGAGAGGATTCAAAGTTAATCAATATACCCTGCCGGATCTTTATATACTCGCCGTTATCCTGAGACTGTTGAAACACTGGATAATTAAGAAAAGTTCTCCGTTGCTGGCATACATGCTTCCAAGAAAGTGCTGCGTCAGAGCTGTATCAATCTTGTGCAACTCCATCACCACCTGGAAATTCCAACGTTAATAACTTTTACACGGATAGTTTTCTTTGAAAAATTCTTATTGTAACTCCATGCTGGAGTTACGCCCTTTCAGTGATTTAAACAAGTGTCGCATTGTCAGATATACCCTGTATATAGGTAAACATATATACATACATTAACAATTCAGTACCTACACTCAATTTTAATGTACATTTTTTATTCGTTTATTACTTAAAACAATTACTTTGTGTCTTTCAACGTAATTAAATTGTCCTTCACTCATATTCGGTTATAGTCTAGTCTTCAAATACGTTGTTTCTTAAAATGAATAAAATTAAAATCATTAATTATCTAGAAATATCTGAAAATATAATGGGTATTTACAAAAATTATCTCTTTTATGAAAGAAGAAATAAAATAGCTGCACTGCTTTGCATAATTCTCAAAATTCTACTTTGTCTGCTATTGTTAATCAACAATATAGTTTTGATTGTGGGAACCCCGTATAATACTAGAAGTCTTAAATGTATATATTTGTTGTTTAACTTCCATATGTTTTGTGGGGTTTTGATTGGTATTGTGTGTAGTATTATGAAACCAACGGAATATAAAACCGCTGTAACTTATCTCATGGTTGTCCACGATGTCTACACCATGGACGGGCATTATAAAAGGAACCTTAAACAAGTACAGACTATTTTCTTGGCCCTTTGCTCTGTACTTTCTATGATAACAATCAGTTTCTATGTATGGCAATGTCATGAGATAGCTCTTCTTGTAAACAAAAAATCGATTAGTGTAATTTTGTGTTTTTTTTCAATATTCTTGAACAAAACAAATTATATCATAGTATTTTTGGCACTATACGTATTCCTATCATTACTATACATTTTACTGAAGTGCTTAAATGGTACAGTCCTTGAAATACAAGAACAACTGCGTACAGATAATACTAAATCACTTTTGGAAACAAACAGACAGCGCAAGTCTTCGAATCTGTTAGAAAAGGTTCAGCGCTGTGCTGAGCTGTACGAGTGTTTAGTGAATAGCGGCAAACAGCTGTCAGCGTGCTTTGAACATCAAGTAAATTTACAAATTTATAGAAATAATGTTAATCAATTAAGTTTCAATTATATTTTACTAAAGTGTTAGAATTCTACTAAAGTACGAGAATATTAAAACTCTCACTTTTTCCGTTTCTTTTCCAACTTCATTCTATAATTTTTTTTCTGGATTTATTAAAATATTTAATAACGGTGTAATAACTAATCGGTAGTTATTTATTATTTTTGTATTATTTTAGATAATGTATTGGGTGGTAATGAGTGTATGGGAATACACATTTGTATTATATTCCATATTTGAGTCACTAATTACAAAGGTAAACATCTAAATAAAAATCTGTGTAGACATGTACATTGACATTTCCAAAATATTTGGAAAAAAAATTAATCTTGATTTTTTTTTAACAGGTTTCCATTCAGACATATTTATCAAACTTAATTAAGTTTCTAATAACTGATTTATTACCAATATTGATAACGTTTTACGGAAGTCAACAGTTGAATAATGAAGCGGCTACAATAAGGAGAGCTGTTACTAAACTGTACAGTATATGTTCCATTAGTAAGTATATTTACGACACACCCGTTTGAAATCATCCCTTAGACCTGAGTAATTCAATTTCATTGCGGGAAACCGTAATGGTCACTTCGGAACATCCTCACTGGCTATGGAACACACTGAATACAGAGAGCTCCAATATCCTTGACTTTGCTATTACCTATGACACGAAAATACCAGATATATACAAGATAACATATGAAACCGGAGAATCAAGTGCCCAAATACATTCTATACCAGCGGTTCGCCGCAAACTACGCATCTTAAGAAACTGTAAGATAATACAAAGTAAGCCTTTCACGCCACAAAACTCAGAAAAAGTTCATACACAATGTCCATTTGCACAAGCTGTGACTTACGGACGGGGAATCGCCTGGTCGAAGAAATGTGGAACTATCTGAATGAAGAGAGAACTGAAGTCCGTCAAGCAGCTCATATCAGGTGTCTCTAAAGGCCCGTCAAAGAACAACAAGAAGTTGAAGTGGCGGCAATTGAAGGCAAAAGAGAAATTATAGGCCAAGGAAGATCTCTTTAAGATCTGGTAATAGAGCGGCAGTGACGAAGAGTGAAAGTTATAAAACTAGCAATAAAAAAGCAAAACGGGAAGTTGTACGCGGTAGAGCAAACTATGAAGTCGATTTCTAGAGTAGACTAGAGAAGGCCGAAGATGACAGAGTGCTTTTTAGAACACTAAGGCAAAGGCTCACATATGATCGTTCCGCTAAATACATCAAAACCAAGATGGTATCCTACTGCCTGTCAATGCTGATATATATTATGATATAACTATATATATAACTTCTCAATGAGAGTTAACACTTTGAGAAATCGGCACATAGAGCTGCTACCGAGGACCTAATTCTTTTTCGAGGGCTGAAGAGGAAATAAGTCCTTAAGAAGTAGAAATCACAGTAAAAAAATGTGGAACAAAAACTAGCCCTGGTGAGATCCCCGTGGAACTGTGGAAAAGATTAGGAAAAAGCGGCATCTTATTTCTACGGTATCTAATTAATCAAATTGTACGCGACGAGATACAGTTTTTAATCCCATTGTGTACAATAAAAGTCAACATTAGGCCGTGTGCAAAGTATCGCGCCCTAAAACTCATGTCACGTACCCTAAAAATATAGGAGAGAGTCATCAACAGCCAACTAGTGCTATTAAAAAACCTGTCTGAAAACCTCCGTCCAAATGCGGTTTTGTAGCGAGGAATTCTACAAAAGACGCACTGCATTGTTTTAGAAGCCTCCCAGAAAAGCAGACTGACATTTGAAAGGACTCACACTTGGCCTTTATTCACCTCGAAAAACCATTTGAAAAGGCATCTAATATACCACAATAACCTTTAAAACTTTCGCGGTTCTTGATATTTATTTATTTATGCGGGAATTAAGGTGATTAATAGGTATCTTATACCTTTGAATTGCCTGACGTTTCTACCAGATTTCAGCGACTGTGGTCATAGGCTATCAGTCAGTACGGTCGTAGAATATATATAAAGTCTCCAACAAAGTAAAAAACCCGGTGGGAATAATCTATGCATTTGAGGTAGGAGTTGGTGTGCATCAGAGATCAGCTCTGAGCCTCCTGCTTTTTAATCTTGTCATAGAATGCCAACCTTAGTGCATGTAAACAGAAGGAACTACCAAGGAACCTGCATCACAGGCATCCCCGAAGATCTCAATGATTCACTCGAGAATTGGAGGTATGTACTAGAGACCACCACAGGACTAAAGATTAGCTGGAATAACAGAATATTTATTATCACAACCAAACAGCAACCCCCTGTGAAAATTTAAAGTCACCATCTGAAGTCGACCATTTCAAATACCTAGTTTTGATTCCCCCACGGGACAAAAATTTGTGTGATCCACAAATAGTAGTTATGAGCCTAAGTTTTTTTGTGTTCGTTGTTTCAATGGGTGGCCAGTTTTAAGATTCGCCAAATCCAATAAAAACTCAGCAAACCCGTTTGAGGTGTGTGGCTATGTAATGAGAAGACCTGAAGAACGTATGACTAGGCAATCCTGCACATGAATACTGGTCCAAAAATGAGGCTAGACTAGAGAACAATGACCTAAAGAAAGTCCAAGTGAATGATTTGACGGCCCAGAACCGAAAGTAAAAAAAGTCCGGTGAAGAATGACGAGGAGAGCCGACGGAGAGAGATCCATTCAAAAATATGATCAAGACCTTTCGGTGTAAAAATTGTATGTATATTTTCAACTGAGATGAATTACAGGACTAATATAATGGATATGCTAAACAGAGTGTTTTAAACCCGCAATTTTTTCAATTCCCACCCAAAATTGTATCCATTGCCGTATTGTTTATTATTGTGTATTGTTACACAGAATCCGTTATTATTTTATACTTTTATAGAAACTTTCATTTTGAAGTGAAATATATTTTTAAAGCAAAAATAGTCTATTGTCAATATTCTTTTTTGTTTCAGGTCCTGGAACTCCTGAAATAAAAGCTGTCAAAAATCTATTAACCTTGACAAGAGCGAGTACAATTAGAATTGAGTTCGCCAATAAAACTTTCGGAATGTATTTAATTCCGATATATCTGTCTACAACAATCGCTTATGTCATTGTAGCTTTGCAGTTCAATAATATTATTTAAACGTAGTTTGATTATCTGGACCCAACATTGTTACTTATCATGTTCGGAACAAGCATTTACGTTATACTATGTACTTAGCTGGTGCCCGCGACTTCGTCTGTAGTCTTCGAGTTATCTATTGTTTCTCCAAGCTTTTATCAAACTCATACTCTCTATTATACGTTGTTATTCATTAAAAAAATTGGTTGCCTGTAAAGTCGGTATACGG
The DNA here is from genome assembly GCA_963859945.1 of Euplagia quadripunctaria. Lineage (NCBI taxonomy): Eukaryota > Metazoa > Arthropoda > Insecta > Lepidoptera > Erebidae > Euplagia > Euplagia quadripunctaria. The sequence goes on from OY982585.1 coordinate 3,879,341, forward strand.
GCGAAAGTTTTACGTGACAACGACTTTGAGTGGTAAAATAATTTTAATGTGAATATTCATTCGTATAGTAGGAAGAAGGATGAAAAACCATGCCCGAGTGGAAGGGACGCGTGCCTCTCACTCGCTCTCATTGTGAGCGCATAACGTGAGCGGAGCGTAACGCAGTTTCTTGAAGTGTCACCCGGCAAACCAATTTATAAGACGTTGTCACGTCAAAACGCAGAAACATTCTTTACTTTTACCAAAAATATTGATATGATCAATTTTTATATCCCTAAACTTGAGAAATAATTGGTTTTTCATACAACATTTTATTTTTTTCAAATTTAATAAAATTTGTTGAGCTGTTTCATCGTGAAAACGTTAGACGGACAGATAAAGTTGCTTTAGAATTTTTAATTATGATATAAGTAGGTACTGTTAATATCTTCAAAACCTATGTTAAGATTTGTAGTAGTAGTGTAGTGTAGTAGAACAATGGTAGTAATTTAATGAATGTTTGGCATAAAGCTTTTTTTGAATAAATATTAATAGTTCATGGCTCCATACTAGTTCAATTACAACAATTTTTATTCCTAATTTTGATTTTTTTTTAATTTAAAAAGTATAATTTTGAAAACCGTATTATTTTACCTAATAACACAACAAAAACATTGTTGTAACAGTGTTAGGTAATATTATAATGTACTTTAATGTTAGTACGCAAATGAAGAATGGCAAGTTGTTATGGCTCCCTTTGGGAACTTTAGCTGTTTAGTGTATAATTATAACTGTACCTAGAGTAATGTAATTAAAAAGTTCAATTTTATTGAATTTCTTGGAAAATACGTGTTTATTAAAATATCTCTAAAATGTTGAAACATACTTACAATGTTTTTATTTTGAAGTCATTCATTCTGATAATGAGAAAATCTATAAAAACTAACCAATATCATCTTAGTTTTAATGGAGTTACTACCTTTTTATTTATTGGATAACTAGCTGTGCCCGCGACTTTGTTTGCGTTTATGTCGGAAAATAACAATATGTCGCTTATAATAAGAGTTGTATCTCTTCCTCTGGTATTTTAAAGTAAAATTATAATTATTTCCATTGTAACATGTAATAAATTAATTAAGAATATTTGTATGTCTTGATGACAAAACATAGCGCAATAAGACATATTTATAAGACCACATTGATTGTATCTACCTATGTTTTACAAATAAATGATTTGATTTGATTTGATTTGATTTGATTCCGGAAAAGGGGAATCTTCCAGGCAGGATTTTTTACTGTATTGGCGGTGAAACAACCTGGAGGAGCGTACAAAAAAGTTCGTAATACATAGAAAACCACACGTTGTGTCGTATAGCGCCTGTAATGAGTGGACCGTAGGCACTGCGACGTTTTGCCTCCAATGGTCCACCCAGCGCCAATCCACGGGTGGCAAGCGGGCTCCGTCTACTAACTGGTCGATGTCCAGACGCACCCTTCACGGGAGACTCTACTGCGGTTAAAAAACATAAAACCCGTCACATCCTCCCGCGGCCATTCTTAGAGTCCGCACGTGAGTGCAAGTACAATGGTTTCGCCTGGAAATTTTTCTAATGGATTCACTCCCCAACCTCATTACGCGAGGTCATCTCATAGCAGAAGATCGTGTTAAAACAACTGTGACGACCTAACGCCTCGATTCCTCCTACAAATTGGTAGACTCTCGCTGCAGTCAGTCAGTGCCGCTTCCTAGAAACTTTGGGTACCTCGGTATACCTAACAGATTACTCCCAACCAATACTAAGGTCCACTTTATTTAGTCACGGTGTAACATAAGATTTCATACTAATGTAACCGAAAGGAAAACCAATGGTGGAAATGCAAAATAACTTCACCGGCTATATGTCAATATTTCAGCTTAGATTTAATTTTTTGAAGATAGTGTGTGGGATCTTCTTATTCTCTAACCGTATTTATAAATGTATTTATATTCCTTGCAACCCCCAGAATCATATTTGTGAATTTATTCCTGGCGCTTGGTGACAATAGCGCAGAGAGGCGTGATGTCAACGCGTTGGACCCTCCGCCAGCAGTGTTGCCAGGCAAAGGCCGCTCCCGGGTGTTGAAGGATTCAACTAGAAAACGACGTGTCCAAGTAGAGAAACACATCGTGCGGACGGCCCGAGTTACCTTCACCTTGGTGGTGGCGACGTCAGACAAGTTTGCCTCCCGCAGTAGCACGAGGTCGCCGCGGCTGCCTCGCTGCTGTGTCCTCCACTGGGACCGTTGCTGCATTTTCGCCAGGAACTCCTTCTGCCACCTGTTGACGGATTTTCTCAATGAGTTCACATCGATTTGGCTGCAGGGCTGTGATCGGTCTCGATGGGATGGCGGTCGAGGGTTTGCCTACTAGGAAGTGCCCTGGGGTTAGTGGAGAGGGATCATATGCATCTGACGAGAGGAGAGAAAGAGGACGGACTTTTAGTATGGCCTCTATCTGCGAGAACAGTCGAGCAAGCTCCTCAAAAGTCAAACAGACCTGCAAGGTTACTATTTTCAAATGGTATTTAGAGGAGTTTATACCCACCTCCCAAATTCCCCGAAATTAGGCGAATAGGTAGGTCTGAATACGGAGCAAATTGCCACGTTCGCCGAATAATTGAAGACCGCCTCTTTGCTCTTCTGCAACTTTCTATCCAGCTCATTGTATGTGCCTATAAAATTTCGACCATTAGCACAATAGATAGCATAGGGTTTACCTCTTCTACCCACAAACCTACCGATACATAGAATGAATGCTTCTGAAGTGAGATTGCCGAGTACTTCTAGGTGAACCGCCTTAGTGGTTAGACAAACAATCAGACACAAATAGCTTTTTGTTATGCGGTTCCCTCGGCCCTTACGGCTTGAAATCCTAAAGGGTCCTGCAAATTCTATCCCACAGGAACTAAAGGAGAAGCTACAGTACTTACTGTTGGCAAATCACCCATGATTGGTCCGAAAGGTTTACCTCGCAGTCGCGTAGATACTACACACTACTACTACATAAGCGTAAGTGTTCATGTTTGGCTAATTTTTAGTGAAACTATGTTTCGCATCTAGGAGAATAGGGTGTTTCTTATTATAATAAAAATTAGAATTTCCTAGACGGCCTCCCACTCTTAGCACCTTGTCTGAGTCTACATAGGAATGAAGTGGCTATAATTTAGATTTGTTATATTCTACTTACCTACTGAAATCTATAAACTTAATATCTAAACTTCCTTTTTTATATACAGTCAATGAGTATGAGGTGAGCGATTTTACCTCAGGTCCGTACCTGTCCGTACCTTCCTCTAACGGAGGTAGCTTGGTGGGCCACTCGCACTTCTCTTATTTTAAGAAAGGAGCGCCTTCCTACCAAAGAGTTGCACTCTTCAACACTTTTGACAGGGCTCATAGGATTGCGGTTCCCATGAAGGCAGTAGAGACAAACGCGGCATTGGTTGAAGATTGTACCAGGGGTAAAAGCTGTGGAGACAATGTGACAATGTGTATGGATAGAGAGAACCGATTGCGATACATGAAATACTTAATGCTATACTAAATTATACACAATACTTCTGCGTTAAACGTTTCCACGATTATTTTGTACTTTTACGTGATTGACAGATTTTTTATACATATGGATATAAAAGAAAGAAGATTACATGATGCTCTTCAAAGTACCTTCTTTCAATCGGACTACGTGTAAATGAATTACAACTAAGTACATATTTTGACTTTCATCCCCGCTCTCAAGGAAACTGTTGTGAATTTCGGGACAAAAAGTATCCTAGTAAGTTTCATTTGAATCCGTTCAGTGGTTTCGCATGATCCGCCGCCATGATACAGACAGACAGACAAAAATGAAGAAGAAAAATAGTTTTGGCTTCAGTATCGATTATAAAGTGAAAAAAAAAATTTCAAAATAATTGAAGAATTGGACCTGTTACATTTTTATTAAAAGTATATTATTAAGTTTAAACGGATAGGTTTTTTTTTCAAAAGTTCTAATTTAAATGCATGCTAGAGTTTTGACCTTTTAGTGATATAAGCAAGTGCCTCATTGTCAGATACATTCTGTATATAGGTAAACCTACGCGAGGGAGTGGTCACACAACGGGCAAGTATCCTCGCGGTTGAACGCCCCAGGAGGCTTCTGTGCTTCTAGAAGGAGCTAGGCTGCTCAGTTGAGCAGTGATAAGGCTGAAGGCTGACTATGAGTCGAAATGCTGAAACAGAGCCCTACACCAATACCAATAGTTAAATATACGTAGGTACATATATTAACAATTCAGTACCTACCCTCAATTTTAATTTACCTACATTTTTATTCGTTAACTAGCTGCCCCGACAGACTTCGTTCTATCAAAAGTTATTAATTGACGTCAAATGTTTGACAGCTGGGGACATGTGTTTTAATCATTATTATTTGCTCTGTGGTTTGTGTAGGAAAAGAAGTGTCGTTTTTACTATTTTCTTCACAATTTTTACATTTTTTCTCCATAAGAACCTTCCTTGTGCCTTAACGAAAATTTGAAAACAAAAAATATCCGAATTGGTGGAGCCATTCTCGAGTTTTGCGCAACACATTTGGCGATTCATTTTTATTTATATAGATTAAGTACCTAGAATAATTACTTAGGGGTACCTACCTTTCAACGTAATTACATTGTTCTTTACAGCCATAGCCTAGATCAGTTATAGCCTAGTCTTCAAATACCTTATTTATCAAAATGAGTAAAATTAAAATCATTTATTACCTAGAAATATCTGAAAATATTATGGGTATTTACAAAAATTACCTCTTTTATGGAAGAAGAAGTAAAATAACTGCACTGCTTTGCATTATTCTCAAAATTCTACTTTGTCTGCTATTGTTAATGAACAGTTTAGTTTTGGTTGTGGGAAATTCGTTTATTCCTAGAAATATTAAATGTTTATATTTGCTGTTTCATTTCCATTTGTTTTGTGGTGTTTCGATTTGTGTTGTGTGTAGTATTATGAAATCAACGGAATATAAAACCGCTATAACTAATCTAATGGTTGTCCACGATGTCTACACCATGGACGGACATTATAAAAGAAACCTTAAACAAGTACTGACTGTTTTCTTGGCCCTTTGCTCTGTACTTTTTATCGTATCAATCAGTTTTTATGTTAAAGATTTAACTCTTCCTGTAAACACGACTTCAATTAGTAAGATTTTTATGGTTTTTTCATTTTTCTTGAGTGAAATACATTATATCATGTTTTATTTGGCACTATACGTATTCCTATCATTACTATACATTTTACTGAAGTGCTTAAATGGTACAGTCCTTGAAATACAAGAACAACTGCGTACAGATAATACTAAATCACTTTTGGAAACAAACAGACAGCGCAAGTCTTCGAATCTGTTAGAAAAGGTTCAGCGCTGTGCTGAGCTGTACGAGTGTTTAGTGAATAGCGGCAAACAGCTGTCAGCGTGTTTTGAACATCAAGTAAATTTAATTATTTATAGAAATAATGCTAATCAATTTAGTTGCAAATCTATTTTACTTTCTTTTTAGATTTTGCCTTTCACTGGTTATAATTCTATTAAAGTACCGGAATATTAATACTCACGCATTTTCCTTTGCGTTATTAATATTTTAAACGACTTCATTAATGAAATTTTTTTTGCTGGATTTATCATTTTTTTATTACTTTGTTAATATTGGTGGTTGATGTATCGTTATTAATCATTTTTGTATTATTTCAGATCATATATTGGATGGTAATGAGTATATGTGAATATACATATGTATTATATTCCATATTTGTTTCACTCATTACAGAGGTAAGTATCTAAATAAAAAGCTGTGTAGACATGTGCATACATTTTAGAAAAAGTTAAAACTTTTACTATTTTAACAGAGAACCAGTGTGACATCTTTATCAAACCTAATTAAGTTTCTAATAGCTGATTTGTTTCCTGTATTGATGGCATTTTATGGAGGTCAAAAGCTAAATAATGAAGCGGCAACGACTAAGAGAGCTGTTACCAAATTGTACAGTATATGTTCCATAAGTAAGTATATTTCCGTCACATCCGTTTAAAATCATCTTTCTACCTGAGGAAGCCAAGTTCATTGCTTAATAGCTATGGACCACAGAGCAGAGCTCCGATATCCTTGATCCTTATGCCCCAAAATACCAGGTAGATATAAGATAACATATAAAATCGGAGGACCAAGCGCCCAAATAAATTCTATACCAGCGGTTCGCCGCAAACTACGCATCTTAAGAAACTGTAAGATTATATAACCCAGTGAGCCTCTCACTTCACAATACCAGCTATCGAAAGTCACAAAGAGTTCATACACAAAATCCGCTTGCACAAGCTGTGCCTCACGGAATGCCTGGACGAAGAAACGTGGAACTACCTGAATGACGAACTGTAGTCTGTCAATCATTGTACATAAAAGCAGTTCATATCAGGTGTTTCTAAAGGCCCGCCAAAGAACAACAAAAAGTCGAAGTGGCGGCAATTGGAGGTAAAAGAGAAATTAAAGGCTAAGAAAGATCTCTTTAGGATAGGTACTGGTAAAAGAGCGGCAGCGACGAAGAGTGAAAGTTATAGAACCGTCAATAAAACTGCAAAACGGGAAGTTGTACGCGCTAAAACAAACTATGAAGACGATTTCTAGAGTAGACTAGAGAAGGCCGAAGATGACAGAGTGCTTCACAAACGGCATGAATGTTCGCTCCGCTAAATACATTAAAACCAAGACGGTATCCTACTGCCTTTCAATGCTGATATATACGCAAAACGGCGCGAATACTACTCCCAATTTCTCAATGAGAGTTAACACTTTGAGAAACCGGGACATATAGCTGCTACTGAGGACCTAATTCTTTTTCTAGGACCGAAGAGGAAATAAACCTTACGTCGAACAAAAACTGGCCCCGATGAGATCCCCGTGGAACTGTGGAAAAGGCTGGCCATTTGAAAAGGTATCTAATATACCGCAATAACTTTTAAACTTTCGTGGTTCTTGATATTTATTCATTTATGCGGGAATTTAGACGATTAATAGGTATCACATACCTTTGAATTGCCTGACGTTTCTACCAGATTACAGTGACTGTGGTCTTAGGCTATCAGTCACTACGGTCGTAGAATATTATGTTAATGTTGTTACCAACATTTTTTTTTATGGTATAGGGGGCAAACGAGCAGACGGGTCACCCGTGTGATGGTAAATGACTACCGTCGCCCATGGGCACCTGCAACTCGAGAGTCACAAGTGCGTTGCCGCTCTTTAAGGTGGGAGTAGGAGATTAGAGGAGAGAGTAGGAGAGAGGGAAAAGATGGGAATAAGGGAGAAGGAAGGGTTAGGGCCTCCGGTAACCTCACTCACGCGGCGAAATGCAATGCAAGCATTGCTTCACGGCCGGTTTTCTGTGAGGCCGTGGTAACGAGCGGAGTCGAGCCGGCCCATACGTGCCGAAGCATGGCTCTCCACATAAAAAATGTAACATGTAACATAAAGTCTCCAACAAAGTAAAAAACCCGGTGGGAATAATCTATGCATTTGAGGTAGGAGTTGGTGTGCATCAGAGATCAGCTCTGAGCCTCCTGCTTTTTAATCTTGTCATAGAATGCCAAACTTAGTGCATGTAAACAGAAGGAACTACCAAGGAACCTGCATCACAGACATCCCCTAATATCTCGATGATTCACTCGAGAATTGGAGGTATGTACTAGAGACCACCACAGGACTAAGGATTAGCTGGAATAACAGAATATTTATTATCACAACCAAACAGCAACCCCCTGTGAAAATTTAAAGTCACCATCTGAAGTCGACCATTTCAAATGCCTAGTTTCGATTCCCCCACGGGACAAAAATTTGTGTGATCCACAAATAGTAGTTATGAGCCTGAGTTTTTTTGTGTTCGTTGTTTCAATGTGTGCCCAGTTTTAAGATCCACCAAATCCAATAAAAATTCAGCAAAACCCGTTTGAGGTGTGTGGCCGTCTGATGAGAAGACCTGAAGAATGTATGACTAGGCAGTCCTGCACATGAATACTGGTCCAAAAATGAGAGGTAGACTGCTTTCTACAATCAACAATGACCTAAAGAAAGTCCAAGTGAATTATTTGACGGCCCAGAACCAGAAAGTCCGGCGAAAAATGACGAGGAGAGCCGACCCCAAATAAAATGGTATAAGGCAAGGCAAAGAGAGAGATCCATTCAAAAATATGATCAAGACCTTTCGACCTTTAAAAATGTATATTTTCAACTGAGATGAATTACAGGACTATAATGGATATGCTAAACAGAGTGTTTTAAACCCGCAATTTTTTTCAATTTCTACATAAAAATATTAAACATTGTCGAATTGTTTATTATTGTGTATTGTTACACAGAATCCGTTATTATTTTATACTTTTATAGAAAGTTTCATTTTGGAGTGAAAAATATTTTTAAAGCAAAAATAATCTATTGTCAATATTCTTTTTTGTTTCAGGTCCTGGAGCTCCTGAACTCAAAGCTGTCAAAAATCTATTAACTTTGAGAACTGCGAGTACAATTACAATTGAGTTCGCCAATAAAACTTTTGGAATGTATTTAATTCCGATATATCTGTCTACAACAATCGCTTATGTGATAGTAGCTTTGCAGTTCAATAATATTATTTAAACGTAGTTTGACTATCTGGACCCAACATTGTTAATTATCATGTTCGGAACACGCATTTACGTTATACTATGTTGTCTTTCTGTAGTCTTCGAGTTGTCTATTGTTTCTTCAAGCTTGTATCAATCTTATACTCCCTATTTTATGTTGATATACAAAATGTATAGATATGATGAATTTTGTATCCTTAAACTTGAGAAATAATTAGTTTCTCATACAAACTTTTATTTTTTCAAATTCTATAAAATTAGTTGAGCGGTAAAAGCGTGAAAACTTAAGACGGACAGACAAAGTTACTTTAATTGCATATTTAATTATGATAAAGATATTATTACTAACTATCTTTAAAACTATGTACCTTAAGATAACAATTGTAGTAATTTAATGAATATCAGAAAAATAATAATATTGGCATGTAATATTTGGCATATAGCTTTTTTTGAATAAATATTAATAGGCTATGACTCCATACTAGTTTAATTGCAACAATTTTTATTCCTAATTGTGTTTTTTTTATTTAAAAAGTATAATTTTGAAAACCACATTATTTTACCTAATAACATAACAAAAACATTATTGTAACATTAATATTGCATCATTGTTTGGGAACATAATGTACTTTTATCTTTTGTGGCTCCCTTTGGGAACTTCAGCTGTTTAGTGTAAATATAACTATACCTAGAGTAATGGAATTAAAAAGGTTAATGCTATGAAAGCATCTCTTTTTTGTTGCCATGTATGCGATCTGTGTTGCAGGCTTTTTATAATCTATCCAATATTTCGCCAGATCCTTAAAGAAACTGTGAACTGAAGACTGAGAAGGGTTAAAAATAGCATAAATGATTAGATATAATCCTTAAATAAATACTATGGTGAATCATTCAAAATTCAAGAATGTTATTGATTTTGTACTTGTTCAATGAAGCTTTATTTTTAAGATGTTACATAATACGTAGAAGCATGTAATATATCAGAATGATAAATAACATTTTATCCAGGTCAAAGCATGCAATCAAATCAAGGAAATGAAATCATTAAACCATCAATTCGATCTTTAATATGAATCATCAAAATCAAAAAAAAATAATTTGACATTTTCATATTTTTCCTTTCCAAAGACATCAGACTCTCAGACTCATTGTCACTGTCATTACTGAATAATGAATCACTTTCACCGCCGCCAACATTAATTAATTATTTTTAACATTTAAGTAATTCATGTAATCATATTAAATTAATTAAACTGAAAATTATACAATAGAATAAAATTTAATCTGCGTCGAAAAGATAACACGCCCAAGAATTACAGACCAATAACTTTGACGTGTCTTCCAACACTATAAATTACTAATGTCCATTCTGAGTGTAAAGATAACACTATTATCGCTAACTCTCAGAATGTATATACTATATAGAAGTGGGGCCCGTCTGCCCGTGGCACTAAACAGCTCCTTATACTTGACACGACTATTAACCAACATGCGCCGTAACTGAAAGGCTCTGGCAACATGTTGGGTAGATTATTAAAAGTGCTATGACTCTGTGCCACATACATGCATGGCTTTTGACTGTGATGGAGTTGTACACGATTGATACAACTCTATGCATTCTCTTGAAAGCATGAATGCGGCAATGGAGAACGATAAAAAAAAATTAAGGCAAACGATGTACCAATATCTCGACAACAAAAATAAATAAAGAAAATCAGTTGATAGACAAGGGGGGCAATTTTATTTATTTATTTTAGTATGTCAAATACAAACACAGCATTGACAAAGAAATAAATAATATTATAAATGTCTGGGAAGCATGGCCATTACAGATGCACACAACGGTTACTGTAAAGGACACAGAGCCACACACATGTTGAAACGGTTCAGTACTTCGTAGCAGCTCTCACGACGAGAACGCTCGCCATTTGTTAGGCAAACGATTGATTGATGACGCAGTGTCATATCAGCCTGTTGCATGTCTATTAAATTAAAACGTAAAAACACATTAGTGAAAATGTACCTACGAATCCGAATTATTTGTGATAGGCGTCAATTTCAATCTAAATACAAAATTAAAAAAAAGATGAAAAAATTTAGATAAACTTCAGAAATTGGCATTTCATTACGAACCGCCATCTTGTGCCACTATTTACAACTGGTTTAATGAGTTTAAAAGTGGTCGAAGCAAACTCACTGATGATTCTCGAGAAGGACGTCCTTCTACGGCAACTACTGAAGATAACGTGAGTGCTGTGCGGCTAATGATAGAAGCTGATAGAAGGGTGACTTGGTATGAGTCAAGACAAAAAGTTTTACATGAACATTTAGGCATCAGAAAGCTTTGTACTAGATGGATACCTCATAGTTTGACGGAAGATCAAAAACGCCATCGTTTGGATTGGTGACACTCAACGCTTGAAAAGTATGACAAAGGTGGCTTGAATGCTGTATGCTGTATATGACATCGTCACAGGTGATGAAAGCTGTATATATCTTTACGAACCCGAAACGAAAAGACAATCTGCGCAATGGATGTTTCCATTCGAAGATTTGCAGAAAAAAGTAAAGAGGGCAGAAGTCAAGAGAAAAGATTCATTCTTTGGAGGATTGTTGCGAAATGACCCGTCATTTCGCAACAATCATTCTAGAAGATAAAAAGACTGTTACTGCAGATTGATATGTACTCGTAAGTCATTGTCTACCAGTTGTATTGGAAAATGGTAGACAGCAGCGCCCAAGAAGCAGAATTCTCCTCCACCACGACAAGCTCCAGCTCACTCCTCCAGACAGACTATCGAATATTTATCTATCGAAGGTGTGGAGCTAATGAGTCATCCTCCTTACAGTCCCTACCTGGTAACTTGTGACTTTTATTTGTTTCGAAAAATAAAAGATAAACTTAGAGGTTCCTATTCGTTTTATGAACCCTGAAGATGCCATGGCTGCATTTGAAAAAGGCGTGGAAGTGATCCCTAAAGAAGAGTGACCTCACTGTTTCAGGCAATGGCTCCATCGCATGCTACGGTGCTTAGAAAGGAACGGAGACTACTTCGAAAAGCAATAAAAATATTAACAGGCTTCTATAATATCATTCCGTTTTTTATTTTCTAAAAACTTTCAGTGTGACCCCCGTATTAGTGCAGTAGCTATGGACATATAGGATAAAAGTAACTAGAAATAATTAGATTTATCTTTTCTTTATTGAAACAAAATTATCAATTTTATACAATTTTTAAGAAAGAGATACTGTTGATTATGTTGACATGCTCTCGAAGCTCATCGATGACTTCATGTTGGTGCGCTTTCTCAAGCGGCCTTTCTTTTGTATGTCTTCATGGTTCTGAAACATCAACTTTTAACTTGCTTTTTAATTTGTTCAAAAGACTAACTTAATTTTATGTGAAGTGAATTCAGACAACTAAATGCAAGGTTAACGAGAAGGTTACAAATTAGTCTACCAGCCTCAGATTGCTTTGTAACTTTTAACCACGTGCCATAACTTCAAAATGGCGGTGAAATCCAAAAAATATGATGTAAAGGTCTGCACGCGCGATGCTGCGTTTCTGGTAACTTAGTAGGGGGAGGCAAGGATTTCTCGTGGCTAGTTGTATGACGCAACACTTTAACTTATGTCGAGTTTTTGATAATTAGTCTCCCTACTCCTATAGCCAACCATCCGCGGTCTCCCCTACTACAAAAATTGATTAATCATCAACACAAATAAATAAAATTGAAGCGTCTGTTTGTAATGTCAAAATAATAGTTTTTCTTTAAGCGCATACAATTATTTGCAAGATATCTATGCCTAATAAAAATCAGTTTTATATTTTTTTGTCTGTCTGTCTGTCTGTCCGGAACTGGTGGACTGATTTCCACGGGACTTTCACTGGCAGATAGCTGATGTTATAAGGAGGAACTTAGGCTACTTTTATTAACCGACTTCAAAAAAGGAGGAGGTTCTCAATTCGACTGCATGTTTTTTTTTTATGTTTGTTACCTCAGAACTTTCGACTGGGTGAACCGATGTTGATGATTCTTTTTTTATTTGAAAGCTGGTGCTTCCCGTGTGGTCCCATTTCAATTTGGTCTAGTTCTGACAATGGCATCCATGAGAAAACCATATAAGTCTTTTATGGAATAGTTTTTGTTTTGAAGTCGGTTTTTTTTTTAAAGAATTTTTTGGATAAAGAATTAGGGTACGGCGTAAAATATATAACTATGTACAGGCGAGCAAAGCCTGTTACTGCAAAGAACTGTTAGTTTAAAGATATGTTTAAAAGTGTTTTTAGCTGTAGGTATTTTTCATAATTGTGTGTTAATCTTAGAAGTGGAGTGGAATTACTATATTTTATAGATATTTCTAAGAGAAATCATTCCGTAATATGTACATAGTTTTCATAACTCAATTGATTTACATACATTAACACCTTAGTTTACATACGTTAATAATTCAGTACACTCAATTTAAATATACATGAATTAATTACAGAGTACCTTTCAATGTAATTAAATTGTTCTTCACTCGTATTCTGTTATAGTCTAGTCTTCAAATAATTTGTTCCCTAAAATGAATAAAATTAAAATTATTAATTATTTAGAAATATCTGAAAATATGATAGGTATTTACAAAAATTACCTCTTTTATGGAAAAAGAAGTAAAATAGCTGCACTGCTTTGCATAATCCTCTATATTTTACTTTGTCTACTATTGTTAATAATCAATATACTTTTGGTTGTTGAATCTTCGGAACATACTAGAAATATGAAATGTTATTATTCGCTGTTCCATTTCCATATGATTTGTGGTGTTCTCATTTGTATTGTGTGCAGTATTATGAAGTCAACGGAATATAAAACCGCTATAACTAATCTCATGGTTGTCCACGATGTCTACACCATGGACGGGCATTATAAAAGAAACCTCAAACAAATACAGACTGTTGTCTTGGCCCTTTCTTCTGCAGTTTTAACTTACTTACTCAGTTATTATCTTTGGCAATGTTATCAATTAATTCGTTTTGTAAACAGTATTGCAATTCGTATTAGTTTTGTATATTTTACACTATTCTTGAACAAATCGAATTATATCTTGGTATTTTTGGCACTATACGTATTCTTATCATTACTATCCAATTTATTGAAGTGCTTAAATGGTACACTCCTTGAAATACAAGAACAACTGCGTATAGATAATACTAAAACACTTTTGGAAACAAACAGACAGTACAAGTCTTCGGATCTGTTAGAAAAGGTTCAGCGCTGTGCTGAGCTGTACGAGTGTTTAGTGAATTGCAGCAAACAGCTGTCAGCGTGTTTTGAACATCAAGTAAATTTACTCATTAATGTTAAGTTACAATTCTATTTTATTTTCTTTTTAGGTTTTACCTTTCATTGGTTAGAATTCTATTAAAAGTATGTGAATATTAAAACTTTTACTATTTCCGTTTGCGTTATTAATATTTTTAAAAGACTTCATTCTTTTAGTTTGCTTACTGGATTTATTAAAAAAACATTATAAAAGTAACAAATGATGGTCAATCGTTCGTTATTAATTGTTTTTGTATTATTTAAGATAATATATTGGATGGTAATGAGTATATGGGAATATACGTTTGTATTATATTCAATATTTAAGTTATTCATTACACAGGTAAATATTTAAATAAAAATCTGTGTAGACCTGTGCATACATTTTAGAAAATTTTAAAACTATTCTTTTTTAACAGAGAAACATTCTGCTGACCTTATCAAGCCTGCTTAGGTTGCTAATTTCTGATTTGTTTCCAATGTTGATGGCAGTTTACGGAGGTCAAAAGTTGAATAATGAAGCGGCTACAGTAAAGAGAGCTGTTGCCAAACTGTACAGTATATGTTCCATAAGTAAGTAATATGTGCCATAAGTAAGTATATGTCCGTCACACCCGTTTGAAATCATCTTTTCACAACATGAATCCGAAGTGGCGGCAAATGGAAATTGAAGAGAACGTAAAGGCCAAATAAGATCTCTTTAGGTAGCCTTGCCAGAAGGATCCAATTAAGATGGGCAGCATTTGGCATTTACGTCGAGTTTTCTCTTCGCCATTACCGCAATAACTTAAAAGGAAAGTGTTTTGATCAGTGCGTCCTGCCTGTTATGACATGACATATGGTACCGAGACGGCGACACTAACGATGGGGCTAGTCCACAAATTAAAAGTCACACAGCGGTCTATGGAGCGAGCTATGCTTGGAGTCTCTTTGAAGGATAAATTTCGCAATGAGATCATCCGACAAAGAACCAAAGTTACCGACATAGCTCGCAGGATAAGCATGCTGAAGTGGTAATGGGCTTGCCACGTATGCCGAAGGACCGATGGCCATTGGAGCAGACGGGTCCTAGAGTGGAGACCGCGAATCGGTAAACGGAAGGTAAGACACCCCCCAATCAGATTGACCGACGACCTGAAGAAGGTAGCAGGGATGGACTGGATGCGGAAGGCGGAGGACCGGGTGCTGTGGCGCACATTGGGAGAGGCCTATGTCCAGCTATGACTAGGACTAGGACTATAATAGGTTGATTGATTGTATGTATTTAGCAAAATATTTAAGTATGTTTATCAGCGGTCTGGTTACCATAGTACAGGCTCTGCCTAGTTTGGGCTCAGACGGCCTTGTGATGTCTGAAGTTATTATTATTTTGATTAAAAGAAGAAAGAAAAAAAATATCTATGGCACAAAAATACAAAAGATGGAGATGAGGATGCTGAGATGGGGCAGGAGGTAGGATACACCTCTACCACTTTTGCAAGGATAAAGTAAAAAACGAACATCTTCAACATTTATCGTGGGAGAGCCATGCTTTGGCACGTATAGGCGGACTCGACCGGAGTGATACCACGGCCTCACAGAAAACCTTAACTTACCTTAACCTTGATTGCTTTTCACCAAGTGAGTGAGGTTACTGGAGGCCCTAGCCCTTCCCCCCCCATCTTCCACCCTTCCCTCCCCCCTCCCCCTCCACCAAAACAAGGTGTTTTAAATCCGCCTTTTTTTTATTTACACAAAAAATTGTACGCAATGTCATAAAAATGTTACACAGAATCCTATAGTATATTTTATACTTTCGAAGTCCAAGTCAACATTAAACTTTCTTTCACAGAATTCTTTAAAAAATACTTGAAATGTCTTCTTTTTAACTAAAAATTATAGATTAACACAATGTCACCGCAACATAGGTTACTTTATCGAAAGTAAAACAAATAATCAGTCGCTATCTGCCTGTCTCGATCAATAACAGCCTGTTTCCAAGTAGTTGAGCCTTGTGAGAAATTTCATTTAAAGGTTTCGTTTTCATGTGAAAAATATAAAGCAAAAATAATCTGTCGTCAACATTTTCTTTTTTGTTTCAGGTCCTGGAGCTCCTGAACTCAAAGCTGTCAAAAATCTATTAACTTTGACAACTGCGAGTACAATCAGAATTGAGGTCGCCAATCTAACTTTTGGAATGTATTTAATTCCGATATATCTGTCTACAACGATCGCTTATGTCATTGTAGCTTTGCAGTTCAATAATATTATTTAAATGTAGTTTATCTATCTGGACCCAACATTATCACTTATCGTGTTCGGAATACGCATTTACCTTATAGTTAGTTACCTTATAGTCTTCAAGTTATCTATTTTTTCTCCAAGCTTTTATCAATCTTCCTATTTTACGTTGATTAAATAAAAATGCAAAAACGTTCTTTACTTTTACCAAAAGTATATATATGATGAACTTTTACATCGTTATAGAAAAAGTTTTTATGAAAAACCAATTAAATTTCAAGATATAATTGGTTTCCAGAATTTGTTGAGCGGTGATAGGCGTAAACGTAACTAGGACAGAAAAAGTTACTTTCGCATTTCTAATATCAACTCTGTAAACAGAGTTAAAACTATGAAAATTAGAATTGTATTCATGTAATGAATGTCATAAAATAATAATATTTTTATTTAAAGAATCAAACCTCACTTTGAAGTAAAATGTTTGGCACAAAGTTTTTTTGAATAAATATTAACAGTTTATGGCTCCATACTAGTTTAATTGCAACAATTTTATTCCTACTTTTGATTAGAATAGATTAATCAATAATATCCTTTCTATCCTTCATGAAATTCTTCCTATCATTACCCATATCCTTAATTACTCATTATCAAGCGGAGTTTACCCATCTACTTGGAAGCCCAAATCACTCCTATATTCAAATAACCAAAATCCTGTATCCCACTCTGATTACCGTTCGACCTCTATATTGGCTTTCCTTTCTAAAGTCCTCGAGCACCTCGTCCATAATCAACTCAGCTCATTCCTTACCAGAAATATCCTTTTTAACTCTTATCAATCTTGTTTCCGTCCCGCTCACAGTATTGTCACAGCCCTGGTGAATGTTACGGATAACATAAAACCGGAATGGAAAATAGAAATCTTACTGTTCTTGCTCTCCTTGACTTTTCCAATGCTTTGTGGCTTTTAACACAGTAGATTTCGAAATTCTGCTTGGCATACTAAGCTCTTAATTTATCTCCAACGGTAATCGATTGGCTTCGTAGTTAACTGTGCGGTCGACGCAGTAATATTATTGAACTTAAGCGCCTATGCATTGAAAACACTAACTCGTCTTGGTGCAACATATCTGCCGGCATACCCCAGGGCAGCGTCCTATATCCTCTTCTTTTCGCAATTTTTATAAATTCATTCTCACATCAACTTCTTTGTCACTACCATCTTTATGCAGACGACCTTCATATATACTCAAACGCCTTCAGAAAAACTGCCTGAAGCAGTTGATAATATTAATACCGATTTGGTTCGAATCCGTGCTTGGAGTGTGTCAAATGGGTTTACCGTGAATTCAACGAAGGTCCAAGTTATTATTGTTGTCAGCTATAGGAAGATCTCAAGGATTATCTGGTCCCAACTTCCGCAAGTTATTTTTGATGGTATCCCGATTCCAATCAGCCAAAAATAAATAATTTGGGGATCCTTATTGACCATGAATTATCTTGGGGCCCACAATTGCAAGAAGTAAGCCATAAAATGTTTGCATCTGCGCGATCATTGAGACGGCTGCGCAACATTCTTCCCACTGTCACCAAAATTGCACTTGCGAATACGCTACGACTCCTAATCCTTAATTACGCAGATATCAGCAATCCAGATCTCACCGAGACCCAATTAGACAAACTCGAGTGACTCCAAAATTTATTAATAAGGTTTACGCAAGTATGATCACGTCTCAGAATTTTGTCAAAAGCTTGAGTGGTTACTCATATGCCTTCGCCGAAATGCTCATATCCTTTCTTAATTATTTAGCGAGCGCTGGCTTCGCACGGGTAGCAGAGACATCTTCAACAATCATCATCATATTTCAACCAGTTTACACAAAACCTTAACAAATTATATACCTAAACTTTCCTCATGAATCGTTCTATGTATTGGTGAAAACCGCATGAAAATCCGTTCAATAGTTTTTGAGTTTATCGCGAACAGACAGACACGGCGGGGGACTTTGTTTTATAATATGTAGTGATATATTGTTTAACCCTTCCACGCCTTCCTATCTTAAGGGACGCTTTGAGTTCCTTCATGATACACATACGCGATTCTGAAGATCATCAGAAAACCTAGAGGTAAAATGTCTTTACATTCCACATCGTTGCGGCCCAGCTATATATAGCTTTCGTACCGTAGCTAGGTAGGTATTACTAGGAGCAGGAAAAGGTACCTAGGACTAGATCTGCCAAGCTTATGTACCGTAGCTAGTATGAAGTGAAACGCCAGTTAATAGTTGGAATCGAACTTATATTTGCTAAAATCTACGCTAGCTACGAGTATATTTACAATTTGGAAATGCCGGCAACGCACTTGTGACTCTTGAGTTGCAGGTGTCCATGGGTGACGGTAGTCACTTACCATCAGGTGACTCGCCTGCTCGTTTGCCCCCTATAATATAAAAAAAAAATTACACAGCACAGCAAATTAATTGTTGAACAAAATTTTTTTAGGTACAAAAAAATAAAACCTTCGTAGCAAACAATGGATGGATGGAAAAAACATGGATGTCCTCCGCTCTTGGGCAGGCGAAGGGGTCTGTCGGACTCTTACCGACTAAAAACCACTCCGGTTTTCCACTACTTACCTATGATCAGGGGAGCAAGAATCGCTATTGTATTCTTCCGCAAAACATAGAATATAAACAATCTTAACTTCTATCATAATAACTTATAAACTCTATAACGGAGCCAACTCTATTAACTTATGTCCTAGTAATAAAAGTTTATAGGTAATATTTATTGTAATAAAATAAAACTCAAATAGTACATCCACGCCAAAGAAAGTGTGAGTTCAACCTTTGACCCGGTCGTGTAGGGACAAATTGTCGTATAAAGATGTTATGACTCGTATATGTACAGGTTGTTCTACTACGGAGATACTACATTATATTTTAAACTGATGTGATAGTCGTTGAATGTTGAATGATATTCGAATATCATTCGGTTGAATAAGAGAATACTTTTAGTTCCTCGTACTAAAACAAGTTTAGCACAAAGCCACTATGATTTTTTAGCTCCACATACCTGTAACAAATACACTAAAATCTATAAAATGAAAAATGTTAATAACTATGCAGCGACAAGGGCTATCTTTATATGGGTAAAGTCATTAAGTTATGACAGTACAGAAGATATAATATATAAATCAGATATAATTCAGATATAATTCAGATATAATTCAGATATATAAAATATACTAAAAAAATATAAAAAATAGTGTCCCACCGGTATAGGGTTCCAAAGACGGAAACTTCACTATACGTGCCGTATCGTACCTATTATTATAATGTTACTATACTTTGTTTCTAGGCCTGAAAATCGCGGTAGTACATTCTACAACAACGTAAGAGGTCTCTGGTTCAATTCCCGCTCTGTACAAATATTTGTATGCTAGAATATATCAATTTGCTTTGATCTGAGTGTTTTTATAAAAGAAAAGTATTTACGTATGTTTATTTATGTTTCTAGAACAATATACCTACTATACCATTAAATATGCTTAATTTGGATATAATTGGCGTTGTGTAATAAGTGCCAGAATATTTTTGGAAAGGAGTTCTTTATCGCATGTTACTGTTGTTGTTCACACGCTCAGCGGAAAGGGCTAAACGAAAAAAAGTGTTAAAAAAATGCTGCCCGCGAGTTGATTTATTTTAATTACGCCATCTGTGGATTTTGCGTGATACTACTGTTGTATACTAACTACTTCGGGCAACTGTCACTTAGGGCGCAATTTTAATTCCGAGTTATTACAATATTTTCTGTATTTTGATGCAATATATTCAATCCATTAAATATATTTATATTTAGCGACATTAACCTCGATCTAACCGGGTGTCTCAAAGACATCTGACGCGTTTTTTATTAATTACATAACTTTTGTATTTATTTAATGAAATAATATTGGAGTAACGAACATCGAAAGGTTTGGTAACCGGTTACTGTCAAACGAATAATCTAAGGGGTTTTAATAAATTAACAAAAAATCAAGTATTTATGTAAAATAGATTATGAGTTTTTAAGCGGCTCCAAATGGTTCGTGTAATATAACACATGGCTGCTGCTTCGCCAATTCCTTTTTCTTGAACTTGGCTTGACACGCTGCCGCGTGTCTAGATACATCGCATCGTCACATTAAATTGCGCTTAATATAATCAATGTTACAGGTAACTTGTAAAAAACATGTTGAAAAAGAGTGTCCTTGGAGTTTCTTGCCTGTTCTTCTCCATAGAATCTACATTTAGGAACAGACCGACTTATACTGACTGACTCCTACTCCTGACAATTCAAAATTACGTACAATGGGTTTACTTGAAATTAATAATTTTGATTTGATTTTGATTTTAATAGCCTCATTTGCTGCCTTAGTTCTACAAAATCACTTAGAATTATGGCAAATATTATATGCATCGCCTGCGACATAAGACTTGCGAAGAACGCTTAAGAATATTGAAATTACCGACATTAAAACATCGCAGGATGAGTGGTGATCTTATTGAGGCCTATAAAACATTAAGCTCAAAATATAACCTTCTGAATGTCAAAGATTCAACAAAAAGCATACTCAGACCCAATCGCTCACATTCGCAATCGCTGGTCGCCTATCACACATATGGAACAAGCTTCCAGAAAGTGTAGTGACTGCGAAATCAGTGAACAGTTTTAAGTGTCAATGCGATAAATGGTTGGAAAAATACACGATTTTTTACACTATACACTTTTACTCCAGTAATGTGGACATATCAACAAGTTTGCTGCTCGTCCTTAATACAATAATAATAATAATAGTTCTGCTCGAATGGAGCCGTCGCTCGGACGTTTATAGACATACAGAAGGCTTGTAAGGCTATCTTTCCGATTGAAGCCCTGACTCGGCTGACTCATAGAAATATTCTGTTCGTGTTCTTATTAGGAGCTTTTGTAAAAAAAACTGTTAAATAAAAAGAAAATATATAAATAAAACACTCTGTATATTGACGCAAGATTTATGAATAGGAGCTGTTTGTTGAGATCTATTGTCCAGTACGGACAGCCGGACAGACGATAAACGATCAATTTTATTCATCTCGTCCGGACATACGTTGGTGCTTTGTCAATGAATTACTTCGAATTTAATACCATATAGGATCTTTAGATTGAAATGTAACACAGTAAATGTGCAAGGCAAACATGGGCAAGAAGCATTGTCATCATCCTCCACGCCTTTTCCCAACTAAGTTAGGGTCAGCTTTCAGTCTAACTACGAAACGACCGAACTTTGATATTTTACGTGAAGCGACTGCCATCAGACCTCCACAACCCAAGTACTAGGCGATATCGAAGTTCTATAGACTTTTTAGGGTTCCAACTACCCGTAACGAATGCCACAGATGTTTGTATGGCACCCGGGACCGACGGTTTAACGTGCTGTCCGAGGCACGGAAGGGTCTCAACGTGTTCATAATGGTCACACATCCTAGACTGACCTGGCTAGTATTACTTAACTTTGTAATGTGCTTACCTACTCGGTTACCACTTAGCCACGATTATAATAATGTAAAAACCAACTAAAATTAATACTAAATTTAAATTTAAAAAGTATAGGTATATTTGGACATTTAGGAATCAAACACTTTGGGTTTAGGGGACAAATTATCTTAGAAATTGATACCTAATCGTTTTCTACTCGAACATTCGAAGTCAAATCGAATTTGAGAATATTGCTAAAATAAACAGCGTAGCCATGGTATAGGCACAGATAAGATAATAGTTACTTCGTAAGGGTATGAGTCAAGGTAGGGTGTCATCAGCGCCATCTCTTACCATATCAATAAATGTTACTGGTTGTGCTGCCAGTAGAAAATTAACTTTGTCTAAATTGTTACACTATTGTTTTTAAGAATTATAAAAACAATTAGATTAAATTTCAGTTTTTTCATAATTATTTATATTTATACCACAAACAGCACTACTAAAATTATAATTTAAAAAAAGTTTTATCATTATGTGTGGATTCAGCGATGCCAGACGTACGATAATTATCGTACATGTACGATTATTTCGACACTGGTACGATGTACGACATAATATGTATTATCGTACGCCAGAGTACGATAATTTCCAACTCTCCTCCGAAGTGAGGTCCTCGTCTAAAAATACAAAATAAATGTTTGGCTTTAATTCTTTACTTTTAGCCCAATGTTTAAAAATCCAATCAATCGAATGCTGTTATGGTTTTAAACCAACTGAAAAAATTATATCTTGAATGACTTCAGCAGTCGTTTATTCAAAAACGACTAGCGCTGCTGCAGAGTTAGAAGTAAATAGTGATTCCGATAATCCCACTCTTTTTTATGAAGTATATCTAGTAAATAAGTTTTTTTTTATTTCTGTCTAATTTCACAACTTCCTAAAATTCCTATACTATTTCTAGTTTTGCGAAATAGCGCGTTTCGCGCGGTTCTCGTAGTTGTACGATATTTTTCATCTGGTACGATAATTTTCAAATATTTATACGATAATTCACTCGCACTCGTCTGGCAACCCTATGTGGATTATTATTTCAGCTGGCAAGGAATTCACAAAATGTCCGACGGCAAAAGTCAAAAGGAAGAGATTTTAGAACCTGAACCTAAAAAAATTAAAATTGACAATGAAAATGGGAATGGTGTAAGTGATACTCAGTTAAAACTGAAAGACTTTGTTTTGGAGAAGATTTTAAACAATAGTACGAATAGAAAAAGTGTGTGTGTACTGGGTAAATTTAAGGACAAAAGTGGCGTGGCTTTGGTTCATTTAGAAAAAAATGCTTTCAAAGAAGAAGATTTGGACAGTGTAGGCTATTTTTCTGCGGATACAGAGCTGAAAACCTTCTTCCAAAACGACATTTACGGGAACTACGAGTGTTTCCCACCTTCTTCTGTGAATGGTAAGTGCCTTTCGAATTCGACATTCAAGGCTCCTTTTGTTTCGTGGTCCTTATTATTAGTCACTTTATGATCGCGCAGACTATAATTGACTCATTTCGTGAGAATATAATTTGATATATCTGAACAAATCCCGAGGTAACTAATTATAACTTCGTTATTCCTCACAGTATTTATTGTGTCCATATGTCGAGCTCTTCATTTTAGTTCGTAATTCTGGTTTTAATTGGTGCGTACACGTGTGTACACAGACAGCTGTGTCAGATAAGGTCTGATAAGCTTTGGCTTAATTATAATAATTTGATTATTGTGGTGTAATAAAGAATAAATAGTTGTTAGTGTTAATGCTGAATCTATATTAAACCAATGATGGAGTGATATTCCAGTGGGTGAAAGTTTCTACATAGAATACTAAAGTAATTAATGTTTAATGTTAGAAAATAAAAAGTATTTGTAAAAGGATAAATCTTAGACTATTTGCAGCTCTGCAGCTTGCTAATATGGTTGGTTATAATGGTTTGTTTTTTTATTGTTCTTTTTTAACTTAGTAAATATGCATTTTAAAATCTTGATCAAGAAATCGACACCCACAATCACAATATTATGACGAATGACATGGATTTCTTGGTGCTGAGGTTAAGCCTCAATTTTGGGGTGTTTCCTAAATCTATCCTGCTGGCAATGCTTTGCTCAAACATTAAATGTGACTAAAATTACAAACCATGGAACAGTTTCGACTGTCTAATTAAGAAACATTGTGTGATTGGTCCTAATGTGCAACAATCGTGTTCCTAATACTATGGACTATTTAGTGATGTGCACTGTATTGTATAGCACACATTAACACTACATTGGCTCAGTAACTTACTATATGCAGGCTACCCATCCATTCTCGCCCGTGGCTCACACAGCACTGACTCTATAGTGAATACGAGACAATGATTAGAACTATGACTTAGTTTTACCCTGTATACACTACATGCACATCACTATTATTTATGTCAAACCTTGAAGTTGGAGGCATTGGATGGCATGGGTTACCATAGACATAATTATAAAAGCCTTTCATATACCATCAGAACACTTAATATACTGACAGATAAAGGGTGCTAATGATGCTGATAATAATAGTCTATTACCAACAGTAATTGAATGTGTATTTCTATTGCTCGGTTAACTTAAAGTGCCTGATAAATGTGCTCGTTCCTTCTACCAATGTCTATCAATTTAAATATTCCGAACTACAAGCAATCAGACAAACCCAAACCGTCAAAACGACTTGTACATATAACTTGCCATTGTTTCGTTACAATTACTTTGTGTTCTTATCAATTAGGGTCCGGTGATTTCTTTTCTGTTGATTAATTTGAGTAAGTCATAGAGAAATATAGAATAGACAATGAAAATTTGATTAGTTTTGAATTGTTTAATATTTCTTTGAGGTTTCTAAGTAGAAATTATTCTTATACTAAACTAAAAAGGTATGCCATATTCCGTATTCCATAATTTATCAATAAAATCATGCATTTCAATTAAATACCTGTAAACATGTACCAACATCCTGATATTTCTATGTTTACTTATAATTAAATTCCAATTCCTAATGTAACTTATGCTAAGTTTCTTAAAAACGTAACTGCTGCATATATATGATATAATCATAATTATTATTATGTTGTTTACATTACGGAGAAATTATTATGCATATATGTACATACAGATAACCCAAGTGGTCTAATGAGTTTGACCTGCTTCATGTAATCAGACTTGAAAATGTTACTTGTTTTAATGGTAAAAAGAGACATTTTAAAGGAAAGTTAAGTTACCAATGGATAGTTTGTCTTCTACTAGCCGTTCTCATTTTATGGACACTGCTCTGCTCCTAAAAGTTGTAGTGTATAGCGTGGCGGGTGATGTATGTACGTCGTGGATGTTAGTGGAGTTGTTTTCGGCGTGTGGCACGTGGCACTAGCGCACGCATGGCCCAAGCTTGGAGTTCGTCCCGCAGCAGTCCTCTTCACCTCCGGGCGGTCGCCCTAATTCAGCATATTAGTATAGATAATTCAGTTGTAGGAAAATAAGCAAAAGCTCCTATTGTGTACCAATTTCCTTGCTTTATCATTTTCAATGTATTGCAAAGAAAATACAATCAGACACAATTTTTCATACCTCTTTCTAAAAATACTAAAATCTTATTAATATTTTTTACAGTCACAGTTTTTTTAATATCTATTAATTTAAAAAATTGCCAGATGAACATTTCTACGTCAACTCTTAAAGAGAAAATTAAACACACTTTTTTATTTCAGAAAACTAAATATGTTGTTGTATGCGTACAGGTAAACAGAACCTAATTATGAATTTTTGAAGTGAAAACTTCTTTAGGCATGTTTGTGCACTTTTGCTATGGGGAAAAGCACTGAACTCGTGAATGTCACGCTAATAATACATATATAGATCCACTAGGGGGCGCTTCTGTCAGCTCCTTATTAATTAATGTCACCAACCTGCTAATGTAACGTTTTAAGTTCGCCGTTTTGTTTAAGTTTTAACTTCTGTCGTCAGTCTTATGACTGCCTATCTTTTTTTTTTAATTTTGGACTTGTCTATAGGTAGAGAGTCTCGATTTATTTATCTAAGAATGAATGATTATTATGCAAACACCCATTCTACTCTATAGACAATCAAATTAAACATAGTCTATATCTAAACATACTTACTTTTGATGATCCCACACCAAATTAATGAATCATTAGTGAAACCGCAGGCTTTGCTGTGTGAGTCTTTAATTGTCTTATTGTCTTTAATTAATGATACTGGGTACAAAATTGACCTTGCTACTTAGCTAATTAGATAGAATATAAGAAAACAATGAAATTCAATTTTTTGGTTATGAGTTATTTTTGTTGAGTGTTATTTAAATTATTTTATTTAATGTTGTGGCTCCTGTTTTTATTGGGAACTTGAAGGTAATATATTATCCATAATTTATCAATAAATACATGCATTTCAATTAAATACACGTAAACATATAAGAATCAAAATGTTTTTTTAAACTTTTGCTTATAATTAAATTCCAATTCCTGATCTCACTTATGCTAAGTTTCTTAAAAATGTGACTGCTGCATATCTATGATATAATTATATTACAATGTTATTTACATTACGGAGAAATTATTACGCATATATATACAGATAACCCAGTGGTCTAATGAGTTCGACCTGGGTTATGTAATCTGACTTTTTAAAAAATTAATATAATTGTCACACTTGTTGTAATGGTGATAAAAGACGTTATGAAGAAAAGTTTATAATAATATTAATAGGGATAAAAGTTTTCAATGTTGTACAATATTTAATTCTTTTTGATTAGTTTTATCTTGATCATCTAGGTAAATATATAATAAATATGCAACCGTTTCGCCTCGCGGCAAAAAAAGTTTCATATCACAAAAAAAGTGTCATATCGTCATATCTCATATCACAATTATCACATGTTAGGTACGTTTTAACATTTTTATAGCATTGAATAGCAAATGTTGCATTTGGTCACCTGTAAAAACATCGTTATTAGCTCAGTGAAAGGGAACAAAGGGTTGCTATTTCACTGAGCTGTTTTCGAAAGTCGTGTTTTCTCGAAATAGCTATTTTTGTATTATGACACTTTTTTTGCTGGGAGGCGATTTGCTGTTATGTCATAAGCCCCCTGGACGGATGGGCGTTTGTTACTCTTTTACACAAAATTTAAATTTGCCACACACACAGCAGATAGGATAGGATACTTTATATCCCGGAAAATGTATGGTTTTTGTGGGATAGATTTCACCAAATATTCCACATGAACGAAGTCGCGGGACACAACTTAGTAGAAACATATATTTTATATTTACTAATAATCTATCGCTATTTATATTATTTTTTATACGGGAATTAACGCGATAACGAAATAGGTATTACATATCTCCGAAATACCTAACGTTTCGACCAGGTTGCACTGGCCGTGGTCACATTCATAGTCAGAGGTATGTAACATCTATTTCGTGATCGCGTTAATGCCCGTAGAAATTCATAAGTACCTGGATGACCGAGCTTTACTCGGATTTTTTTTTACGGTTTCTAGAAATGAAACCTAGCTAGATAGATTTATCGCCCCCGAAACCCCCTGCATACTAAATTTCATGAAAATCGTTGGAGCCATTTCCCAGATTTAGATTATATAATATTTAAGACTAGACTAGACTAGACTTAGACTATATAATTATATATATACATATATATATATACAAGAATTGCTTGTTTAAAGGTATTAGATTATAAGAACGCGAAAGTTTACAAGCTTAGTAAGAGTTAATTAAATACCATTCTCGCCCTCAGTGCCAGTCCTTAGTAATGATTGACTAAATATTTTTCTACCGCCGCCCATGGACATCTGTAGCTCAAGAGTCACAAGTGCATTGCCGGCCTTTAAGGTGGGAGTAGAGGAAGGGGGAGTTAGGACCTCCGGTAACCTCACTCACTCGGCGAAACAACGCAAGCCGGTTATCTGTGAGGCCGCGGTAGCCGGCCCATACGTGCCGAAGCATACCTTTCCCACGATTTTTATTTCGGATATCCGATAGTTGATTTAAATATAAAAAATCTATTATCACACAATAATCCATACATCCATACAAATAAATAATATGTAAGTTTCTGTTTGTAATGTCAAAGTAATGTCAAAGTCAGTTATTTGCACGATACCCATGAGTAAAAATTAGTTTTTTCAATTTTTGTCGGTCTGTCTGTTTGTTTCGGGTAATCTCCGGAACGGGTGGACCGATTTCCACGGGACTTTCACAGGCAGATAGCTGGTGTTATAAGGAGTAACTTAGGCTACTTTTATTTTGGAGAAAGAATTAGGGATCCGCGCAAAATATACAAATAAGTACACGCGAGCGAAGCCGCGCGGGAACTGCTGGTTGGTAAAGTAATAAATAACAATAATATAGCTTTAAATAATAAACTTTAAATTCTATTTTTCCAGGTGTAAAGACCACAATAGTATACCCTGCTACAGAGAAGCACATAGCCAAGTATAGTCAACAGCAGACACACATTGTATTGGAGACGCCAGAATTATATGACAAGTTGACTCTTCCACATCTTGAGAAGGAGCAGTTCAATTTACAGGTGATTAGTGTAATCCATTGTTTGATAACCGCTATTTAGTTAAGTTGGATCATTCCAGAAGAATAAGAATTTGCACTAGGGAACAATCTTTACAGAGTAGAGATAGAGAATTCAGAAAAAAGTGTTAGCGCAATGAAACATACTGACCGCTAGTTCATTTTTTTTATTTGTGGCTAGCAATACTAATGTAATTTGATGTTGGTTGTATACTAATTATCCATATATTCGTTCGGGCAACTTTTAGAGATGGCGCAATTTTAATTTCTAGTTTTTACAATATTTTGATGCAATTTATTCAATGCAATTCATCAGTGTCCAAAAGGGTTGCGCATTGTCTTACATAACTTTTCAACTCCTACCATCGGAGGTCCGAAAATGTTTCTCATACCATTTAAAATTATAATGATCGTTATTCATAAAAAAAATTAAAACTGAATATTAAAAAAACATAATCATTTAAATTCATAATATCACAAATTATACACTTAGTTTTTACTAATATTTCTTTTAATATATTTGTTTATACTAATGATCGAAACTCATAATCATTCGAATAAATAACTATGATATTCATAAATGTGTTTTATTCTAATATTTGTTTTTACAAATTTCTTAATCATAAGTGTAGACTAGTAGGTCAGGTTAGGTTAGAACTGTGACCACAACAACGCGCGAGCCGAGCGAGCGAAGCGAGCGTGCCGCGGCAGCGGCCGGCGAAGCGCTAGAAACAAATTTTTGTTAGAAAAGTAGACAGAATTTATGCAAAAAGAAAGTATGTTCGTAGTAACAACATTATTAATTAAAGCAATATGATAATAGAATGTTATGAAGAAAAAAGATCTGAAAAAAAAAATGGATTTAAACTGGTTCTTGGTAGTAACAGTAATAATAAAAAAAATATAATCACTAACTGTTATGAGTTCCGATGATAGTAATAAAAATGTATGAATAAAAAAAGTATGAAAAATAAAATTATGAAGAGTGATGATTATGAACACAAATCGGTAGTAAGAAAAAGAATAGGATTAAAAATTTTATGTGAGCCAATATGGACCCGTCCAAAAGACACCTCATGCGTTTTTGTGTTCTGGGGGTGCTATGACCCTAGGGTCTTTAACAAAGGTTTCCTCTTTGTAAATACTAGTAACTGCTTACCGACAGGCAGGTACCATCCTTGTATGCCACCCTAGTAGTATAAAAAAGTATCTCTTTTAGCAAGTCATGGTAATTATTTACTCTCGGGGGGTATATATTTAGTTTGCGGTTCCACTCGCATGGATCTCGGTTCCCTACTGGCATGTGTTAATCCAGAACACAATATAACAGAATGCACATCATCCAAATTCGTCCAGCTATTTCAACAGGTAGGATGTATTTGAAACAAACATACTAACTAACATAGACTACAGAAAATATCTGTATATCACTAATATTATAAAACTTTATTCTATTATAGTGGGTGTACAATATTCTGGAAGGCAAGAGTGAGCAGGACAGAGTGATCCACGACAACAAGTGCGAGAAGGAAGGTTTCGTATTTCTCCCGGACCTCAAATGGGACGGTATCACTAAAGAGACTCTGTATCTACTGGCTATCATTAGACAGAAGGGTATTAAGTCTTTGAGGGACCTGGATGAGAGTCATTTACCGCTTTTGAGAAGGATTCGCGACGAGGGAAAGGTGAGGTCTAGCTACATACTTGCCACTATATATTTTTTTATGCAAGATAGTAGATAAATTCTACTACTACAGACATACTACGTAGAACAAAATATTAAATAAATAGAAATTCTTAACACGCCATTAAATAATAAGATTTTTACACTGATTGCCTTTACATCACATGCCATAGCGCGTCAAGAGCTCGTGACGTGCAATGGCTGTTAGTAGCCAGTATAGCATCCAAGTCATAGGTCAGCCAGTCATCATTCAATGATGTATCTCTTTTCTTTCCAGAAAAAGATTTTGGAAAAGTACGGCGTTCCTGGCAGTCAACTGCGTATTTACCTACACTATCAACCTTCGTTTTACCATCTCCACGTACACTTTACGTACCTGAAGCACGAGGCTCCAGGCATCTATGCCGAGAAGTCCCATTTACTCGATACAGTCATTGACAATATCGAAATGATAGGAAATTACTATAAAAAAGCAACTTTACCCTTCACCATTCGAGAAATGGACAATATTTTCAATATTTATGAAACAAATGGTCACGTACAAAGGATCAAACAAGAGAATATTGAATTAATTGATAAGTAAATTGTAGATAGTAAGTGGAATTATTGAAGATGTTGATCAAAAACATTTTCATCGAGTTACGCTCTCGCTTGAGAAGCTGCAACGTTTTTATTACGACCGGAGTCGATTTTACAAAGAATTGTAATTTAAAAATAAGTATACAATCCAATTGCATCGTCCTGAGCTATTACAAAGATGATGATACGTCAAAGAGGCGAGACAGTTTGTCGTCTATAGAAAGTCTTTCCGACTGTTGTTCAGACGATGAAGAGGAAATCAGCTGTGTCATCCCTGTGAGGGAATTCTGCCAGATAATACCAAATTCTATGTCATGTCTCAAAATAGATAAGAATATCATATCATTCAGAATTCTTACTGAACCCAAAGATGGTGGCAACTTCTACAAAGAATTGCTTTCAACTAATAATTTAGAAACTTCTACTAAAAGCAATCCTTTGAAATTGAACATTATAGTAGGTGAAGAGCTTAAAATCACTTGCGCTAACTGTTCAAATGTTATTTCCAACACCGGAGTTAAATTCAACAGGATTCTGGAATTACCAACTGCAAATTTGGATATGACCGAATGGTTCTGCCACGGTCACGGCCATTCGCATGGTAACTCGACGCCAGCAGAAACCATAAATTTGCAGCCAAACAAAACTGATTTTCTATACAGACTGACATTCTTTGTCGTCAACAACACGATCCTTGCCGAAAAAACGAATAAATTCAACTCTAAAAGAGAGGTGTACCATTGCAACCGCTGCCTAGCGTGGCTAGGCTTAAAAAATAAAGATACAGTGAAATTATTCAATTCAGAAGTGAAAATTCAGCAAAATAATGTAGAAAAATGCGTATTTGCTGTTAAATCTCTTCAAAATATACATACAAATGATTTTATTTACACCATTGAAAACGTAACCAGAGAATTCAACCTAGGTTTTCAATACACAGTTATGTGTAAAATAATATTAGAATGCACAATTTCAGCGTCCAAAAAACAGTATTTACTCATTTGGGTGATGGATAAAGAACTCCAAGTCCTAAGGAATAATTTGGATAAGATTTTGAGTGAGAAAGTTGAACTCCAATCTAGTTCTGTGACCAAAATTTTGTATAAAGTGGAATTTTGTATGAATGAGGAGGTTGAAGCATGGTTGTCGGACCCCGCCGTGGTCTCCACGGACATATCCAAGGGTATGTTTAGCAATGGCCTGGCGCATCTGCAGAAAATGTCGTTGAAAGTGCCCGAGTCATTTCGCAACACAAATGGATACTGTGTCACCTACCTGAAGGTGTGAACCAATATATTTGCAATGGAATTTGGTTGTTTTATTTCTAAGAATGTCTTTTTATATATAATTTCCTTTGATTATGATCATTTCATTTCAATATCACATTGCCAGGACACAATTTAGATTTAAAAATTTACTGGCTAATAGGGAATATGCATGTACTTTTTTTTAAATTATTATTAACTTATTCCATCATTCTACCCTAATAAAAAATATAAATAACCTTGGCAATGTTCAAATTAATTTTTAAAATAAGATTGAACGCGTCGATAAAATTTGATCTGTTTAAACGCCGCAATATTTCGCGGGCCTTGGATGACGTCACATGCCACGCTCAGAAGAAGAGATGCAAAATACGAAAACAATGGTGTAAATTAATGAAAAGAGATGAAGTACCTATTTTCAATATCGTGTTTATATTGTTGTGAAGATCACTTTAATATAAGTATATTACAATTTAATTGCTAGTATAGTGTGAATTAGTCAGCAGTAATTTATATTTGTTTTAAATATCAAGCAGAAGGCAACTTGCTTATCTACTTAAACTAGGTAACAAAAGTCCAGTAAAACTTCATGAATAGAAGTAACTATACATATCTTACCTATGTATTAGATTATAATTATATAACATGTATTATAATAATTACCTAGCGGCTTTCACTCCTTTGACCTCAGCGGACGTAAAATCTGGATTTGATGCAAAATATATAGTCATCATGAATGTACGGTGATTGTCCGATTGTGCTTTGACAAAACCACTTTCAGTCATCGTCCTAGTTGATTTCTAATATCACTAGAATGCATAAATTCCACTAGCTAATGGCAAAAACCACTGGAACACCTATCTTTCTCCGTAACACTACGAATATCGGCGCCGATAAATGACAGGACGTGGAATGTGACGTCATGTTTTGGTTCGACCAATAGTGATGCGTTTTGGAAAGTTGAATTTCGCTCACTTATTTTGCATATTTTAGTTAATATTTTTTGCAATTATAGACGAACTAAATAATGTTTAGGCATAATATCTGGACAATAAAGATTCAAGGGAAAAAATCAAGTAAATTTAAAGAACATGCATATTCCCTATATCCCTCCGAGTGATGACACTAATCTACTGGTGGATTTGTTTCTATCCATTTTTCCACTATGTACCACTGTAGGTATTAATTTGTTGATTGGTTTGCTTTACCATTGACGACATGATGTATGCAACCTCGAAGACCTTCCTGATTATAAGTAGACTTCTGCAGTATTGACGAAAATTTTTAGATTAACAGGCTCCTTTTTAGGGTTCCGTACCTCAAAAGGTAATAAAAGGAACCCTTATAAGATCACTCTCTTGTCCGTCTGTCCGTGTGTCACACCACCTCAAACCTATATTTTGCGGTTGGATTGTTCACTTTGTCGTATATCGCAACCGCAAAGTTTTTCTTTCGAAAAACGGGCAAAAGTCTTTGAGAATTGATTCCCGAGATGGACGTATACAAGTTTGTTTGCTTACGGAACCCTCGGTGCGCAAGTGAGACTCGCACTTGTGCGATTTTTTTTATGGGATTTAGGGGTAAACGAGCAGACGGGTTACCTGATGATGACTACCGCCGCCCATGGACACCTACAACTCAGGAGTCAGAAGTGCGTTGCCGGCCTAGAGTAGGAGTAGGAGAAGCGGAGAGGTTAGGGCCTCCAGACACACACTACACTCACTCGGTGAAATAACGAAAACATTGCTTCACGTCGGTTTCCTGAGAGGCCGTGGTATCACTCCGGTCGAGTCGGCCCATACGTGCCGAAGCATGGTTCTCTCACGAGTTTGTGTTAGGTGTGGCTTCACATCGCACATCTATAGTGTACTGGATCTGATTCGAACCCACAAGCACTTGATTGCAAGTCCAGCGCTTAAGCTATTATTGCCCTCGCCGTTATTAGCCTAATATTTTTTTGATAGGAAAGAAACTGGTAAAATGAAAAACATGAAAATTTTACAGAATTTTATGTATCACAACAATTTAGTCATATAAATATGAAAACGAATTTAATTCAATTTCTTAATTTTATACGAAATATGTTTTAGTAGGTGCGTGGATGCCTATAAAAGAGGTATTTATATGTGCATATTATAGAATAAATCAGGTGTAGAAATTTAATGTAGTATGCTGGTTGGCTGCTATGCTTTATAATATAGCAAGGCCACCACCGGTGCTATCGCTATAATAAAAAGTAGCCAAGTAATACGTATACTCTCTTATCTTCGCTACAAGAATGTGTAGCGAATAAGTACATTAAGTTGAACATTTTATTAAATGTAGATTTTTTTTTTATACACTTAAAGAGAAAAACCCACAATGATTGCCTTGTGCCATTCAAAATTTAATAAGTCTAATAAAAAATATCCAAATTTAAATGCGGTATATCTAATGACTAATAATATGTGAAGAAACATAATCCATATAGTTAAATATTTAATAAAATTAAATTTAAATTTAACTCATCAAACAGCAATAGAGCATACTTGTAGCACTGATGAATTGGTCGCTAAAAATTAGCGCACGCTAAGTAATTCAACGGTTAACAGACACGCTTTTATGATTCACGTATTACGTACTTGTAGAACGTGATTCTAGAATTCTTTTTATGGTACTTAACAATACACAGTGGCATATTTGCATAATTAAATAGCTCAAAAACACCACCGAAATCATGACACGCTCAACTGTCATTGCTGCGTAGTACAATTTTTAAGGAACTCCTCTATGCATGTGCAATTGTTAAGTCAACTCCTTCACATATTTTTAGCAGTCTTAACCCCATTATCCTCTTTCCTATAATATACCCAATGCTATAAGGAAAAGATAATACTTGCAATGTACAGTAGCCGCGTGAGTTGAATGCGCAAATGTTAAAAACGGCACTACATAGCGGGCGTGTGAAGCGAGGTTTGCGGACGGCGGGGAGAGGTACTCCCGCCCTTCACCTCAAGCCCCTACCGCATTCAACTCGCGTGGCTACTGTACGAGCCATTACTACCATTCAACCCAATATCATATCCAAATAATAATTTAATAATAACTTTAATTCATAAGTGTAATTTAGAATTGTTCATAAAATCTGTTCAATGTCATGTGTGGTTGTGGACCGCAGCTGTGCGATGCAAGTTGTCACGATGGAGTAGTTGAAGTACCAGAAAAGTCCAAAGAGCAAGGCGAAGAGTGTATCTGATTGTATGTTAAGAAATTAATACTTTTTATATGGATACATAGCCAAGATCATTTTTGACCCCTACTTGGTATAATATATAAGGTTCTTCCAAAATGAAATAAGAATTAAGGTTTAAAAACTATAATCCGACTACAAAAATAAACCAGTGTGCGTGGCGCAGATTTAGTTTTGCTTGTTTGTTAACAATTTACACATATTTATTTACTTAGACAATATTATATTTATACATATTTGTAATGTGCTTGTCAAGACCTTACTTTTGATACCAAACATATCATGATGATAATCAATTATATTAATATGATAGTCAATTATTTACAAGTAATGTCCACTATATTAAATTTACTTGAAATTTATATAGAATATGTCACCCGGACTATTATTATAAATATATCTATACTTCATTCATCAAAGTTAGTTCAGTATTTAAGGTGCTCCAGTGGAACACACGTAAATAAAAACATACATACATAGAATGTTAAAATCATAACCCTTCTTTTGAGTGAGACTTGAGGTAGTCTGATAAAAAGTAGGTAGTTTCTCTTTAACTGTCTACTTTATGTAGACTAAAACTAAACCAGGGAAAGCATTATTCACATTAAATCAGTTTTGCGTGTCAATTAATTTTATGACCAGTCAATTTAAACTTATCTGATATGACCTGACTCATAGCATTGCTGAAATAAAGTGTTATGAATAAACTAGAGCAACTCATAGCAGATTTTTAATTATGAAAATCTGCCTCACTCAAAAGTAACCTAATTTCAAACAACAATATATTAATAAATAATTATATTAGTGAAGCACAAATGACTAAGTCGAAAACCTGCAAATTTATTTAACCTAGTGATTATGTTAACTAAAGATTGTCCTAGAGCAACTCATAGCAGATTTTTAATTATGAAAATCTGTCTCACTCAAAAGTAACCTAATTTCAAACAACAATAATTATGCATAATTATATTAGTGAAGCACAAATGACTAAGTCGAAAACCTGCAAATTTATTTAACCTAGTGATTATGTTAACTAAAGATTGTCTGGCAATCGAATTTCGACCATTTTGAATATATTGTTTTATTTAATTGACCGATATAACTTGAAATGAATAGAATTTGTACCATGACAGGTCAAAATATATACTGAACCCTTATAGGTTTTTTTTGTTATAGGGGGCAAATGAGCAGACGGGTAACCTGATGGTAAGTGACTACCGTCGCCCGTGGAAACCTGCAACTCAAAAGAGTGCCGTACTCGTTTACACATAATTTTTTACTTTAAAATGCATATTGTTCAAAAATTTTAGGTTTCTGCACTTCTAAT
The DNA here is from genome assembly GCA_963859945.1 of Euplagia quadripunctaria. Classification (NCBI taxonomy): domain Eukaryota; kingdom Metazoa; phylum Arthropoda; class Insecta; order Lepidoptera; family Erebidae; genus Euplagia; species Euplagia quadripunctaria. Next base: position 3,915,732 of record OY982585.1, read on the forward strand.
TATAAGCTTTAAGTGTCCCAAATTTCAGTCCTGTCTGTGCGTGTTTGCTTAAAACATGTGTATAAAGAATTCTTCTCGCGTATTAATAGTTAAAAAGCGTAAAGGTTTAAGCATGAAATTTGGTAAAATTTATATATATTTTGCATACTCATGATACCTGGGTACAACATTTTTTTCAAGTTGTTTCTGTAATGTAAAAGTAGTATTTTGAAAAGGATACGCACAATCATTTTCTCCCAAGCCTCAACCATGTAAAGCTCTGTCACCAGGAGGTACCGCAAGTACCAGTAACTGATGAATTGCTGGATTTTCTTCACAACCTCCATATCTGATACTTCTCACTCAGGAAATAAATCAATGTGTATGAATGTTTAAAATGTATGGTTTGGTTACTGCACACTATGCGTTAACTAATGGTAGAATTAGAATTATTACGCGATATCTTAAATTATTTATGACACATGTAACTCAACTTCAAGAAAATGAAATTATCAATTTGGTAATTGGTTGTCAATGTCATGTAAATGTTGACGTTTCTGTCTGCCATTTCTTTGACGTTCCTTTACCGTTCGGAAACTTAATACGATGAAGATACTACTTGATCGTTTTGTTTTTATTAAAAACTAGCTGATCCGACGAGCTTTGTACCGCCTCAGAATCAATAAATCTGATTACTTTAAACGAGCAATTCTTGTATGTATGTATTTATATTTTGGGTATCTCGGCAATGGCTCCAATGGTTGTGTTGAAATTTTGTATATAGCATACAATTTTGCATTTTAAGTTCATCTGCATAATTGTATTTCCTGTAAAAACGTAATTTCTCCCAAGTACTGTTAATAACTGCGAAAACTTTTTAAATTAGTTTTTATGGATTTTCTCAACAAGTGAGTGAATACTTAGTTCCAAAATAAAAAAAATTGTACGATTCAAAATCTTCTTTACACATTCCACCTGCTTTTATGAGAAACGGAGGTAAAAATACCTGGAAATTCAGGTGGTCATAAAGTCATAACTTTTAAACGGATACTTACTTAGGTAGTGTTTTTTAAATATTTTTGTGTCTGCATGCTAGAGTTAGTGACTTATGTAAGTGTTCCATTGTCAGATACACCTGTATAACATAAAATCATTCAATATTTCACACTCCTAAAAAGTTTATGCAAAACTTATATTAAACAATAATAAATCAACTAAGTGCCACGTCTTATCGGTATAAGGTGAAACAGGAATTGACTGAACTGAATTGAAGTACTGAAACAAATTTTTTGATAAACATCAAAGTGAACGATCGTTAACGAAATATTAGTTTCGTTAACACTACCATGAGCGATAGGCATGTGTTTCTCCTACGATCTTTTAGTTTAGTTTACGATTTGTTTTTTTGTCGAAATCAACGTTTTTGTCTGACTGTTTAAGTAGCGCTAAATAAAACTAAGTGAATATTCTCGAACTGAGTACAGCAGTAGTAGTTTTTATACACCAAATAAATGAGGGTATGAAAAATAAAAGACAATACTGGTATAATTTTTATTCGAACTAATAAAAAATATTTAATATAGTACCCATTCAGAAGTTTGACGAAACATTTTCCAAATTGAAAAATTAACACATTTCACGATAAGCAACATCTCTAGGTAGATATATATTAATTGAAGATCAATTACCTACACCTTCTTATCCACTTAATTTTTTGGATTATACGCATTGATGTGCACATGATAAAACTCAGTAATTCACCACTTGAACAGGCGAACATATCTTGAACCAAAACTTAGCATAAAGGATAAACACGACTTGAGCTCGTTTTTCTGTAAACGAGAGTCGCCATTGGCTATAGGATTTGCGCTTGCATATTCATAGGTATTTATTATTATCATCACGTGTACTTTATGATACTGATCAAAAAACAATCAAATTAAAACACGCCCAGGTCTGAGGTGTGCGATCACGGATCGAAGTAATACAAATGGCGTGAGACGCCACTCGGCTGGTGGGTAAATAATAAAAAAAAATCATAAAATGAACTTTAATTCATTGGGTTAATAATACAATGTGATTTATTCATCTTAAAACTAAAGTAAAATTGGTATCAGCCCCTTAATCTACGCAAGAAAATACAAAGTTGCAAACCTATAAAAATATTTTTTATACTGGTAATACGATTCGATAAGTAATCACAATTTTGTACTTAATCATTACGTCATAATATACGGTAATTTTGTATAATTTCATTAGTATATAATTACTTATAACTTAGACAGCTAGTATAGCTGCCAGAAGCCAGGCAAAATACAATTTCCTGTGCATTAATAATAATTTAGATATTTTTACTCTGGCAATAATAAACCTAGTAAAACGGTTGCATGCAAAATAAGATAGCGGCCCGTTTAAATCATTTTACATTTATATACTAAACGGTAACATAATTGCATATAAGCGTGCAAATAATTAGCTTCTAAGGACCTTATAACTTAAATTAAGATATAGTACCAAATGATGCTTCTACAGCAATCAACTTGCATTAAATTGCACCTCATCATGAAGAAATGAAATCTTTTTAAAATTGTTGTAAGAATCTGTATAAAAACAGATTGAGATTAGGTTTTGAAATGCATATAAGTCTTAGAACATGGTTTTAATCTAAATCATAAGTACACAATTGTTGTTCGCGACCTCAAACACCAGTGCTGCCATCTATAAACCACAATAACAAGTCTATGTAGTAAAATCGTTTTAATTCATGTGATAAGATTTCTGCTACATAACCCTTCGTTGATTCTTCCGAAGAAGTAAGGAGAGTACATCCGAGACCAAAAAGACATCCGATGCCGAGACCAAACTTTAAGGTGTGTGATCGTTTGAAAGTAACTGTCACTAGAAAATAAATATTACACGAGTACATAAGACTGAACTCCTGACATCCTTAGCACACTGGGAGTGTCTAAAGATGCCTCTTGATTCGTATGCAAAATAATATTTATTCTCTGGTCACCAGTAAGAATCGAATTTTGGCTTAGACTAGGTCATCGAATTCGAACAAGATTAAAATCCCAATTATATTTATAAAATTATTAAAACAAATAATTTATAAATATTTACTAATTATTCGAGGTCGCGAATTGAAAGCAGAATTGTTTTAGACATTAAAAATGGCGACAAATATCTTTGGACATACGTTTAAAAGATTCAAGGTAAAATATATAAATAAATTATTAATTCATACATATAATATTCACATTTCATTGTTTGTAACTATTTCCAAGCATACTTATTTATAATTTATTGTACTGGCAATCACAATTATTGAATTAAATAATGAGCAATGATTTCTAATTTGATTTCTTTAAAAAGTTACTAGGATTTATAACTTATTTAACTCAATATCTATGATTGGTTTAAAAAATTTTACTCTCAAAGTACATATAATCATGCAAGAATATCTATACTAAATACCACGGCATTTTCTATAGCTTTCTTTTTATTATCAGTCTTTTAAAAGGCACCGATTTAAACTGTTTTTTTTTGTAATAAATTTCTTAAAATTGTTGAAATAATGAATAACCTTGGCACGTTAATATTATTATTATAAAGTGTCGGCAATATGTACGCAATAAATGCTTCGAAAGTAGAAATATTTTTTAAATAAAAAAATACACTTATTGTCTATACCGTGACATCTCTATAAAATGCATTGGTTGCACGTTTTAAGTTTAATATAGATAATAAAAGATAAAAGAGCCAGATATAGCCGTTATTTTTATTGCTAAATCGAGACAATTCATTTCATTCATTTAAAATTCTTTGTATAAACATATGTATAGATAAAATACTGTATTATTTATGTATAATATTTTATAAAATAACTTTGTGTATACTAGATACAACATATAAAAAATATTGACACGATTTACTATGACCTCTTATTGTGTTGTCATTTATTTTTTCGGCTACCCCCAATTTATTTAATTTTATCCAAATAGGTTACGAGTACAACATGCGAATTGTTTATCCAATTAACAACGTTTCGTCCTCATTAATAGGATAGTTATTTTAGTGTGAAAGCAGAACGGAGAAATGTAGAAATGATTCTATCAAACTCAATTAGGTGGGGTTGACACATCAAATATTTAAGATCTCATTTTTTCCCTGGCAATTCCACACACTTATAATTATATTTCTACTTAAATAGTAATTGACGGATTTTTTATGAAGCTATAACTTAAAATCTATGGTATTGATGATTCTGTTTTTACTAATCTAGTCTATTATTTCAATAAGTACCGTTTTAATTGACTTTAATCTATTTGTGACTTTTGGAGTGAAGTGGGATCAATGTGGGAAGTGGGATATAGGGATAGGACTACTATATGATATTATACAATGTTTTTGTTAAATATATGGGCAGCTTAAGGATTTTTTCCTCAACTTTAAATAACACTACAATTCCTTATATTTTCTCAGAAATATCTGGTTATGAAGATAAACACGCTACAGTATCTGCGCACCTTTCTTTACAAAGCTGCTCATTTTGGCACAATCTACCCACATGTGGGCATCGATTACTTGTAGCTATTCAGTACAAGATCGGTTCATTATAAGCGTAGCAAGAGGGAACATAATCCATTAGCATACTGGGTCATTTTGACCCATTACAAAGACCTAATGACCTACTCGCATCATGAGTTTAACATCGATTTAAAAATGGCATTTATGATTAAATAGTCACATTTCATTATTGTCACAATAATTTAAATATAAACTAAGATAGACATTTCATATATTTTCACACTGATCTTAACTGGGTCAAACGGACTTACGACAATGGGGTCAAAATGACCCGGAAAAGCTAAAAGTGGGACAAAATGACCATTAATTTTCTACAATATATTAACTCTTGAATATATTCGTTTCCCTTTAAATAGCTGCGCTCGTTAAGTCCTATAAAATAATTTTCTCGCTTTTTTTCTTCGTATTTCACTCGAGATACTCTGTGTACCCCTGTGCTCCTGTGAAGATGACGTCGATCCAGATCCTGGCTGCTTCTCCCGATGGTGCCATGAGGTAGTAGCGACGTTGTCGGGTCTTCACTATGAAGGTAGTCTGGGGGTTCGGAGATTTCGAAGTGTTGCCATGGTCTAGATACACTTCTTCTATAACCTGTTGACAAAATATTTGGATTGGATTGGCTTCACATAGTAAAACGGCAAACGCCACCTACGATTACGCACTTTGCGTCTAGCATAAAGTAAAGAATGTCACTTAAAACTTATATCTCAATTTGAGCATAATTTTTAGTTTCATGTGTCGATTTTGAGTACCGAAAAAAGTAGTGTTCTCGATGGATAGAATAATAACTTAGGTGAGGTGACTTAGGATACAACTTTGCTGTTTGGCCCCGGTGAGGTGAAGACCCAAAAAAAGGTGTTTTTTTTTTGTGTGGCAAGTCAATTCACACACGGCAGAAGTGAAACTTCAGAAAAGTAGCCTACGAGAGAATGAGAAATAAAAAGTAAAATCAACACAAATAATTTACTAGTGTTAATAAATTTAATTTTAGATAATTCATGTGTCATTAAAAGTCAAATTAACACAGATGTATTACATAATTAACATTACTTAATTAACCAACGAATTTTAATACGCAAATGCACAAAAATGACACCACGTTGACATTGACGCATTTTCCGAAGGCTTCGTAGTACGCAGGCGCAAAGACAAAGATTATAGGAAACACTGTATACTTATATTCTATCTCTAAATCCTATATATGAATGTTTGTCTCTTTTTGGTGTGAGTTTTTCGTTTCATCGAATTTCAAATCACGATTCTAAATAGTTTCACTTCAAAAAGTTACAATACTTAATTGGAAATAGATATTGTATCTTTTTTTCTAGTATTCCTTTCCTAGTGGGCTCTCCAGTCGCAGGAAATACAGGACATTAGGGTAGGCAGACCTGATCCCTGCGAGCTACTGCAGTCTCAGTCCTGTTACTCACGAGACCTCTCCCTACCCATTTTGCTTTATACAAAGTTATCTTCTTCTTTCTTTCCCATCTTAAAACGAGTACATTCCCAAGGATGGTTGGCATCCAGCAGGCGACTAGCCATAAAAGTAACCAGTCAAAACTCTTTGCAATGTTACACATTGCGCCGACCCTAAGAGAGAAAAGAGCAAGAAGATGATGATGATGACTTACTTGGAAGTAGGCTCCTCCTCTGGGTTTCTTCTCACTCTTGTCCCAGTAGTAGACGAACGTTTTCGTTTCTCTATCGAAAACGAACCACCTGAAAACGTAAGTCATTGTTAAGTCCATTTTATACTTACTAGCAGCGCCCCGCCCGTCTCGTGGGAATATCGGAATAAACAGTAGCCTATATGTTAATCCAGGTCTCCAGCTATCTACATAACAAGTTTCATCGCAATCGGTTCAGTAGTTTTGGCGTGAAAGAGTAACAAACATCCATCCATTCAAACTTTCACATTTATAATATTATTAGTAGAAATGACTGTCTATGCATAAACTACGTTATTTGTCTATACCTGCTAGAGATAGCCTGGTGAAGTTAATAGACCAAAGAAGTAAAATATTGACGGGCCTGTTGGTCTAGTGGTTAGTAATCCTGACTGCTGAGCCAGAGGTCGTGGGTTCGATTCCCACCCAGGGCAAATAATTGTGTGATGAGCACGATCATTTGTTCCATATCTGTGTGTAATTTATCTATCATATATATGCTTCCGCACGTATGGGCCGGCTCGGCCGGAGTGATGCCACGGCCTCACAGAAAAACGGCAGGGAAGCAATGCTTGCGTTGTATTTCGCCGAGCTAGTGAGGTTACTGGAGGCCCTTCCTAACCCTTCCTTCTACCCAATTCCCTTCCCCTTTACCCTCCACCCCTTCTGCTCACCCCTCTCTCCCTCTTCGCTTCTTTCTGAGTTCTTCTTCGAGTTGCAGGTGCCCATGGGCGGAGGTAGTCACTTACCATCAGGTGACCCGTCTGCTCGTTTGGCCCTATACCATAACAAAAAGTATGTTTATCAGCAATCTGGTTACCATAATACAGGCTCTGCCTAGTTTGGGATGAGACGGCCGTGTGTGAGATGTGTCAAGTTATTATTATTATTCATTATATAATATATATATAATATATAGTATAACGGGAGTGGGGCCAAATTACGTTAGTGGGGCAAAATATGGTTTTTAATACGCATCTGCCTACTCCTTCTGGGATACAAGGCGTGAGTGTTTGTATGTATATTTGTTAGAGTTTACCTTTTGGACCACGTGTGGAACTTGGCACCGAGCTTGTGCAGGTACCCGCGGCACGACGTCGGTGTCACCGATACGTAGGGGCACACCTCCACCTGGTGACCTGGAATGATAAAAAAAATAATAAAAATACATATAAGTATAAAATATATTTAAGGATTGAGGTATCCTTTGTGTTATTCCTCTTCCATAACTAAGGTTACAACAAAGTAAAGATGCCGAGGTTTGTGTAGGAATACACAATATGTAGAAATAATGATCCTCTGTTCATGTTTTTTTATGTTATAGTGATGATGACTGATGGTAAAAGACTATCACCGCCTGAAACTCAAGAGGCACAAGTGCGTTGCTGACCTACAAGGCGGGAGTAGAGGAAGAGGGGGAGAGGAAAGGGTTAAGGCCTCCGGTAACCTCACTCACTCGGCGAAAGCAATGAAATCATTGCTTCACTACCGGTGTTCTGTGAGGCCGTGGTATCACTCCGATCGAGCCGGCCCATTCGTGCCGAAGCATGGCTCTCCCACGAACATGTCGGAGAGGTCAATAATACGCGAGGTGATTTGACAACGAGACGCAAATGTAAGACAGATGACGCGGGAAAACAAGTCTAGAAATTGTACTACGGCTCGTTGTAGTATAAGTGTTATGACCTCTTTAAATCTGTAGTGTGGTTTGTAATTCGTTTGTTTACTGCTCGTATCGAAAACTTAGCCAACACGAGTACTTTAAATCATGTATTCTAGTGAGGATTCTCGTTCGAATCGGCCGTTTTATCCGACATGTGATCATCCTCCGCGCCTTTTCCCAACTAAGTTGGGGTCGGCTTTCAGTCTAACTACGATACGGCCGAACTTTGATATTTTACGTGAAGCGACTGCCATTAGACCTCCACAACCCAAGTACTAGGCGATATCGAAGTTCTATAGTTAGACAAGGTTTTCGGACTTTTAGGGCTCAAACTATCCCTAACGAATGCCACAGATGTTTTTATGGCATCGGGGACCGACGGTTTAACGTGCTCTCCGAGGCACGGAAGGGTCTCAACGTGTTAAGAATGGTCACCCATCCTAGACTGACCTATCTAGTATTACTTAACTTTGTAATGTGCTATCATACTCAGTTACCACTTAGCCACGAGCCTCCTTTTATCCGACATGTAAATAACAAAAATAAATTGTAGCTGAAGTTTCAATAGAAACGGGAAAATTGTGTGCATTTTAGATTGACTTATAATTTGTCACAGTTACGTTGATAAGTATAATAATTGTCGATAAAGCATCGGTTGTCCCAGCAAAATGTATAATAATTACAAAAGAGCTGATGATCTTCGAACGGCTGAACAGATTTTCTTGAATTATGTATAAGAACAGTCTCGATCAAGTCACCTTTCAAACAAAAAAAAAACGCACTCAAATCGGTTCATCCGTTTGGTACCTACGATGAGCAGCAATGAGCAGACAGACACACAGAGATACACAGATACTGACTGATAACACTCCTCTTTTTGCGTTGGGGGTTAATTAAATTTTACTGAGCCACAGCAAAGCGTGGCCCGGGTTTACGTAGCATATACATATACGTGATGAAAGCCACGCTGTAAGAAGACGGATTTCAAGCAATGCCTACACGATGCGATAACATTTGACATTCGTGAATGCAATGTGTTATTGTGTTTTCGATAATCTTATCTTGAAATTATTGCTTTTTTGAGTGCATTGTGTATACAGAAACAGTAGGGCACAATGGAATGTTGGCACCACAGAGACCAAGCTTTATAGAGCTCAAGCCTATCTTGTCATGTCAATGTTGGTAAATATTTTTTTATTAATTTTAATAATATCTTGTCAGTATGACCGATGGCGATGGTAAATTAGATTGAGGTCGAAACATTGAAGGCCACGCTCAGTTTGACAGCCTCGAGAGATGTCTTTTCAAAGACCTGGGGTTATAAGACGAAGGGAACGCGTGAGCTGGTAATCTTCCACTGAGGTAGAAAGATTTACGAGTTCGAAGGAAAGGACTGAAGAGCGGAGTGTGGGACGACGTCCTATCACTAGATAGAGCGATGATTAGATTTTAAACGTGCAAGAAGTGCATGACCGAGGTCTATTTTCAGCAGTAGATATTTAAAGACTGAGGTGATAACGGTGATGAGGATCTTAGCCCATCAACTTGGTGTGGGTACGTGTTTAGGCTGTTTTGGATAGAAGTTATCATTCGAAGAAGATCCTAACCAGGAGAGGGTATATAACACGAATTCAACGACGTCCCTTTGCTAATGGAGTAAGGAAATGAGGAGACGTGATAAGAATAAATCTCAAGTAAATAAGGGAAGTAAGCAAGTAAGAAGGGAAAAGGTGTGGTCTCTAAGGGTCGTATGGTATACCCAGAGAATAAAGTAAAGCCAGGGTCGGGGAGCATACTTCGCGCAAAGCTTAGGACCACCTACTTGGTTTGACAAATTCTTTTTAACCTTCCGAAAAGGATGTGTGTTAGGTTTTTGGTTTTTTCAAGATGGACGAATAGACATCCATTTTTTTACGTTTTTGTTATTTATCTTGTTTAGTTATAAAACATTGGCGGAATTTCTGCGCTGATTCTTCGCGCGGGATAGACTCCATAATAAAATAATATATAAGAATGTGTGTTATAAGTTAAATGTGTGTATCTATGTGTCTGTGTCCGTATGTCTGTCTGTGACGTCATAGCCTAAACGGATGGTCCGATTTTAATTATTTTTATTTTGTTTGAAAGGTGACTTGATCGAGTTTGTTCTTAGCTAAGTATATAATAAAAAGGAGTGTTTCTTTTTTCTAATTTTTAATTTGTGCTTGTTTTTCATTTGATAGAACATTCGTGACCCTTAGTAGACCATAAACGCGGATGAAACTGGATGGAACGGTTAAATTTTTTAAAGTGGACTTAACTATATATCGGCTTAACAATACTATACTAAAAAATGCACAAGTTACTGCTTCAAAAACCTTGGACAATACGCTGAACATGAGCGGCTTCCTTGATACGTTAACTGTTAAAAACCAAGGTATTACGGGAATTCCCTGCTTTGGTAGGTATAAAATGCTAACTTACCAGCAGACTCAACGTGTCTGCGCAAATCGAAGTCGTCTCTGTCAACCGGCAGGTATCTGGTGAGTGGCCGCTGTGACTCACTGTAGGGGGCGACACCGCGCCGGCTGCGGCGGGGCGCGTTACTGAGTGACACTACAACAAATAACACAATATTATTTGTTGCAAGAAGAGGCTTAATTTTTCATCTTCTTGATTCTTCTTCAGCGATTTGTCATCAAAGTATTCCGGGATAATGCAATAACGGGCTTTCCAGATGTGGTACATAAACAGTGGAAATGGTTCCGATTCTTTGCACATCACTTTTTTGTATGTGGTGATTTTCTCGTGGAAGATGAGATGTGATATATGTCTTACTAGCAATACCCCGCGGTTTCACCCGCGTAAGTCCCGATCCCGTGGGAATATCGGGATAAAAAGTAGCCTATGCGTTAATCCAGGTCTCCAGCTATCTAAATACCAAGTTTCATCGCAATCGGTTCAGTGGTTTTTGCGGGAAAGAGTAACAAACCTTCATCCATCCATCCATTCATTCATCCATCCAAACTTTCATATTTATAATATTGTGTCTAATTACTAATATGCGATAATTCTTTTTTTTGGAAATACACAGGTACATATTACACCTACAAACACTCAGACTAATTTAAACAGACTTATCACGTGAACATATATTTGCAATGGATGGGAATTGAATCTGTGTCTCCTGACATTGCAGCCGATTGTTCAACCACATGTGTAATCCAAGTAACTGCTTTATACATAGATCGTGATGTAAGAAGTATCTTGTAGACAAATGCAATCCATAGCTGGCAGCTTTATTAGTTAATAACATACAGGACAGTGTGTGAAATAGACGTTATGTCCCTCCAACACAAAAAGAGGATTCCCCGACCAGGCCAGGTGATCATGGCTGGCGAACCGCAGCCCAACGTTAATGTTAGGAAATTGTACAGAATACTAATCGGAGCAAAAATTTTTGTTGCGCGATACAGGATCTGTAGTTACCATGTAGTTCGGCTTGTCTTCGCTAGATGGCACTGTAATATGTTCTGCTGTATGATAATGTCGTCACAGTAAGCACATTAAAAAACGAAGTTTAGAAATGTTTAAAAAGTTTCTTACGTATATTGTCCCTGCTGAAGTCTGAAGCATGGCTGAGTGGGCGGCTATCATCGCTGCGCTTGTCCTCCTCCGTAGACTCTGTCCGGGAATTCCTCACTTGAAGCTGGGGACAACAAGAAAAATACAATTAATTTAAGAGTTGAAAAGGTGCTTTTTGAGTAGTGGGCCGTAGATTTCGTTCGCCGTGGTTACGGCGATCAAATTTATTTTACGTATAGTGTTTTATTATGCTGTTAAAAGCTTAACATATCCGCACGAACATGCCTACTATAGCATTCGGATATTTCGAGATCTGTTCATAGAAAAACGTCCTTTAAATGCAGCAAAAGACGTTTTTTACATAATAGTTATATACCGTTGAATTTGCAACTGTCATAATAATTAAAATTTTATATGGAAAAGGTCCCAAGGAGACCGAGTGGACGGACGGTTGTCTTTAATTGCGTGAGTGAGACCAAAATTATTGTTGGCAAAATGTGGGTGTAGGGCTAGGCAACCCATTCAGGAATACGCAGGCGTGAGTGTATATATGTATTATATAGAAATACGATATTTTAAGAGTTTCTGTATAGGGGCCGTCCATTAATCACGTGATGTTTTCCCCCCCTTCTACCTGGTGATAAGTGGTGAGGTTTTATTTAGACTAACCGCCCCCCCCCCCCTTGTGATATTTCGCGGTTTTTCCTAACCCCCCCCCCCCCTCTCCTTTCGAGCCTCACGTGGATTAATGGACAATCCCATACCTACATATAATGGGCCTCTGCCGACTTTAGTTACCAGCAGAAAAAGAACAACATTTCAATAATGGTGCTGTCTAACCACGGTCTTCTATAAGATGACGGTACTGAATCAGTAGGGTAGCTTCGATTCGAGTAGAAATACAATGTGCGATACCTTTCTGAAAAGGCTAGCAATGTGGAAGTTATTTACGAATAAATTAAGATTTTTCTTTACAATAATAACACAAATATAATCCCATTAATATTATAAATGTGAAAGTTTGGATGGATGGATGTTTGTTACTCTTTCACGCAAAAACCACTGAACCGATTGCGATGAAACTTGGTATGTAGATAGCTGGAGACTTGGATTAACACATAGGCTACTTTTAATCCCGATATTCCCACGGGATCAAGACTTACGCGGGTGAAACCGCGGGGCGGTGCAAGTCTAAAATAATTTGAAACATAGGTAATTTTTATATTTCCTTCTTTACTCTACACATAAAATAAATTGGCATCCATTTTATGTATTCGCAGTCGTAATAAAACATGAATTTTACGATGTCTCAAGTTAATCCCTGTGACATTGCTTGCGGGTCGGCGACCTATTTATTACTTATATAAACTTCTACTCGTAATAATAGTTGACACTTGTGATTGTTTGCAAACTTTAGCCAGATGTTGGTTGGGAGAAAAAATATAACTTAAACACATAGTGCAGAGAACACCCCACTGCCCTACCTGTGTATGTACTACACAAATATTAAAAGAAACCAAAATAATAATAAAAAATCGACTGCTTAAAAATACTAAATAAAAAGTAAAAAAATATACCTACTCGATTCGATCGTCGACAACTCATTCATTATGTTGAGTTCCGTCAAACTGTTTAGGCTGGAGAGCGTGCCAATGAATTAGACAGACATGCATTCATACGATCGAAAAACATTACCCTTCTTCGGCAGTCGAATAATAAATTAATCGATTATATAAGTCGTTTGTGATGTCCGCTTGACCCTAATTATCCGACCGAACCGTTATCTGTAGATGTATACAATACTGTCTTTTATCTCAGGGATCCGAGATTTTAATGTTTTCGTTTTGTAATTCAAAGTACTTGAAAATGTTCTCGCTATGTTCGCAAGGTAAATAAAACTAATGGTACTTATGATTTACAATTTCATCTCTATTTTTCTTAAGAAGAGGTCTACAGTGACGAAGATGATGAGAGATAAAGATGATAATGATGATTATTCCGAGATCATCGCAAACAATAGGTAGTATTTGTAGGCATATGGCTTTCGTGAGAACGAAAACTCAACCTTGAACATTGTAATTTAAGGCTCAAATTCGTCTCATTATTACTTGATTCTGTTGTATATTTATGTGATTTTGTTCATTCAAGGACAGTTACATGACCACGTCGTTGATTCTCACTGAAATCATTTTTTTTAGTTCCGAGTGTGTTTCGTCATTCAGGGATCAATGTTTTGATTTTTCCAAAGTGTCACTTAACATATATTATGTACAAAATACTTACAAAAATAGATTTCTGGTTACACCCGAGGCCCCAATGCGAACTTTTCACCAGCGTCAACCACACAGACATACTGTTTATATATTATTAAATAGTTTATATTAATTATCACTAGCACTATTTAGTACCACATTGTTTTACAGTTTCTTTAACGATGGTATTTTAAACATTCATGTATGGGTTTAAGTTTGTATTGCACTATAAGACCATTGGGGTAATGTTAAATATATATTGGTATATTTGTCATCGTAATAATTTCATTGCGTTTTCATCTACCTACTTTATTAGAGACAACAATGTAATCTCGCTTCGCTCGCTCAATAAGCTCAATATTGACCGAGCGAAACTAGTTCCTATTATATACGAACTTAGCGAATCTCGACTTGCATTTTTTTTTAGGCTAAAACCATGGTTGAAAATAATAGTGTGGTAACGTTAGAATGTTTATAAGACAAGGATTGTATACAATATTTTCACAGTCAGGCGAGAACTTTTATTTTTATTTTATAGGGGGCAAACGAGCAGTGGGTTCACCTGATGGTAAATGACTATCGTCGCCCATGGGTACCTGTAGCTCAAGCAAAGCATCGCATCGTTCGCAATGAAAGTGTTCTCACATTGATTTTATATATCTTACTATACTACTATTATAAATGCAAAAGTTTGGATGGATGGATGTTTGTTACTCAATCACGCCAGAACGACTAACCTGTTCTGGATAAAATTTGGCACAAAAATAGACTATAGTCTGGAATATATATATTCCATAGGCTACTTTTTATTCCGGAAAAATGTACGGTTCCCGTGGTATAAGTTTAAATTTCCACGGGAACGAAACGCGGGAATTATCCAGTAGCTGTAAAAAAAAACATCACAACATCAATTGTTAGGCCATAGTTCACCTAGCCTGGTCAGTGTTGTGATGGAGACCCCATCACACTCGTGAGAGACACACCCCATTCCTGCACATTTCTTCTCCAATATTAGCCCAGAATCTGAGTGACTGATATAAATTGGTTGCTGCTATTTTAATACAATTTTAAATAGACATAGCAAATGTGACGTAATCAGTTCGATATTTTTGGAAAGTGTATGAAGGTATGAGTATCTTTGCGTTTGATATGTATCTCATAATTTACGTGGGGGTACGTACGCTAATACTTACCGTCAGACAGATGTATGGCTTTGTAAACATATGGAACGGAATCTTTTTAATAATTAAAGCTACAACATTTGAAGGTGCATTCACATTAAACTACTAAAAAATATGTTAGATATAGCTATTCCAGGGGGCGATGTCAGGGGCGTGGCTGCCTTTTGTTTAAGAGGCGGCCAAGGTCTGCCGGGGTTCACGGAGACTTCCGTCCTAGGGTAGGTATACCCGAGTCCCTTGCAATAGACTCATTTATGACGGAACACCGTGTGGTTTTAGTCGGTTCGATTCCGACATACCACTTCACTGGCAGCCCCGGTGGGGTGGTGACCCGAGAGGGTTTCCACACGACAAAAAAAAGGGGGCGATGTCAGAAACGTTACATTATAATCGTGCATCCAGCTCCGCAGACGCGCCAACAGATTCGTCGTGATTGTAGTGTGTATGTACCGAGAGTGCGAAAACACATGAAGACCAAGTGCTGGTAGTTTTTGAAACTCACTAGTCATTGACGTGTCGCTGAGCTCTACCAATCCTCCCGTGACGATGGTCCGCGCAATTTGGTCTAAACGTGAGTTGAACCTTATATTAGAAATACTACCAACCCGCCCCGACTTCGCACGGGTAGCAGAGACATCTTCAACAATCATCATCATATTTCAACCAATTTACACAAAACCTTAACAAATTATACACCTAAACCTTCCTCATGAATCGCTCTATCTATTGATGAAACCCGTTTAGTAGTTTTTGAGTTTATCGCGAACAGACAGACGGACAGAGAGACAGACGCGGCAGGAGACTTTGTTTTATAATATGTAGTGATTACCGTGACTGGCCTGTTGGTGTAGTGGTTAGTGATCCTGGCTGCTTCCCCAGAGGTCATGGGTTCGATTCCCACCCAGGACAAATAGGAGCACGATCATTTGTTCTGTGTCTGGATGTAATTTATGTATAATATGTATGCATTTAGAAATATATAAGTATGTTTATCAGCAGTCTAGTTGCCATAGTACAGGCTCTGCCTAGTTTGGGATCAGACGGCCGTGAGTGAGATGTGTGTCAAGTTATTATTTCCCTATATACACATCACACGGTTTACACATACTATGTTTTAGCAGAATTATTGATGATTATGCTTATTGCTCCGCTTCTATTGTCCGTAGCGTAATGTAATTTTAGTTTATAACTTTCATTACTAAATAGTCTTACTAACGCTCAATTGTCCAAGCGCACTCTGATGTCAGACGAACAGTTTGCTTGATAACCAAAATATATGAAAAAACAAAAATCAATCAACGTATGAACAATGACAAATCAACGAATGAACCGGCAAAAAGTACTTTTGTATAAATAAAGTATTTTAATGAATTGATAAATTTATTGTAAACCATTAATACATTACCACCACTGCTCAATGTCTAAAGAAAACTAATAAATAAATTCATTTTCGCAATTACATGCACTATTAGAGCGATGCTTTCAGGCTGCATACGAGAACATCAAACCGCAGTCATTTTTAGGGTTCTGTTCCTCAAAAGGAAAAAAAGGAACCCTCATAGGGTCACTTTGTTGTCCGTTTGTCTCTGTCTGTCAAGACTCCTTTTCTCAGGAACCGGTGGACGCTTCAAGTTGAAATTAATACCAAATGCTTATGTCTGCGGTCCCTTGAAGCTATAAAAAATCAAGCTTTTAAGACAACGTAATCTAAAGATACGGCCATTTAAGCATTAGATTTTAACATATTTGAACATTTCGCAGGTAAATCGAGAAATGCGAAATGTTCAAAAATGTTTTTGTGATTATAAACTTATATTTTACGGTTGGAAATTTGACTTTGTGGTATATCTATGTATTGGAGAGTATTTTTAGAACTTGCAAGTTAAGTTTGTCTTTTGGAACCCACGGGTAAAATCTTCGAGAATAATTTATTTTTATGGTACAGAGGACAAACGAGCAGACGAGTCACCTGATGGTAAATGATTACCGCCGCCCATGGGCACCTGCAACTCGAGAGTCACAAGTGCGTTGCCGCCCTTTAAGGTGGGAGTAGGGGAAGGGTGGAAGAGGAGGAGAGGGGAGAGGGAAGGGTTAGGGCCTCCGATAACCTCACCCACGCGGCGAAAAGCAATGCAAGCATTGCTTCACTGGCGGTTTTTTTGTGAGGCCGTGCTATCACTCCGGTCGAGCAGGCCCATACGTACCGAAGCATGGCTCTACTACGTATCAACGTACTATCGACTATCGAGATGGCCGTACTATCTACATACAAGTTTGTTCGCTTACTGAACTCTCGGTACGCGAGTCAGACTCGCACTTGTCCAGTTTTACTTTTCTTTTTTTAAGTAAACTTTCTCCAAAATTCAATTCTGACTAATGACCTAATAAAACTGTGACCTATTTTAACCGTTTCATGACTAAAAGGTCACTGTTCTGCGCGAAAACAAAAGATTCCTTCTTTCTACACTTCACGATTTAATTTTATGATCAGGTTGCGGTGTTAGGTTTATTGTTTGAGAATTATGTGTTTTTGTTCTACTTGTCGTAGTTATTTGGTTCTACGAATTTATTTGTTCATCGCTTACATTTTAATTTGAGATTTTAAGTTCACCTTCTAAAGCTAATTGCAATTCGATCTTGACACATTTTACGACCAATGAACCAAAATTTGTATTTTAAAAGTATTTGAAATTCAGTTTAACTTTGGTTGTATAAAATTATTAAAAAAAAATCAACTTTAATTTATTTCAATTCAATATCTATACCTACTGATAATAAAGGTAAACGATTTTTTGTTTGATTGTTTGTTTCGCTAATCTCTGAAACTATAGGTCAGATTTGAATTATGTCGTACTAGCAACCCGCCCCGGCTTCGCACGGGTACAAATGATATACCTAAACCTTCCTCATGAATCACTCTGTCTATTTGTGAAAACCGCATGACAATCCATTCAGTAGCTTTTCAGTTTATCGCGAACAGACAGACATACGCGGCGGGGGACTTTGTTTTATAATATGTAGTGATAGGATAGGGTATTTATTAAGGAAGATTATAGACATATGTAACATCACGCTACGACCCTTAAAAGCGGAGTACCTAGTGACCATAAGCGCAAGTGAAATTGACGGAAACGGTTAGTTACGATAATTGTGTTCTTGAAACTATTTTGTACAACTTACACGTTATTTAATTACAATAGGTTAAAGATTAAACTATTTAAATACATGTGTCGGAATAAATAGGTTAATAAGCCTAAGTTTTGTGATGTCTTATCGAAATCGTGTGTATTTTCCCTGTAAACACAATCATCCTCCACGGCCGAACTTTGATATTTTACTTGGAGCGACTGCCATCAGACCATCAGAGTACTAGGCGATATCGAAGTTCTGTAGTTAGACCAGGTCGTGGGACTTTTTAGGGCTCCAACTACCCGTAACGAATGCCACAGATGTTTGTATGACACCCGGGACCGAGGGTTGAACGTGCTCTCCGAGGCACGGAGGGGTCTCAATGTGTTAAGAATGGCCAGCCATCCTAGACTGACTTGGCTAGTATTACTTAACATTGTAATGTGCTAACCTACTCGGTTACCACTTAGCCACGAGCCCCTCTTTCCCTGTAAACACAAATAGTTAACAATTTGCCAATATATTGTATGTATTTTGTTTTCTAGCAGAAATAAACACGATTAGGCGAGACTTTATAGTTCCACTGTAGATAAAGGATAATAATATTGTATGCAGGCAGGCAGACGTTCCGTCTAGTTCCGATAGAGTTATTCACTGGTTCTAAATATATACTGTTAGTGTTGAACCCACGCGCATATTTGTCCGTCCATAAATTGTGTTTTGCTAAGCATTTTATCAAAAATGCACTACAAGTTCGGTTGAAAGTCTTATTTGTTGCTGATTTAAAACAGCTTTGGAATTAGTATGACTATAATTATACATCTTTGACGTGTACAGAGAAGAAATTATAATTATTCTTAAAAAAAGTAGAATCGACTTGAATGCATACGAATCATGCCTTTGGAAATTTTCATTGCTTATTTTACGTACCTGGTATTTTTTTTTCTATTTGTTATAGGACACACTTTTTTATTTTCATCACCTCACCGGAGCTAACGGTAAAGTGGTATGTCGGAATCGAACCGATTAAAACCCTACGGTGTTCCGTCACAAGTGGGTCTATTGCAAGGGACCCGGGATACCCTAAGAAGGAACCTTCTCTAATAAAAAACGCAGATTAAAAATTGTTAACAGAAAATAGTTTCATTTACTATACATATTTTGTAGGGTTTCCAATCGGAAAAAGTCTTTTTGGACTTTTTGGACTTGGAATCCAAGACCTAAGAATAGGTGGAAAACTATTCCTTTTATGTCCAACTCTGCTAGAATAATGTTTTGTGAGTACATTTATGTTGGATTTTGAATTAAAAGAAAAAAAAATCGTAGGCCACACTGATAAATCACATCATGATAAGAAGCTACAAAAATCGTCTCAGTTTTTTTAAATTAACTATGGAAATCAATAATTGCAAAGTCATCATTTTTTTTTATGATATAGAAGGCAAACGAGCAGACGTGTCACCTGATGGTAAATGACGGCCGCCACCCATGGGCACCTGCAACTCAAGAGTCACAAGTGCGTTGCCGGCTTTTAAGGTGGGAGTAAGGGAAAGGTGGAAGAGGGGAAGAGGGGGGGAGGAAGTTAGGTTATTTTTAAATGTTTATAGACAATATATAAAATGGGTTAAAAACTATTGTAATCATTATTTAAATAAACTGCTTCCGGCTATCGGGTTACTAAAAATAATACTGTATCTGTACTTTGCATACTTTTTTTTTGTTATCTGCGATCGATCGACGAAGTCATAATCAGATGTTTTGGCATACTCATTGTTGTTGTTAAGAGGGGCTTTTCTGTAAATTCTCTCCCTCAGCTTTACATACTAGTCTGCCTTCCAGGCTTCTAGAATCTCTGGTCCAACTGTAGTATCTGCCATATTTTCAGTCTTGTAGTTTTCTTGTTGGTGTGAACTAGATCTCTAGCGAATTGGTTTGTGTGTATTTGCAGCCTCCCCTTGTATTTGGCACATTATCTGTTTACCTCCTCCGTGACTGTTGGCGCTTAACTTTCAGTCAGTCAGTCCCTCTACACGTGTAGTCTGTAGGTCAACTATAAGCAGCGGGGATACAGCTCTCTGAGAGTTCAATACAACAATTTCTTTAGGATGTTGATGGGGCTGTCATGGCACTGTAGCGCATCAGGCATATTTGCAGAGGCACATACCAACGGCTTTTACGCTACGATTTGTAAACGGTGCGCCTCCATGCTCAGACGTCTGCGCTACAGTATAACAGTATACTGAAGATAATAGCCCATAGGTGGAAAGGTCTGCTGCTGGCGTACTGGAACAGCTTACATTGCTAGGCTACTGTAGTTCGCCCGCGTTCGACTGTTTTACTTTACTGGCCTCCCACTACTATGATACTAACACCGGTCTTAAGAAAAAATGTGTTTAACAAAATGGACTTAAGCCTTAAAATATTTTTTTTTACCATTTGTATTAAGCTGGATTTGTAACTAAAATGAGAGAAAGTACAATGATGCTTTAATTTTTTTTTTAAATTATGCGATTTTTTGCAATAAAAATTCTGATAGCAACCATCCAACAGTTCTAGATATGACGTAGCGTACTTACTAGACAGCTATTAGAAAAATATTAAGAGCGTCATAAATCATTTTTTTTTCAGCAAATAATTCTTACTGGCTGTCGGCCAACGACTGGTCATCCCACCTTCATTTATTTTAATTTTATTGTACTCTTTATGATTATGGAGATGCTAGAAGATATCTTTGTTTTTTTTTATTGGCCGATGTGTTTACGGTATGCAGATATAGTTGGCATTGACCTAGGCGTATGGCAATTGTCCCCTTTCTCCCAAAACATAATGTTCTGTAATGTTTTGGCTTTACAGATTTGTGTTATTTGGCGACGATATGACGTGATGGTGATTTTGATTTAGATATCAGACAGGTGTACGAAGCTCCCATTTTATTCAGGCCATGACATTTGGGTCTAGGGTAATGAAT
This sequence comes from Euplagia quadripunctaria, assembly GCA_963859945.1. Classification (NCBI taxonomy): domain Eukaryota; kingdom Metazoa; phylum Arthropoda; class Insecta; order Lepidoptera; family Erebidae; genus Euplagia; species Euplagia quadripunctaria. The sequence goes on from OY982585.1 coordinate 3,936,725, forward strand.
AAAAAACAAAAATTATTTGTGTAGCTAGGTTTGCTCTCAATTTTTATATTAAAAATATAAGTTTTTGGTACTACAACGTTGATGAAACTAGGTAGTGATAGCCGAGATGTAGATGTATGAAGATTCACGACGGTGGTTAGAATTCGATCCTCGGTCGCGTATTTCTGACTTTTAGAAGGTAATAGGTGCGTTAGAAATTAATTATAATTCGTCGTCGTATTAGGGATTAATTAATTTGTGTGTACTGATGAACATAGGACGTTTTCCTCGAAAGACAAGCAAGCCGCGCCGTATCCATTGAATCGATATTTTTCACTATATCCATTTGGTTTCATAACATCGCTTTGGTACGTTTTAACATTTGTTCTATAATATATACATCTGGCTTACATTTTACGATGCCTATAAATCAATAAATGATATACTATCAACATTTAGTTTACTATAGAAATTCGATTTATCTATTATTGTTTATACTAGCGTACGATTACTATTACTATTACATGAATATGGAATGTTTGTTCTTTTAAAAAACAAAAATGTAACTTCCGATTGCGTAAAAAGTCGTCAAAAAACTGGAACACAAAGGCCATATTATTTGTCTATTTCTCTGATAAAATCTCTGTGAATCAATCGATATATTTCAGTTTAGGGACACTAAATATGACTAAAATGTCCTATAACATTAGTGAAATCAATCAAATAAAATGACAAGTGACAAGCAAGGCAAATAACGAATGCACTTGCAGGCAATTGATTCATGTTTAACTTGCATAGTCAAACATGAATCAATTGTCTGCCGAGTGCAATCGTTTTACAAGTTCCTACATCATTTTAATATTTCAGTTTTTACCATGTCGGGCTTTTAGATATTATTCTTTATTTTTTCATGTGCCATGTACAAAGAGTCGTCTTTGTACATGAAACATAAAGCTAGTCCTAGTGGCCTCTCCAGCCGCAGGAAATACAGGACATTCGGATACGCGACCCCGGTCTCTGCGAGCTGCTGCAGTCTCAGTTCCGTTCTGTATCCGAGACTTGCGGTATCCTATACCCGGTTCCTCTTCCTACCCATTTTTCCTTTTACAAATTTACCTTCTTCTTTCTCGTCTTAAATCGACTACATTCCCAAGAAGGGTTGGCGCCAGCCAGGGGCCGGCCCTAAGAGAAACCAGCCGGAACGCTTCTTATACACTGCGCCGACCCTAATGAAAATTGAGTAAAGGGCAGGAATATGTTGTACAAAGAGTATCCACTCGTCTAATTAGTATAGGTCGATTGAATCGCCACTAAATTATTATAATCAACAAAAAAATGATTAAGAAAAAATTATTGCGTTTTTTTTCTCCCAGACGAGTCCTGTCTGCACGATCCCACTTGAAGAACAAAAGACAGTTAACGCTGAGTGGTACACCACCATTTGTTTGTACGCGTTTCATTGTCAGATACACCTTGATTTAAACATTAAGTATTCAATATGCGTAAAAGTATTATCTTCACGTATAGATAGTATTAGCCAAAGTCTTTCCAGTAACAGGTAATTCTATCAATGAGTATATCTAGTCAGTATCGCCTACTGTGTTAAGATGAGCGTATTTCTGACGTCGACATTCCTAAACCTATTATTATTCGCTATCACAAGTCACATACTATACTTGTCATGTGCGCATTCTTCTAGCCTTTAAACATTACTCGTTAGAATTCGAGAACACGCCAAGTCAAAACACATGTCCATATTAAACGTCAAAGCGATCAATTCTGTTGAAATTTATACAAATTACAACCTTTGACGTCATACTTTACTATCGTTACAGAATACATAACAGTAGAAGTACAGAAAACTCACTCTGAAAAATATCATTTAAATAAATAGCGACTCTTGGTATGACACAATAAAGTGCAATTCGGGTCGCACAGCGCTAATTGTTGCGCCTTGTCTATGTGACAGTATAATCTTAATGTGAAGTGTGACTGTGAGATTGATAGTGAGGGACAGCACTTAATGCTGGCAGCTATTGTGTTTGTTTTGCTCTGTGTTGATTTACAATGAATATTTAAGTTAATCTAACAAACAACGTTTTATTTAGAAACCATATTTTCCCATTACTTAGTCGTAAAACGACGTCAGTGCCCTGCTTTTCATATGATTATGATTTTTGGTACACATCTGTAATGATGATTTATCACTATATATTATAAAACCAAGTCCCCCGTCGCGTCTGTTCGCGATAAACTGAACGGATTTACATGGGGTTTTCACCAATAGACAGAGTGATTCATGAGGAAGGTTTAGGTGTATAATTTGTTAACGTTTTGTGTAAATTTGTTGAAATATGATAATGATTGTTGAAGATATCTCTACTACCCGTGCGAAGCCTGGGAGGGTTGCTAGTTTAATAAATAATATTGTATTTGTTATTGGCAATTATTCTTATTTTAGGTACTCATAATAATTACCAGAGCTGTTGCTGATATGAATTTGCATATACGAAAATTATATGTTTTTGTAAAATTGGCTAGGTGGGAGGGGTGTCATAACTTTAACATGTGTATCTGTGTATCTGTCTGTGGCATCATATCTCCTAAGCGGATGTTTGAAAGATGACTTGATCGAGAGTGTTCTTAGCCATAATTCAAGAAAATCTGTTTAGCCGTTCGAAGATTATCAGCTGTTTTCTAATCGTTAAAGGGATTTTTGAGTAAGGGGTATTTTAATTTTTTAATTTAGGTACACATGTTTACTTGTTACAACGGCGCGAAATGGCTACCCTATTTGAATAATTACTGTCTTATCATTCTGATATTTTATCAATCTATCGTTTCTTATCTATAGCGTTCATTAGCAAGTTTCTCAATGGCCCGTTTTTATTACATCATTACTTTAATCTCGTGGAATTCGCAAAATTATTTCTTGTCTAAATATTTTGACGGAATGTTTATTCGTTTCTTTATTTTATTTTGATGTCTCACTATTCTACATCCCGGATGTATTAAACATCTAATGCGGGCTCTACTCTCCCGCGCGAATCGCGCACTCATTTCACGGAGCAATTCACGCCGAACTTAGTGCGAAAAGAGTGTTCGTCCACACTCGCAAAATTTCGCAGTCACGTTCCCGCACTCTTTGCAAATGTATGCGTATCTGGCTACTTTAGTTGCTGCGATAATCTGTGCTATAGCAAATTACAATTATGTCTATATTCTAAAATGAAAAATTAACTACTAATAATTGACTTTCTCTAAAAACAGCTCTGCTTGAAAACATTCAAACAGTGGTAGCTAACGATCGAGCTCCACGACACGCTCATTTTAATACGTATATACGTCCGCTTGTTATCGCGTTTCGCATGCTATTGCGAAAACACTGCGAGTGTAGATGCATACGCGCTCAACCCAGCGCGATCCCTTTGTCACGGGGCTAAAAACCGACACCGAACGAGAAGTCGCGAAACCATCTACACTCTCGTTTTATGACTTTTACGGGCTTTCGCGCCGCGAGTGTAAAACCGTCATAAAGAACTGCATATGCAGCGCCAGTAGTTATTAGAGCGCCGACTACCTATTTTCAAAATAATACTAAATCAGAACATAAGAATATTTTTTTTGAAGTGAAAACTTCTTTAGCGACGTTGTGCACTTTTTGGGATGGGTAAAAAATGTTAAACTGGCGTCAGGAAAAAAAGGGGTTTCTGTCGGCAGTCCCATGACTGACTTCTTTTTTTTTTTTAATTTGAAAGATTTCTTTGGACAAACAAATAAAGGCCTAACGACTTCTTATAAATTAATGGCGGTTGAGTGTTTTTGTATCTGCTCCGTGGTTTAACCTCTCGTAATTTATACATTTTTAGAAAAGGAACTTAAATGGATCGTTCTATTTTGAATGTAGTTCTAATATTTTGTATACATATAAGTTCGCACTTCTACAAAACTGGTAAATTGACCGCAAGGCGCAAACAGGTATCAATGTTTACAAAATAAAGACCTACCTCCATGGATTGTTTTACATACGTCTATTGTCAAGGATCAATGGAGAATTCACACATGACATAAGAAATAAAAAAAAAACAACTAAAACATCAATTGACGTAAGTGAACAGTTATTTAAAGTTTAAGTCGGATTTTGAAAATATTTTATTTTATTTATTTATTTATTTATTGCCTTAGATAGCCTATTTAATAGGAAGTTTTTAGACTATCCGTATATGTATATATCCAAAAAGCTTTTAGTCACCATCCAAATCACGCTTAGCGCATACGGAGTGCAGTGTGTCTACAAACTGTAAGCTATTGAGACAATTTTGTCATGCAAATTACTCAATATTTTTGTACTAAGTGATATCAAAACAAATAATTCTTTCAAAAAAAAAACCGACTTCAACAAAAAAAACTATTCCATAAAAGACTTATATATGGTTTTCTCATGGATGCCATTGTCAGAACTGGAAAAAATTGAAATGGGACCACACGGGAAGCACCAGCTTTGAAATAAAAAAGAATCATCAAAATCGGTTCACCCAGTCGGAAGTTCTGAGGTAACAAACATGAAAAAAAAACATACCGTCGAATTGAGAACCTCCTCCTTTTTTGAAGTCGGTTAAAAATCAGTTTCTCATAATTTTCATCAAGATTCGCCTGTATGAATTTGGACGGTGGTTAAAAATTCACCGTTTAATATAACCCAATTTAAATTATAGGTAAGTATATTAAAGTACCTATGTATGTGTGTGTACTATCACCTTCTTCGCTTCGCACGGGTAGCAAAGCATTTATTGATTTTTTCCGACACCTTCAACAATTATCGTCATATTTCACCCATTTACACAAAAAACCTCAATTTATTATACACCTAAACCTTCCTCATGAATCACATCGTCTATAGGTGTAAACCACATGAAAATCCATTCGGTAGCTATTGAGTTTATATTAGACAGACGCGGCGGGGGACTTTGTTTCTTAATATGTAGTGATAATTTAAAGCGGTCACAACCGCCAGGCTCATGTTTTAAATAATGCAATTTAATATATTTCAACGACACTATTTTGGCAATCTTTGACTTAAGAAGTTTGTTTAATCGAGTACCTTATGTAGCTAAGAAAGAATATTGATTATTTGTCTTACAATAAAGTTTATTTTGCTTGAGATTATATAAACCGACTAGCAGCGCCCCGCAGTTTTATACGTGTAAGTTCCGATCACGTGGGAATATCGGGATAAAAAGTAGCCTATATGTTAATCCAGGTCTCCAGCTATCTACATACCAAGTTTCATCGGTTCAGTGGTTTTTGCGTGAAGGAGTAACAAACATCCATCCATCCACCCATCCAAACTTTCAAATTTATAATATTAGTAGGATTATCGATATTAAAAAAATCTATTTAAGTCAGATTTCTTTAATATCGATAATCGGTTTCGTAATTACAGTAAATTTGTAAGTGAAGCTATTTTTAAACTCGCATTATTTTGCAAGAGAATTAAATTGTAACACGGAAAGATTACGCAAATCCCCGGACGAATAAATCACGCGGGCGGACAAACAAAATCCAAAACATTGTTTAAGATACACATTTTAATGCGTCATACACACAAACCAATACAATATTATAAGTAAACACCTCAATATCTAAACTAAAGGCGTAGATTCCCTTGCGGAGGGGAAATATCCGAAAAGCTAGTATAAAGTACTCTTAACCGATAGTTAAAATGATACTATTAGGTCTATTTTAAATGACTTCAGAAAAAGGAGGAAATTCTCAAATAGGTTGTGTTTTTTTTTCATGTTTGGTACCTTAGAATTTCGTCATTTATTAACCCATTTGTTTTTTTTTTTTGTTTAAATTAGAAAAAAAAATACCAACCCTACTCGGAAAAATAGGATGTAATACACGTCCTATTTTTCCACACGTAGGGTTGGTATTTTTTTACTTTGACTACATTTTTTTTCAGAATTAATTAATTTCAAGTCGGTTTTTATTGCTAACATTTTATATTATCAAATTATATAATCCTACTATGTTGTATGGATACGATTATTTGTATGGATGATTGTTAACGTACACGTACGTGTACACGTAAAACTACTGAACCGATTGCGATGCAACTTGGTATGTATATAGCTGAAAACCTGGATTAACACATAGACTACTTTTTATCCCGATATTCCCACGGTCCCGGGACTTACGCGGGTGAAACCGCGGGGTGCAGCTAGTATTTATATATATGTATAAATGATTATAAAAATAATGATAATAACAATATCCTGGGATATTATTACATCGCGTTATCGAGGCTCAACTAAGCACTCCTTGTACTTCTAGACTACGGATAAATACACTAAGACACATTTTTATTGCACTTATATACATAATATACATATGTATAAACACCAACATCAATGCAACTAGATCTATTCGAACATACAAATATTTGCACTAACATATAATAATAGTTTTGTACTTAATAAGACATGCCTTAAGTTCGAGCAAAGACAATGACCAACAATTTTCAGTTAAAAAAAGTATAACTACAAAAATACAGTTATTTAAGTTATTGCCAATTCAAATTTTCATCCCTTAATTTTCCACCTTAGAGGTTGAATATTTTGATCAAATTGAATTGGGGCCTACCTTGAATGTAATCAATTTAAAAAAAAACCGGCCAAGTGCGAATCGGACTCGCGCATGAAGGGTTCCGCACCATCGTACAAGATTTAATATTATAAGCCAACAAAAATATGTCTCTAGTAGGGTAGTTAATTTATTTTTATTATTTGTTGTTATAGCGGCAACAGATTTACACATTCTGCGAAAATTTCAAATGCCTACCTATTACGGATCATGAGATACAGCCCACTGACAGACAGACGAACAGTGGACTTAGTAATAGGGTTCCGTTTTTACCCTTTGGGTACGGAACCCTAAAAAATCAACTATTGAAGTCGGTTCAAAATTGGCAAAGACATCGCGTAATATACACAAAAAAATCAGTATTATTTATTAAGAACCTTCTCCTTTTTTATGTCGGTTCAAAATGGTCGGTCCTACTTCGTAGTGTACATGGCTTTACAGAAACAATGAAGACAGGTTTTATAGAGAGATGATGAAGAACTTTTATGTTGAAAGATATTAATCAGGTCTGCTGTAAACATGAAGTGTTTGTAAGTACGTCCGCATTTAACTCATAAACTGTTTGTCTGATCTATATTTCATCTTCATTAGGATTCTGTTGGTTGTACATGGGAATTTACCTATCTGGGTTATATTAAAATTAGAAGATTGAGGAGGTACCTACTGGTCTCTACTGCTACTTAAAACACAGATAACCGTGGTTAGACAGAACTACAAGAGTAAAATTATTTTTGTTTGTTTGTAAGTTTGTTGTTTGAGTCAGAAAAGTTCATAGAGAGGGATAGAGTTTACACAACACAGAAGTTGGTGTGTTAATCCCACTAATATCATAAATGTGAAACTTTGGATGGATGGATGGATGTTTGTTACTCTTTCACGCAAAAACTAATGAACCGATTGCGATGAAACTTGGTATGTAGATAGCTGGAGACCTGGATTAACGCATAGGCATAACTTTTTATCCCGATATTCCCTCGGGATCGGGACTTATGAGGTTGAAACCGTGGGGCGCTGCTGGTTTATAATGATAATAATAATAACTCCACACATCTCACACACGGCCGTCTGATCCCAAACTAGACAGAGCCTATACTATGGTAACCATACTGCTGATAAACATACTTATATATTTCTAAATACATACATATTTTTGGATAAATTACACCCAGACACAGAACAAATTATCGTGCTCATCACACAATTATTTGTCCTGGGTGGGAATCGAACCCATGACCTCTGGCTTAGCAGTCAGGGTCACTAACCACTAGACCAACAGGCAAGTCAATCAGTGTTTGTTGTGAGTAAACAACAAGCAGAACTGAATACACTTATAGCGCTTTTGTCATTAGTTTGATGAAGTGGACAAAGGGAGAGTCATGCTTCGGCACGTATGGGCCGTCTCGACTTTGCTCGATACCACGGCCTCACAGAAAACCGGCAGTGAAGCAATGCTTGCATTGCATTTCGCCGCGTGAGTGAGGTTACCGGAGGCCCTAATCCTTCCTTCTCCCTTGTTCCCGTCCTTCCCCCCCTCCTCCTCTTCTCCTACTCCCACCTTAAAGGGCGGCAACGCACTTATGACTCGAGTTACAGGTGCCCATGCCAGGCGGTAGTCATTTACCATCAGGTGACCCGTCTGCTCGTTTGCCCCCTATACCATATAAAAAAATATGGTAATAGACATTCGTTACAGTCCCTAGGAAGCTAATATGTAAAGGGAAGTCCTGATCACAGTGGAATGCGCCGAAATGAAATATAGTAATTAATATTTTCTTATCTCTTGCAGCGCCCCGCGGTTTCACCCGCGTAAGTCCTGATCCCGTGGGAATATAGAGATAAAAAGTAGCCTATGCGTTAAACCAGGTCTCCAGCTATCTACATAAAAAGTTTCATCGCAATCGGTTAATCCAAACTTTCACATTTATAATATTAGTGGAAGATTAGTGGGATACTTAGAACTTCAGATGTAGTATACAAGGAAACGTAATTTGTAAGTCCTAAGTCTATAAATATTATATGCAAAGTAAAATTAAAACGTAAAATTTAAAATCTATATCTATAACGTATATAACGTGAAAAAAAATCTTCGTAGATTCGTATTTTTAAGAAAATTTCGCTAACGAACGTGAAATTTGGATTACTAAGTGTATGTTATAGACGAAGTGCAAAGAGCTAAATTTTTTAAACAATATGTGTTCCAAATTTAAAAATTATGGAAAAACGGCTTAGACATCAACCTGCACGTGTCCAGTATATATGTTGACCTGTCATGGTAAGTAAGTCTATACAATGACAGTTCAAGTTATAATGGCTATTGAAAATAATCCAAAAAATGAATTATAATCGAAATTCAACCACTAGGCCATCTCTAGTACTACATAATTTTAAAGTATGGAAAATCGCAGTTAAACGGATTTAGCTGAAGAGCTTTTAAACAAATAGATAAGTAGTTAAGTACTGTTTTTGACACATTAAAATCTGTTTTTTTTTTTTCTCATATGGCTCACGGTTCGTATCGCCACTAACAAGTAAGTCTCTGTGTTTTAATACGTAATGAAGTCTAACATAGTTCTATGATTTGGCAAAGGCATCTCATAAAAAGTTTTGTGAAAAATTCAAAAATACCAGTTTTATTAGTTCCACTCACAGGCTTTCTTAAATAAATTTGTTTTCTTTCTTGCTATTTGAAATGTTGGAAATTTATAACACGTTTTTTTTTTTTATATTAAACTGCTAGGACGTCATATTCGGTACAATACAAATATAGTCCTGGTCCAGGACACTCCTGGAACATTCAAGAGTAGAGTGAATAGGTTTCCTTTGGTTAGGTTTCTTAATTTTATTTTATTATTTGGTCGTATGTATTTTTTTAAATGCATTCAACACGAGAGCCTAACAGATTAAACGATGTTAACTTTTTGAAATAGCAGTATATACCAATATACATAAAACAAATACGATTATCTTTCGTTTACCAAATACACACTGGCACACAAAAAAAAAACACAAAATAGGTTCATAAAGAAAAATCAAATGTCAAACTTCGCGCGCAATTGGCGAGTACTGTCAACTTTTTAATAAATTTTTTTTAGACACGCTCGCCCTTTTTCTCCGGAACACGCTCGGCCTACGTCCGCGACGGCACTAGTGGTGTTCGGGAGCCCAAATTACAAGTGTTTATTTTAGATTTCCATGGCGTGGGTGTTATGTAGTGTGAATTAACAAGCTTATTATTTACATGCGTTTCTACACTTTGATTATGGGAAACATGTTTGTCATAGAGACTATATTACTATTTTTTTACAGGCTTACCTCTGTTTAAATTTGATTTTGGAAATCACATAGAACATCAAGAAATAGTCAACACACATGTTTTTGTTTTCCAGCAATTTTCATATCTCATATACCAAAACCATTTGAGATTTAATAGTAGCCAGACTAGCCAGGTTATGTGAATCTCTACCTATTAAAAATAGTATAATTTAATCGTCTTTTGCAGCTTAAGTTTCCAAAAATAGCTACATACTTTTATTCATTAAATTTTGCATATCTCCTTTTGTCAATGAGATTCAATAATTCACGCATAAAGCGTCATTGTGACATAAAATAAAATGCCGGAATTAAAATAAATTGGTTGAATACTTGTTTAATTTATTTACTTGTATAGGTTGCGTTATATCGTGTTTTAAATACACTTAATTTTGTGATTCTCGATGGCTTAAGCAGAGACACCTCATTAATTAGGAGTTTCAAAAATAAATTTGTTGAAGTAACTTAATACCACATCGAAGTGGTGATCGGGAGCCAGGTAAGTTTTTATTTAATTTTGAAATATAATAAAATATACATATAATCCCTGGGCAATATGATAACAAGTCAAATCGGGTTATGTCATTAATACTTAAATAAACTTCATTATTTATCACATTATCTTGCCATTATGAACATTGCTACATAACTGACGGAAAGTGTGATAGTTAGGGTAAATTAGCAAGAGCATGTGTACATGAAAGGATCATAATCATTTACAAACCCGCGCTGTTACAGAGCTAACGGCATCGTACCAACAAACACCACACCATGCAATTCTACCGTCATAAGGTTTTTGGAGTTTACTCCTTAAGAGTCGAGGTATGCTGCGAGGCAGCTGACGACGCATGTAAGTATGTATATATATATAACTTTATGTTATATATTAGTCGTGCATCGGAGCTGACACACACTTTCTTCTTGTTAGGCAGAATTCTAAGTTTAAAAAATTATGATTTTAAAATAAATACTGTGCCATTCTCGCCTACTATATTAATTTTATAGTTATAAGGTATGTTACCACTAAAAAGTAAGAATAAAACACATATTTTTATTAATTTGCCCAATAGGTGGGGGACATTATTCATACAGCCCGGTCAATTTGTTTATTTCAATTCATATAAGTATACATTCTACTACTATACTATGGCACTATGTGATAAAAAGATTGAAGAAACAAAAAATATCATATATCCCTGTCTATTAGGGTGCGATTACGACTGATTCCGTATTCAATTTATGAATACAGACTTTGAATTCGACTCGTACGCAGCGCGAAGATTAACTAGTCATAAAAAACAAAGTTGCTCAATATTTTTTTGTATCTTGGCTAATTTCCGCGTTGTGAGCTGTAAAAATGAAAGTTTAAAATTTCGAATAAATAACGTAAGTGATGTACAATTTGATTAATCTAAGCAGTCAGAATTTTTAGTAATATTTCAGTGTGAAATGTATTTTAAATTACTTCATTGTGAATGATAAAAATGATCATTCAAAATTTTCTCTTGAAGTGGCGGGTATAATTGACCAGAGGCCCGTCTCTAGACAATTTTAGCTTAAAGTATGTATGTTTTGTTATTAATATATACTAACAGTTTCCGCGCGGCTTCGCTCGCGTGTACTTATTTGTATATTTTGCGCGGATCCCTAATTCTTTTTCCAAAATAAAAGTAGCCTAAGTTACTCCTTATAATACCAGCTATCTACATATGAAAGTCCCGTGGAAATCGGTCCACCCGTTCCGGAGATTAGTCGAAGCAAACAGACAGACCAACAAAAATTGAAAAAAAAAACTAATTTTTACTCATAGGTATCGTGCAAATAACTGACTTTGACATTACTTTGACATTTGACATTTTGACATTACAAACAGACACTTCAATTTTATTTATTTGTATGGATATATTTTGTTTTATACCAAAAAAAGTATTTTTTTTTTACCCGCTTACCAATAATTATTTACATTTATAATTATCTGTATATTTGAAATATGCGAAGAATCCAAGAAAAAAGAGACATTTTATTTGCCAATGCGCCTGTTTACTAAACAATTTATTTGCGGACAGTTATTTAAAGTTTGTTTACATGACGGGAATATTTCGAATCATTACGACTGACAGTTATGTATGGGTTTTTAATGATTCGGATTTTGGACGACTGCGTGTGGCCGCCATTTTGACAGATATTAATGTTTGTGATAATTGGATTGGATAAATTGATACTTTACGTAACTTCCGGAAGGATGGCAGAATAAAATATGATTTATTCTGGATGGCTTCATTTGATTCAAAACAGTTATTATGTTTATCAAACAATATTATTAATGTATGCTGTACAATGAATATATTAGTAGAGTATTTGAGAATGCATTGATTAATTGCTAATATATTTTTTATTTGTATCATGCTTTACTTACAAGGGAAGTGAATTTATTATTTTTCTAACGTACCATTGTGTTTATCTTTACCCGACTGATTCGGCATCAGGATAATGCTTTTCGAGCGCACCAATGTTTACAGTATGCATGCATGTCTTAATCTTTGGCACGCTCATAGCCTAAACGATTTGACATTTTTTTTAAGTGAAATCTTCTTTAGCGGCGTTGTGCACTCTTTGGGATGGGTAAAGATGTTAAACTCGCGTCAGGACACGTGACCTGATCGAAAATTCGTAAGACGGAGCCGAGTTTCTTATATTTAAAAGAAATATAACATTCGAAATTCAAACATTTATGAGCGGCCAGGAGCGCAGAACTTCCAGTGTACCCTATGTATACATTTAGATATGTTATTACCTACTTTTTATTTTAAACCTAATTATATATATACAGATGTGTGTGTGTATGTATATGCAAATACATTGTGAAGTGTATTCACTTCTGACGTGCAGTCCTACGACTGACTGTTTTTTAACATAAGTACTAGCAAGCCGCCCCGGCTTTGCACGGATAGTAGAGACATCTTCAACAATCATCATCATATTTCAATCAATTTACACAAAACGTTAACAAATTATAAACCTAAACCTTCCTCATGAATCACTAGTGATGATGAGTGTATCAGTGTGGGACATAGGATATATATTATTTCAATATGGCTTTGTACGGCTAGCAGAAGAGAAACACTTTTTTTTTTGCTAAGGACAATGACACACTTTTGTTAAAATTGCTCCTATAAAAGCAATTTCTAGTGGCCTAATTCGCTATACTACGCTTGAATAGATATTGTAGAACGATTCAATTACTGTGTACATTGATAACATTTGACAATAAGCATTGTAGATAAGCGATCCACATAGATGATCCAACTGCGGAACGACCTGATAGAGCTGATAATCGTCTTCAGGTCATGAATATAATGCTAATCTGTTTTTTTTTTCGTATGGAACACAGGTCATCACTTCACCGGGGCTACCGGTAAAATGGTATTTTCTTTTTTTTTACGGTATAGTGGGCAAACGAGCGTCTGCTAACCTAGGTGACCCATCTGGGTCACCTGATGGTAAATGGCTACCGCCGCCCATGGGCACCTGCAACGCAAGAGTCACAAGTGCGTTGTCGTCCTTTAAGGTGGGAGTAGATGAAGGGGGGGAATAGGGGGCGAGGAGGGGAAAGAGGGAGATGGAAGGGTTTGGGCCTCCGGTAACCTCACTCACTCGGCGGAAAGCAATGCAAGAATTGCTATACTGTCGGTGTTCTGTGAGGCCGTGGTATCACACCGGTCGAGCCGGCCCATACGTGCCGAAGCATGGCTCTCCCACGAATATGTCGGAATCGAAACGACTAAAACTACACAGTGTTTCGTCACAAGTGAGTCTATTGTAAGGGACTCGTGTATATCCTAGGAAGGAGATCCCGAAAACCCCGGCAAACCAAGGCAGCTTCTTAAACAGTAGGCAATCACATCAATGCGTGCGGAAGACATTGCTCCCCCTTCTGATTTCGAGAGGCGAAGAATAATGATCTAGATTATTCCTACCACTTCACCGTTAGCCTCGGTAAGGTAAAAACCCCTGCGATTGTTCCACACGATAAAAAAAGCTTTTAAGAGTGACTTATAATAGTTTTTCAATTTGTTTCGCTGTTGGCTTTCGTACTAAATAAATAAACCGCAGAAAGACCTTTTATAAGGACGGCGTTCTGACGTACGAGGTTAGTCAAACAATTAAATAAAATAACGACAACATTCAAAGAAATATGACGATAAAATGGTTTATTATACCACAGAGACGTAATACAAAGTCTGTCTGATCGTAAGAAATCGTACAAATCTATGGCATAATGGGGCTGATGGCCTCCCTTGAAACTCCTTCCCCCGCTCCCCCCTCGGTACGCCTATGAATCTACAGTTGTCCCGACTGGGGAAATAGGTATCTTGGGACAGAAAATCCGAGTCAAACATATTATCAGGCTAGTGGTGTATTTGCCACGTGGTGTACTTAGTATACCATTATTTTCTTAAACCACCAAAATCTAAATAATTTCATCCAGGATGATTAAGCCACGAGTCGTGTATTCTAGACAAAATACTGTACTCATGAGTCTTTTTCGGGGAAATCCGACTTGAATATAGTGTGGCGCCTGACCACTAAGCGACAGGCCGCTTCACTCCTTGTTAAAGGGCCCCGATATACAACCGATAACTTTATATTATTATTAAACATTATTCGGTATAAGCTTTGTATCAAAATATCCTTTAGTTTATAGATTTTGAGGTTACAATGGGCTTAAAGTGCAATTTTCACCAATTTTCAATAAAATATTACAGTAATATTTCGAAAAACGTGTCGATTGTGTGGATTTACGATTCTTCATAATAGAACAAAATTTTTTTAACAAAAACTTTCGTATAATAGACCAAAAAAAATTGCAATTACTGTATGTAATGTACGTATGAATACAATACTTAGAAATACCACTAAACGAGTGAGCGATATAAAACGGAATGGAGTTTAAGGCTACACAGAACAATGTATATTGTTTCTTAATGAATGAATAATAGTTTAAATTAGTGACGATAACCATTTTAGGGAAATTTATGATACTGTTATTTAAAAAAAAAAAATTACTTAAAAAAAAAATTATATATAAATATCATTAGACAGGAACGTTTAAAAGTTTTATTCGTTTTTCAAAGTTTGTACACGTTATTAAGTATGTTTTTAGATAATCTACTATTTATTTCTTAATAAATAAAAGCTACATGACTGTGAACATCGAATAACATTTGACATTGAAATAAAACCAAGGATGACATTATCCTTGACTTTATTTGAATGTCAAACGTTTGAATTTAAATATTTTCACGAGAAATGTCAATCTTCAATTGCTTCCTCTAACATAGGAAATCGATTCCAACACGATTATTTTAAACACTAGCCGCTCAACGCAGTTTCACTCGCTTTTATGGTCACTGCTCTGGTCCTAAGGGTCGTAGCGTGGTGTTAAATAAGCCTATAACCTTCCTTAAAAATAGGGCTTTCAGATACAATAATATTTTTTAAAACACGACTGGTAGTTCCCGAGATAAGATTAGACAAACGCGGGTCTACCGGCACTGAGGGTTCCGTAAGCAAACAAACCTTGCTTCTTACCAAATTTAATGGTTTTAGGTCAATGGGAAGTACCCTATAGGTCTTGATTTACCTGCGAAATGTTCAAATTTGGTCAAGTCTAAGGCTTAAATAGCCGTATAATGGCCTTTTGATTCCGTTGACTTAGAAGCTTAATTTTTTAAAACTTTAAGGGACCGCAGACGTAAGTGAAAATGGAAAAGTTTTATTTCAGTAAGTTATTTACACATTTATTAAAATTGCTGAGGCCTTCTTC
Source organism: Euplagia quadripunctaria (assembly GCA_963859945.1). Classification (NCBI taxonomy): domain Eukaryota; kingdom Metazoa; phylum Arthropoda; class Insecta; order Lepidoptera; family Erebidae; genus Euplagia; species Euplagia quadripunctaria. The sequence continues at coordinate 3,952,485 of OY982585.1, forward strand.
TAAGTATGATGAAGTAGGAATGATAAGTATTCGGTATTAATTTAAATTTGATGCGTCTACGGGTTTCTGAGAAAAAGGGTCTTGACAGACAGACAGATAGACTGACAACAAAGTGATCCTATAAGAGTTCTTTTTTTTCCTTTCGAGGAACCCAAAAAATAACTTTTTTTATATTAGTATAGATCTTGTTACAATTACTAGAATTCAATTCAAGACTCACCTCTTTCTCGAACATAACTTCAATATCTTATTTTTCTCTGTTAACCTCACAGATGTCACATAAACTTTATAAAAGTAATATACGCGTTCACCGAAAATTATATAAATTGTGACAGTCACAAAAATGTGTTGCCAGCAGATAGGACAAAAATGCAATAAGTAATATTATAAAGTAGCGATCGTAATGATTAATTTTGATAAAAATGATAACGATATAAGTAAATTGCGATAAGTTGATTAGAAAATGATATCTCAACTTGTTTTTGTAACATACTCATATTGTTGTAATCCAAATATCTACATTAATAAAAAAATATATCTATGTACATCTGGATTTTCCAATATAATTAAATTATGTCCGGTTATCTTCTGACCTTTATCTACCATTGTCAAAGCCGTAAATGCCACAGCTATAAAAATAGTAATAACCGAAATATCATTCAGCAAGAACGTAAAATGTTTGATAAAAACCTATCAACGGTCACTTAGAACGTTTAATGTTGCCATCCGTAAAAAAAGTTTACGCCGGAAAACATCACCGCTTTTAATAAATTTTAAACTCCTTCTCAATATAATAAATGATAGCAGGAAGCCACTTGTTGTGGCAAGATGTTGATCATTTGAGTTGTGGTGTAAAAATAAAATTGGACACGTGTCAAGGGAAGTCCTATATATTTATGTTTATAATACGAATTAAGCAATTGCAATGATATAATGTGATATAATATACTACAACATTCATAGAATTTGACATCTTAAATTTGGTCGCATAACTGTTCTAATTGAAAGACGTTTGAATTTTAATTAAAAAGTCGGCGTTTGACTTCCCTGTGCACCTTCTAGTAATACATTTGCTTCTTTTGGTGTATAATATCAATAGGTAATAGATATAATTTAACAAAGAATATAACATAAATTGTTTTATTTTTTTATCTCTCTTTTCTAGATCAAAATAAAAATATCGGTATATTTTGGGTATTTTTCCTACTCATGCCGATCTGGACTTTGTAGACTTCAGAGATTTAAAAGCAGTTTCCAGCAACTGTCAAGACATAAATACTTGTAATAAGAAGAACCCTGTGTGGGTTGAAAGAAGATGGCGACAAGGATTGAGGAACAAATGCTGCGATGGTTTGGGAATGTTGAAAGGATGAGTGAAGTGCGAATGTGTGAAGGAATCAACAAGCCTCCTGTGAGTGGGCGAGACGTATACTGCCAGGATCGGCAGTATACCGAAGAAAGGCCTAGTTACAAGCACCCGTAACCGTAAAAATTTAAGGTGTTACAGTTTAAAAAACACCACGATATATTTTATAATTCTTTTGATAACATGATAAATGTATGTAAGATTGAATACAACAACATCGGCGTCTTTATCTGCAACCCCGACATTGAAATAATCACATTTTGTGTCGCACTTACGTGTTACTGTCAGACTATTTTATAAATGGCTACTTTTTATTACATAATAATTTAGCATTTGACTGACCGTTATCCAAGGCTGGCTGGTGTTTAGAAGTATTAGAAAAACAGAAATTGTTTTGCGTATCGCCTGCGCACGTGTTTTGGCAAAAGAACGGTGTAGGTATAGGCGCGTAAATCACTCATTGATGTTTGCAAGTCGAGTAATGGCTTGTATATTAATTAAATTAACACTTTTGGAATGCTACTGTTTCGTAAAAAATAATAATTATAATATTCTGGTACAATTTACACAGCATTATCTACACCTAAACTAAGCATATCTTGTATAATGGGTTCTAGAACCCATGTTCCTTAAAACTTGAATACTTATTATATGTGTTTATCCATATAAACACACATAATAAGTATTTAAGTTTAAAAATATTTGCACTGAGCGGAAATTGAATGTCTGGCGTTGCAGTTGAATGCACTTGCCGCGACGCACCTTGACCTCAAGATGTGATTGACGAAAAACCATAGAATGAACTTTATTGTACACCAGTAAATATTAGTTAAAGTAAGTTTACAAAAATTAATACGTACAAAGGGCGGCCTTATTGCTAAAAGTAATTTTTTCTTGGGATGGCAAAATAATGACCAGTAATATAATAATTTAATGGGTAGTTTCGGTACTACTATAAACCACTACTACCTCTGATAAAAAATGCAACAATAAGACGTAGAAGATGGCAATTTTTATTTCTTGATCCCCGACGCAAAGGGCTGTTTTAAGTTTGACGTGTCTGTGTCTACCTATGGCATCGTAGCTCCCAAACGGATAAACTGATTTGAGTCCGGTTTTTTGTTTGAAAGGTGACTTCATCGAGAGTGCTCTTAGATAATTCAAGAAAATCTGTTCAGCGCTTTTGTAACATCTCCTAACACAAGCATTCAGCTTAGCTGGAGGGGTTAACAAGAATACTAGTAATGTGTGACCCACGTTTCTAGTGGTCTTTCTAAAAAAAAATACTTAATAATAATACCTACTTAATCTACTACTACTGATACAAAAAACGCAACAATAAGACGTAGAAGATGTTTTATTTGTATTTGGTGTTTGTTTTATTCCCTTTTTTTGTTAAGGTACATTCATATAAAACTCTTGATTTGACTGCCAAGCATGTTGTAACTGTCTTTAAAGAAGTATGAGCCTCCAATTTCCCAATCTTTAACTCTAAAAGAGAGTGTGTGAGTGTGAGAGTGAGTGGAACCAAATTATTTGTAGTTTGCGGAATGTGGTTGTTTAATATGTCTTTGCCTACGCCTTCGGAAATACAGGCAGTGAGTGTGTGCGTGTATTTATTACCAATCAACTCTTGGGTGACGCAAAGAACTTGCTAGGTGTTTGTACTTTTCATGTAGAAGAGAATGAAATATAATTTACACAAAGAACGATACAATCCCACTAATCCCACTAATATTATAAATGTGAAAGTTTGGATGGATGGATGGATGGATGTTTGTTACTCTTTCACGCAAAAACCACTGAACCGATTGCGATGAAACTTGGTATGTAGATAGCTGGAGACCTGGATCAACGCATAGGCTACTTTTTATCTAGATATTCCCACGGGATCGGGACTTACGCGGGAGAAACCGCGGGCGCTGCTAGTACAATATAATAAAATACCTACAATGTACACTGTCCAAAACATTTACGTAGCTATCAATTATCTAAAATTATTATTAATTACGATATTATTAATCAATCACGCATTAATTCAATTACAGATTTTTTTTCAAATAATTATCAATGGAGTGATATGGTATACCAATCACTAATGATAACAAGTGGTTTCTTTTGCGAGTAAGTGACACAGTGACACATAGCGAATAGAGTTTTCTGGTACAAAGTTATGTTGTCCGATAACGAACATATCTGTTCTAAATTTATTCTAAACTATCCACAAATAAAATTGCTAAGCAAAAATGTAACTTATAATATTGAATGAATTATTAGTTTATTAGATATCGGTAGTTTAAAAGCAGCTAAAAGTGTATCATGTCGTTAAAATTATACAGATTAATAAGAAAAAGTATCAAGACTATTTGTAACGTGAGTTACCTACACGCACATAAATTAACCCCTCTAACTAAGATAAATGCTTGTTAGGAGTGGGTTCACATCGTTAGTGTAATGGGTGGGATTTGAACCCGCAATCACTTGACCGCAAGTAATGGCTAAGGCTTCATATACAGAGGCTACTGCAGTCGTCGACAATCGTCGTTGCTAGCCGTCGACACGTCAGCGTCGAATAACTGCGCGTCGCGCTACAACTGCAAGCGTCATACATACATACTCAATCTACTGCTACGACTTCGGAACCGCACTAGTCTACACTATGTAATAAATATTATACTACTATGAAACGCAACAAAAATTTATGTGATTTTTGACACTGAGGCAAACTTTTTACACTTTTTTACAAATCTGGCACGTAATTACTGCATGCTATTTTCAAAACGTCGTCTAGGTGCGAATCAGTAAGCCCAGATCTGTAGACATTTTTCGCATATCTCATTTTTGAATAAGAGGATTCACACAGGTATGTTGACGCAAACAACGTCAGGAGCATATGCGCACAATTTTGGCTCGAGATTTGTATCATTTTAAAAATCAATTAGCTCATCCGATAACTTAGCCGCAAGATCTGTGGTAGTGGCTATTTCTAAGTGCCAGCGATTTTGATATAGTATAGGTCAACGACAGATGCCAACGCGTCGACGACTGTTGCCGCCAGCTGTCGGGTGCAGTTGCCTCTGCCTTTGACCACGTGCCGCTCGTGTATATGAAGTCTTAGGGTCAAGCCTTAGCCATTATATTACGGCCGCTATCAGCTGAGAACGTCAGAGGATGTTCACTCTTCACGGCTATTAGTGCTAGGTCTTTGCGCAATGTGTTCGACCAATGGCATATAGACAAACACAAATCTGTATCTCAATATCACTACATATTATAAAACAAAGACCCCCGCTGCCTCTGTCTGTCTGTTTGCGATAAACTGAAAAACTACTGAACGATTTTCATGCGGATTTCACTAATAGACATAGTGATTCACGAGAAAGGTTTACATGTATAATTTGTTAAGATTTTGTGTAAATTGATTGAAATATGTTGATGATTGTTGAAGATGTCTCTGCTACCCGTGCGAAGCCGGGGCGGGTTGCTAGTGTACAAAGAAATTCATTTTTTTATTAAAACATTTTTAACCTGTTTTGAAAGTATCACTTAACAAAGTCATTCGTTTCAGGAAGATGCATATTATACATCTGCCTACCCTTTTTCATCTATATTTATACATCAAAGCAATGCATTATTTCTGTTACGTTGCCATAATGAAGGAAGCGTTAATTTAGATCATCCTGTCTTCTCTTGTAAGGGAAATGGTCGTTTGTCTTGTCTTGAAGGATACTCAGGTGTGGTTATATATTATTTGAAATATATTTATATACATACATATATAGGTATGTTAAATAAGAATCGTATAGTGCATTGTCTGGAATTATATTTCACTAGCCGCCCCCGCAGTTTTACCTGCGTTTATGGTCACTGTACCGCTCCTATTGATCGTAGCGTGATGTTGTATAGCTTATAGCCTTCCTCGATAAATGGGCTATCCAATCTTAAAAGAATTTTTCAATTCAATCCAGTAGTTCCTGAGATTAGCGCGTTCAACCCAACAAACAAACTCTTTAGCTTTATATATTAGCATTATATATTTGACTGACCTGTTGGCTTAGTGGTTAGTGACCCTGACTGCTATGCCATAGGTCGTGGGTACGATTCCCACCCAAGTCTGGGTGTTCTTTGTGTCCGTTGTTTGTATGTTTGTAAAGTCCCCCGCGATACAGGAGTAATTCCTAATGCGGGAGTTGTCTTTTTATCAAAAAAAAAAAGAAAAAGAAATAGATTTGTTATTTTAAAATACCACACAGCACTAACACGCATCCGATTAAAATTATGAATAAGGAAGTTTGTGAGGGTGTCTGTGATGTTTGATATACACACTGAAACCGCTGAATGTATTTGGATTTACCACGCTTTTATCTTGGTTCTCTTGAGCTAATATTTAAATCGACAATACAGTCCCTCAGCTTGTCAAGTTTGCAAATTGCTAGAAAATTGTAGATTCAAACTGACATTAACTGAACCATCACGCAGTTACGCGACAGATTCTAGGATTGTTACGTGCTTTTGCGATATTCTATATTCAACTGTGGGAGAGTCATGCTTCGGCACGTATGGGCCGGCTCGACCGGAGTGATACCACGGCCTCACAGAAAAGCGGCAGTGGAGCAATGCTTGCATTGCTTTCCGCCGAGTGAGTGAGGTTACCGGAGGTCCTAACCCTTCCCTCTCCCCCTCTTCTCCCCCTACCTGCACTCTCCCTCTTCCCCTACTCCCACCTTAAAGGCCGGCAACGCACTTGTGACTCTTGAGTTGCAGGTGCCCATGGGCAGCGGTAGTCGCTTACCATCAGGTGACCCGTCTGCTCGTTTGCCCCCTATCCCATAAAAAAAAATCTTGAAAATAATAACTGATTAAATTATTATAGGAAGACGACTAGTAACTTTTTAGTCCATTTTAACGGTACCTTCGGCTTACAGCCTGCCTTTAAAGTTGCAATGAAACTCATCCTTTATTTTACTTAATTATGTATTTATACGGGCATTAACGCGATCACAAAATAGGTATTACTAGTACTCTAAATTACCTGACGTTCCGACCAGGTTGCACTGGCCGTGGTCACAGGCTGACTGGCTCAGTGGTCCTCTATTGCGTAAATTCGTGGGCGACCACGATTACCATTATATTCCAATTGACCCAACCGCCATTGTGGTTTGCCATTAGTACCAGTGTACGGTGAGTTTAAGATTAAAGAATTTAAGTAGGAAAAAAATGGTTATAAATAGAGCAGGTGGATAATGTAATTTTTTGGCAGATCCATTTACCCAGACAGAGAACATGTGTCTTGCTATTTTGAGACGAAGATTTTTTTAGGATGCGGCAGTGGCGCCAATTCTTCGATTTTGTTTCAGACTATAATCCATTTTAAAACCTCATAAACTCGTAAAAACTCTCATTAAAATTAACACGGGTAAAAATCATGTTTTTTTAGGCCATGTCATTTTGAATAAGTTATTTCCACCATTATTCTAGACTCAACCACTTCAAAAAACACTTGCAGCGCCTTGGTAACACTGTTGCGGTCATATGACAGAGCATGTCATTTTAGTTTTTCATTGTTTTGTTACAATTACACCTACTTTTAAAGTAACTCATCCTGTGTTAATAAACTTTTATCATTTAAAAATTGGCACTAATTTGTTTGACATTCAATTACTGTTGCGGCTGTAGCCAACATAGAGCAACACGGAATCCGCCGGTGGCCCGTGTTGCTCTATGGTAGCCAATGATGAATTTCATAAGTACCTACCCTTAAAAATAAAATAAACGTCTTTTCTGTTGAAGTGAAACTTCTTCGGTGGCGATTCAATAATCGAAAATTGGAAGAGAATTAAAAGTAAAATTTAGAGGTCGCGTCATGTTTAGGAACACGCCATTACATGAGAGAGAAGAAAGATATAACGTGGAGAAGAGCAAAAGAGAGACGAAGAGAAAGACGCGTTATGTAAAGCGAGAGCTACATTAGGCGACGCACACATCTGAGACAAGACGTCTCAGACGTGTGCGTCGGCCTAATGTAGCGTCTTAGACGTGTGCGTCGGCCTAATGAACATAGCTCACCGTTAAATAATATTTATCACTATGTTTTATGATCATTCTTGATTTTTTTAAGAAGTTTCAATTCAATTGATTTTTAAAGTATCCTTCATACATGTGAACAATACCTTGGCAAGACGTACTGTTCTGTATGGATCGACAACTTTCTAAGCTCGATGGTTAGATCAGACAGCCCGTACGCTTGTTTGCCAATAGAAAAAAAATACCTTTTTATAAAAAGATGCTAGGATCAAATGTGTTGAAAAACAACAATCAAATAGGTCATAAACCTAATGATATTTACACAGTGTTAGCCATTGAACATTCTTCTCGTTTAATTGTACGAAGTATATTTAACAAACGCGTCATTCTTTTGTTCTGTCTTTTATTAGAATTCACGTTATTTTTGGTTTTGAGTTTATGATGAAAATATGTATGGGAAGGTGAAATCTATTAATGTCAGATATCCCACTATCCCAGTAATATTATAAATGTGAAAGTTTGGATGGATGGATGGATGGCTGGATGTTTGTTACTCTTTCACACAAAAACCACTGAACCGATTACGATGAAACTTGGTATGTAGATAGCTGGAGACCTGTATTAACGCATATTATACTATTAACTTACGCGGGTGAAACCGCGGGGCGCTACTAGTTATATTTTAAAACCAACAAATCTTTAAAGGTTATTCGTTGTTAAGTTTTCAAATTTCGAATTTCATTATAAAAAATAATAATAATAAGCGCCAAGACTGTAATATCTAAACGTCATATGTTTATTGATACTAGAGATCGCTTGGTAGTCGAATTTCGACCTTAATTCATTTTTGGGTTTATTTCTTTGATCAGTAACTTGGACTGTCATTGTACAGACTCATGTTCCAGGACAGGTCAATATATACACTGGACGCTTGAAGTAGCCGGTTTCATGAAAATATTAAATTTGGAACACATATAGTTTAAAAATTTAAGCTTTCTGCACTTCTTCTATACATAAACTTTACGTATTCCAAATTTCAAGTTCATGCATTCGCGAATTTAAAAAAAAAATAGGCCAAGTACGAGTCGGACTCGCGCATGAAGGTTTCCGCACCATCGTACAAGATTTAATACTATAAGCAAAAAAAATACGTTTCTAGTAGAGGAGTCCCTTTAATATTTTTTTCATTTGTTTTTTATTATTTGTTGTTATAGCGGCAACAGATATACACATTCTGTGAAAATTTCAACTCTCTTCTTATTACGGATCATGAGATACAGCCTGATGACAAACAGACAGACAGATGGACAGTGGAGTCAGTTATAGGGTTCCATTTTTACCCTTTGGGTACGGAACCCTAAAAAATGCGTACAAATAGATTTAGCGTAAAGGGTGTCACATAATTGAGAAAATCCAATCAATAAATGAAATTGCCTTTTAACGGAGGAACGGCATTACAGATTGTCGCCCTCAAGATTGGACCAGCACCTCCAATCTACAAAAGTCTTAAGCTGTTAATATAATTAAGTTAACTGCTAACTTAGATAAGTTTAAAGTTACGAGCAGTCATCGAGTTATATACTCGATATGTTTTTACTAACTGTTTTGGTGTCAAATTTCACATCCATATTCGGTTTGCATAGATTACCAAATAGTGAAACGAGTTACTAACCCAAACAAATAGTTAAATACTACTGACCCTGCTTTCATTTGGCAGATACACAAATTGAATATATTTGTATGTTATTAGCAAATGTTTAATTAAGTGAGTGACAACTGCAGTGACCGCATTTCTCGACCACACGCCTGACAGCTACTACACCTGCATCATTGCTGCTTGAGTTAATAAAAAAATAAATTTTAAATTTAAAAACCCCCGACACATCGCCATTTTGTGATGGCGGCCATCTTGGATTTGAAATTTGTCATAATGTATAGTATTCTACTAGTCACGCCCTTTCATTTGATACCCATGTTGAGGGAGTTGTGAAAAAAAAAGTAATTCGCCATTTTGTGGTGGCGGCCATCTTGGATTTCAAATTTATCATAGGGTATAGTATTCTACTAGTCAAGCCCTTTCATTTGATACCCAATTGAGGGAGTTGTGAAAAAATATGTAATCCGCCATTTTGTGGCGGCGGCCATTTTGTATCGATTTTCATCTAACATAGCTAAGAACACTCCCTACTAATTCACATTTCAAACAAAAAAAAATCAAAATCGGTTTATCCCTTCGGGAGCTACGATGCCACAGACAGACACGCACACACAGACACGTCAAACTTATAACACCTCGTCGTTTTTGCGTCGGAGGTTAAAAAGAAAAAAAAAGGAAATCCTGTTTATATAACAATGTTCACTTCCTCTTTTAACTAGCTCCGGCTCATAACCGAATGCTCCCTACACACGCGTGTAGTTGAAATTCAGTGTTACCAACTTGAAAACTTATAAAAAGTATAAAAAGTGTTGTCACTGAAAATGATTTTTTCTTCAATGGCAATTTAAGAATAAAAGCTATTATTTTCATCACGAATAAATGAATGCTCTCCACACCTTTTAAAACACTGGGTTCAAAGTTAAACTTTATTTGTCCCTGTATGAATTAACTTATTTTTGAACTGATTCATACTTCATACGTATGTAACCATGTTCAAACTATTCATACTTAACAATACCTTGTAACTGAACTTGCAGATGAACTATGTGAGAATTAGTCATAAACCAAAGACTGCGAAAATAACTAGATACAGTCGGTAAAAAATTACGCAAGGGGTCTAGAAATGTGTCCGATAGACGACTATAGGGTGGCATCACATGTTATACATAGGACCTTCCAATCCTGTTGTCTAACTACTTAGTAATCTGTGCTTGGAGTAATAATCCTCGTAATGGCCTATAGTACGGGGTATAATAAACAAAAAATAGTTGTAAAAAACACGTTTCTTTGGTACACCCGGTTGGAACGAAGTACCTTTTGGCTATTTAATATATAAATATATTTAACGAATTGAATAAATTGTTTCGAAATACAGTAAATTTTGTTAAAATTCGAAATTCAAATTGCGCCATCTGTGAAAGTTGCCCGAACTAATATGGATAGTTAGAATACAACCAACATCAAATTTTAGTAAGCATCACGCAGAATCCACAGATGACGTAAATAAAATAAACCAACTAGCGGTCAGCATTTTTTGTTGCGTTAACACTTTTTCCCGTCTAGCCCTGATCCGCCGAGCGTCTGAAGTATAACGTGCGACCAAAAAATTAGTTTTAAAAGCAAAAGAACTTACCTCTTCGATGGACGATGACATAAGACCGGAGCTGTAACAAAAACAGACATGTTATGTTTATTCAACACCAACATCCAACATGTCAGCCGTATCTTAAGACGGTTCTGACATGTTAAAATTAGTTTTCAGATAGTCAACGCTTCCGGTAAGCGGTTTTGGAAATGTATATCTATTACAAGTTATGTCTAAACAGCTGTGATGTTCTGTAAATAAATACAATTATATGTGGGGGTTCAATGGGTTAATATTAATAGGTAAATATAGAAGTCTTCAATATTATTTTTACAAAACTCCTAGTAGTTTTATGTGTGTATACACATTAAGTTGTAAATTTAACTAGAAATATACGTTGTAATTGATTTCAAACTAGCAAGAGTCAAATAAGGGAAATATTACTACAAGCAAAGAAAAGTAATGTATATTCATATGTATCAATAATCCCACTAATTTTATAAATGTGAAAGTTCGGATGGATGGATGTTTGTTACTCTTTCACGCCAAAACTACTAAACCGTTTGCTATGAAACTTGGCATGTAGATAGCTGAAGACCTGGATTAACATATAGGCTACTTTTCATCCCGATATTCCCACGTGATCGGGACTTATGCAGGTGAAACCGCGGGGCGCTGCTGGTACTTTCATATGTGATGGATGTATCAGAAAATTTAAGAGAGGTGTATTCGCAGTTCGAATTTGTAAACCGATTTTAATAATTCATATTGACTGGCCTGTTGGCCTAGTGGTTAGTGACCCTGACTGCTATGCCATAGGTCGTGGGTTCGATTCCCACCCGAGTCTGGGTGTCCTTTGTGTACGTACTTTGTATGTTTGTAAAGTCCCCCGCGACACAGGAGTAATTCTTAATACGGGAGTTGTCTTTTTTAAATAACGAATAACGAATATTATTTTTTTTCTCATTTATTTTTTATTAAACTTATTAATAAACATGCACAATATCCCGGTACCTGCCTAATAGCGGGCACTGGAATATTATAATATTGTGAAAAACTTCCATAAAGTTTTTCTTTTTCAAAACATTAAAACCAATAAAATTTATATCCTCAAATCGCTTCAATAAGTGCACAGAAAGCGCATAAGTCGAGTAGTCTGGGAGTTGATAACGATACGACATCCCGTTATCAAGAAACTGCATTTCCATGTGATTACATGACAACAGATTGTGAAAGGAAATAAGAAATGAAAGACATGGCAAATTTATTTATGTTTCAAATGTCAGTACCTATCTTAAAAGAAGGATTCAACTTAAAATGGATTATCTTTTTATAAAGTACAAGCTATTTTAATGCCTCTTAATTATGCCAATTGACAGTTTTACGAGTTATTTTTCTATCCTAAAGATTGGATTTGATTACATATTTCATCTGATTATTCATGAGATATAAACCTATCGCATAAAAGGAAATAATTATTAAACTCCGTTCACAATAAAACGCAAAATGTCGCATAACATACACTGATAGCAAATATACGCCCATTAAAATAAAAAAATAAATAAAAAAGTAGGCAGTCATGGAACTGCCGACAGAAGTGAAAACTTAAAACGACAACAAAATTTTGAATAAAGGTTTTCGCTATTGAGCACTATAGGTGTTATAAATTTTCACCTTAATTACAATTATGTTTTTGTTTATTTTACCATATGAATTGCGCACACAATAAGTACTTTATTGAACTAATTATATTTTTAAAGATTAATTAATAAGGAGGTGACAGAACTCAACGTTTAGATTGGCGTCCTCTAGTGGATCTATATATGTATTATTAGCGTGACGGTCAGGAGTTCAGTGCTTTTTCTCCGTAGTTAAAGTGCACAACGTCCTAAAGAAGTTTTCACTCCAAAAGGTACAAGAAAGTTTAGCGAAATAATTAAGGGAAGTGTCTAATGCCATGTTTTAATCGCATTGAATTCAGTTCGTTTTCGTTTTTTTTTAATAATTATAAACGTTGATTGTCGCTAGCAATCTTATGATTTTCCGTATTCAGCCGTTGATATAGATAGATAGATATACTCTTTACTGTGTACACAGAGCGGATTACAATATTTTCTTATATCTAAATACTTACTAGCTAATACTATGTACAATTGGCGACCTTATCGCAGTTTGCGATATCTTCCAGGCAACCGTTGGATGGATGGATATATGTACTTACCAACATAATAGGGAGCATTTTCGATCCTTTGGTTTACTTTTAGACATTTTAAATCCACTCGCACTTTATAAGTTTCACTTGTTTACAACAAAAATGCACTCATATTACACAATTCAACATTTCAGGAATAAAGTCAAGCACTCAAATTCAAGTGTTCGTTTCGATTCATTTACTAATAATTAAAATTATATTTGATCGTTTCACGTCTGCAAATACAAAATGCATTAGTAGTACTGCAGTAAAAACAGAAATAACCTCTAACAAGGTAACAAGAAACATAAAAAAATGACCCCTAAAATTCACATTCAAAATGTATGAACCTTGAAAATGCATAAAAAATATACTGAACTATGAACTTCCTCAAACGAGATTTAATATAGAAGCGAAGAAATACACATTACTTCTACATATTACAAGAAACGCACAGTATACTACGTATATCAGAAGTATAAATAATGTTAGGTACCCTAACACTTAGTTCAAAACAAATGTCAGCGCGTTTGTTACTGTATGTATGTTAAATACTAGCAGCGCCCCGCGGTTTCTCCCGTGTAAGTCCCGATCCCGGGGGAATATCGGGATAAAAAGTAGCCTATATGTTAATCCAGGTCTCCAGCTATCTACATACCAAGTTTTATCGCAATCGGTTTAGTAGTTTTGGCGTGAAATCCATCCATCCATCCAACCATCCAAACTTTCACATTTATAATATTGGTGGGATGAAAAGTTTGTGGAATAGTTTCCAGAAGTGCGGGATTTGCAGTCAATTCAAACCAATTTAGTGTCACTGAAGTGCGCTAACACTACCTTGAGGAATCTATCCTACTAATATTATAAACGTGAAAGTTTGTGGGATGTATGAATGTATGGATCTTTGTTACTCTTTCATGCAAAAACTACTGAACCGATTGCGATGAAACTTTGAATGTAGATAGCTGGACACCTGGATTAACACATAGGCATCTTTTTATCAAGATATTCCCCGGTATCGGGACTTACGCGGGTGAAACCGCGAGGCACAGCTAGTGTATAATATACGTATTTACATTTGGACAAAAGTATTTATTTGTTTGGCAAACATTAATGTCTGTGTCAGAATGAATAGTCTCCTCTAACGATTAACTTTCGCTTAATTCGTACACCAAAAACCGTTAAGTAGAAAAAAAACCTACCCCATACTTATATTCTCTATTTCGATATGCTCTTAGTAACCATCAGACCTTTCACTTCCATGACCACAATGGTGACAATAAATTGTCATTGGTTACCAATTGTCTGTCATCGACACCATTATAATCAATTCAATAAAATACCGAACCAATTTCACAGTTGCTTCATCGCTTCTCAGATAACAATGAATAAAGTCATGTATGAATAGCAAGACATGTATGACGAAAAATGTCTTTTATTTTGTCTCAACATCTGTTTTAGCCCTTAACGGTCCTACCGTTTTGGATCTTTGTGTTATTTCTCACGCTCTAACCTTTGAAGTTTGCGTCTGGTTTATTAATCAGATGAATGAACGGATGTCTAAGTGGTTTAACAGATCACCTTAACTGACACTGTGTTAAGTGTTGTAGGTTTGATTCCCACATGTGAGTTTTGACATTTCTGTTAATTGAATTATAAAGACGGGTGATAACCACTTTAGATGTTATATTATGAATTAATGTCGGACACAAATTAGTAACTGAATTCCACTTAAAAAAAAGGAAAAGTTGAAATTGAGGGTTGTCAAAATCTGCCAGACTTCCTTGAAATTTCTTTTTTAGGTTACACACACATGGGGCTCCGGAATAGGACCCTGTGAAACACCGTGTGATTTTAGTCAGTTCACTTGGCTCCAGGATGTTACTCCATAAAAATGTTCACACTTAAAAAAATGAGAATTTTATTTATTTTTTATTTGATGTTTGATGATTTTTAATTGTTTGATGGTTACGAATTGTGTCCAATGATAGGCAATAAGATCGACACTTACTACATGAGATCTAACTTAAAGTAGCGAAACGTGGGTTTCATATACTTATGACTATACTTTCGAGGAAACAAGTGTAGTTATTATGCATATAATAATAATAATAACTTGAGACACTTCACACACGACCGTCTGGTTCCAAAGTAGGCAGAGCCTGTCCTACGGTAACCAGGTTGCTGATAAACATACTTATTTATTACACCCAGACAAAACAAATGATCGTGCTCCTCACACAATTATTCCCTCTGGCTCAGTAGTCAGGATCACTAACTAACTAAATAGACCAACAGGCCTGCCAATATATGTTATAATATTAAGCATGTAACGTATATAAAAAAATAATATAATAAAGTGTTCAAGTTACGAGACGGCTACTACACTGGTTAATCCTTTAATTCAATAACAATGTTCACTCATTTTTCATTTTCGACACAATTTTTCACTTTCGACACAAATTTTCACATATAAATGATCACTTTGTTAAACATTATTAGCCAAGTTCCGTAATAGGCGGTAGCAACGGTGCGTCGCGAGCGAAAACATCTGTTCAACTCAATTGAGCTAGGGAAGTTTATAATATGCATTGACATAACGCATCTACAGCATGCTGTTAAGTGTAATTACTTTTTTTATATGGTGCATTGGGGTCATTCAGAACATGGGTATATTTCTAGGGAACGACGAGTCTGAACTCGTTTAATTAAAAAATGTTTATATGAATTTTATCTTAAGATATGTGTATGATCGTAGTCAAAATGGCAGGGAGCCGTTGGATAGAGATTGGCAATGCCATTTAAAAATTATAAGTTGTGTTGTAATTTTAATACAAGAATTATTCACATGATAGATATGCTTACCACGATATCAATAAATCTCAAACACACCTGATAAAATGAGATTAGTGCAGAGTGAAATCGATAAATCTGTCCAAATATACTTGACATCAATATATAGGATAGAGTACGCTGGTACATGATTAAAATAAGCTACTTAATAGCTAATGATATCAACCTTGTTTTTGTGCTTTTTATGATAACAGTTTCACATACCAAGCAACGTTATCACTCGTGTACGGAAAAGCAAAACCTTTTAAACCCTTTTAGAAGTGACAGCTTATATTTTGATGTTGATGATGATAATGGGTGATGTCATCATCCTAGTTTTGATTGCATTATTTTTAGTTTTAGTGAGATTGTCTTGCTTTTCCTTCATGGCATTTTTATGTGTGTATTGTCGCCACATCAAAAACTCTTTTATTAAAAATATGGAAAACTATAATAGATGATAATGATAACACAGTTCACTATTTAATAAAAATAAGTTAATAGACATTATTTTGACTGGTTATACCGGTAACGCAATACTATTGGTCGATTGATACATATTAATGAATAGTGGGGTTATAAAAGGGTAGAAATAAGTTCAGAACGATCACTTTAGTGATTTTCATCCCACTAATATTATAAATGTGAAAGTTTGGATGGATGGATGGATGGATGGATAGATGGATGGATGTTTGTTACTCTTTCACGCTAAAACTACTGAACCGATTGCGATGAAATTTGGTATGTAGAAAGCTGGAGACCTGAATTAACATATATGCTACTTTTTATCCCGATATTCTCACGGGATCGGGACTTACGCGGATGAAACCGCGGGGCGCTGCTAGTAGTTTATATTAGTGGTTGTGAGACTGTTTCTTACATGTATTTGAGAATTAGATTTGGTTAGTTACTTTTATTAAGTAAAGAACTTGGGAAATAACATAACACACAACATAACAGTTTTGCATTCGAAATAATATATATTAAACTAGTTTCCCAAGTCACATATGAAGGTCGAAAAAAGCATCATTTATTTTTAATGCTATTTCGTTTTATGATAAAGAAATCCTAGAAAAAATTATGGTCATAAGAATGACCGCTTCGCATTTTATCAGAAATGAAATCGTGTTGTGTATACAATTACGAGTTTTAAAACACGAACATTCAATTTTCTTTTATGCCTAATATTTGCTTAATTAAAAACAGGAAATATACATAATTAATCAGCTATTCGTTCTTCACAAATGTTATATAAATGTTGGTTAGAACGTTTAGTGCATTAGTTATCCTTAGATACTTGTAGCATAAGAATGAGCTTATGTTTGCTTGTGATGTGTCCTGGATAGGATATCCGGGCTTTGTTGTATAATTGTCAGGAAAAGACTAGTAGCAACACAGAATCTAGAAACGTAACCAAGCGGACGACATTAATATCGTTCTCTATTACGAAGAACCTGAATTATAGTTGATGAAATTGTAATATGTATATTCGAATTTGTAATATATCTCTGCTTTCAATTAAGGATTTAAAGCCATAAATAAGTGTTGTTTTCACGGCTCTTGCTTAATTTTATCTACTTTCATTTATATTGAATTGTAATACGATGGGCTTTATGTTAGTTACCAAGTCTCATTCTTTTCGTAATTCATCCTACCTGTAATACACCTGAATAGTTTTAAAATAATTCATTAGCAGGGGAACGACAAAATATATTTATAATATCAACTTTAAACAATTTTGAAGAACCTGCAGTCTCAAATGAATATAACCGTAAGGTTATTTCGCAGTCTCTTAGAGGTTGCAGATACTTCGTGCTGTTTACAAATCCAATCAAATCAAATACAATCCATATAAGATTGTATGCCAATAGCACTGATACTTTTGTTCTTTCTAAATAATTTTATGAAAAACATTTATTATATAGTTTAAATTTATAATTTCAACTACTTAACAAGACTTAATTTAAAAAATATGAAGTTAATAAATATAAAGAATTAATTATTTTTAGGGTTCCGTTCCTCAAAAGGAAAAAAAGGAACCCTTATAGGATCTTTATCTCTGTCCAGACCCTTTTGCTCAGTAACCCATGGACGCATCAAGTTGAAATTAATACCAAATACATACCTAAGTCTGCGATCCTTTTAAGCTTCTAAGTCAACGCAATTTGACCAACTTTGAACATTTCGCAGGTAAATTAAAACGTATAGGGTACTTCGCATTGACCTAGAATGATGAAATTTAGTAAGAAGCAAGATCTCATAGCACTACAGCATTTATTTTTGAACGCTGATCATAAAACAGCCTGTATATCATTGTGTTGGTCTGTATGGCCGCGGTCGTCCTAAATAGGCATCATTGTTGCATACCAAGTGTGGATAGATTGTTTGATAGGCTAATAAGTGGAACATCGCGCCTGATTCTCTGAGGGCCTAGCTGAAGTACTTTCTAGGACTGATTTAAAAATTGACTTTTGATTTATAAAGTCAAGGGTATTTAATATTGATTTTAAAGTTTTATGTCGATATGTGACAGTTCAGTAAGTGTTGACTTTTCTAAAAGTACCCGTAACGAACGACACAGGTGTTCGTATGGCACCCAGGACCGACGGTTTAACGTGCTCTCAGAGGCACGGAGAGGTCTCAATGTGTTAAGAATGGTCACCTATGAATGACCTGTCTAGTATTACTTAACTTCGTAATGTGCTAACCCACTAGGTTACCACTTAGCCACGAGCCCCTCAGATGGATCTCAATATGAATGTTTTTATTCTAAGAAATATCCTTCTTCTATCCCACATGGTCTCCGGCAATAGGACCACGTGACGAAACCCCACTTGTGTTGTTTCGATTCATATATGTATATTAGGTACATCACTCATATCATATGCTGGTAAGGTGATGACCCGTGACCGTGTGCGTTTTAGCTTGGCGATTCGGGACTTCAACTTGTTGTGTGTGTTTATTTTCTTTTAGATTAAACTTTTATAGAGCTTTTTCTATCCAACTAGTGCTGTGAAGTTAGTTATCCAGTCAGATTATGCTGAAAACAGACTGATATGTATAACGCTGTCCCATACTTCGGCAACTATATGTAGACTCAAAAACCGTTCCTTACATCACCACTCGCCGCTAACTTCAGAACAGTCAACACAGAATACGCGTTTAGTACAGGTGCACCTAATAGACGACATCACAGGATACAATGGACCCAAAATTTGTTTCTATATTCGAGTGACAAGCAATACATCCACAAGTTCACCTTTCGCATGTATCATATTTTATTCACATTGCACTTTTATGACTGACTTTTACTGGTTAGATAAAAAGGAGATATTTACATAAGTATGCCTACTAGCTACCCGGCCACGCGTTGTTGTAGTAATTAAAAGTAGTTTGTAATAAAAAATGTTGTGACTATAAATTGAGATAAAAAGTATGCTATCTCACAAGTTGGGCCAAACTGCACACCGTGTGCAAAATCACTACATATTATAAAACAAAGTCCCAACGCCGCTTCTGTCTGTCCGTCTGTTCGCGATAAACTGAAAAACTACTGAACGGATTTTCATGCGGTTTTCACTAATAGACAGAGTGATTCATGAGGAAGGTTTAGGTGTATAATTTGTACCCGTGCGAAGCCAGGGCGGGTTGCTAGTTTTATTAAAATCCGTTGATTACTTTAGGACTTGTTAGAAAGTTTTTTAGTTAGTTTAGTTCATCGCGAACAAACAACGTGACACGAAATCTTTATATAGAAAGATATGTATTAAACAAATAGGCTCTGAGCCTTTGCTCTCACTAAGCAAAGTGTATACTTGGTTCTTTGACTACGGCGGGTGGAACAGGTAGACAGGCAAAATAAAAAATGATTATGAATATTTATGCTGACAATTTCCGGCAATTTCCGAGTGTTTTTTATTTAACTAAGATGGCAAATCGGCTGTTCTCTATTCTTCCTAAAGAAATTTCAGTGTCCGACCAGCTATTTGCGAAACGGGAAGACAGAACAAAATCGATGCAGAATTCATTTTGGTGTTATAATTTTATGATAAGTATTCTTAAGTATATGATAGGTAAAAATGAATTGTGTAACAAACAATAATAGCAATGATATCATCAGTTCGATGTCACGGTGATGTCACACAGAATATTTAAACAATTAGAGCGAATTGCTGGAACGAAACAATTGTAGCATGATTGAATAGTTCGGCCATACATACCTATATGTGAATACACATTTTTAGATATATATATTTTTACTCGCGTCTGTATGGATCTGATCGCCATTTTTACATATACTTATTTAATCGTCCATTAGACGCTCATGCATACGTCAATCATTACCAAAAGTCATGATTGACGGATGTTCGTTGGTGATTGATAAAATAATATTGACATTAAAAACTCATCAAGCAACCGTCAATCACTGCATTAGACGATAGGTTATTCGTCAATCACCGATTTGATTGTGGCAAAACTGACAGCAAAACCTACCGTGTAATGGGCGCCTAATAGGGGGCGAGTCTTTTTATCATCGATCGGTTACATTCCAGACTCCATACTACTGACAATTTCCTATCAGAAAAACGCAATCACGATTTGCAGGAACTGGAAACCAAACTCTGTCGCCTGTTGGTCGAATTTCGACCGTAATTTATTAACGTTAAGGTTTTGTTTTATATCATTAACCAGTATAACTTGACCTGTCATTGTATAAACTTTTCGTACCAAGACAGGTCTACATTTATACTGGACCCCTGTAGTCTTGTAGCCATTTTCAGCACTTCTTTTATATATAAAGTAATATACTGAAACATTAAAAAAATTACATTCCTAAGCGCGTGAAACGTATTAATGTACAGGATCTCAAAATGGAACACTTACTTAAATCACTGACGCTAGCATGCAGTTAAAAAAAGTTTCTTTTTTTAAATTATCCGTTTATAAGTTATGACCGTTTGAATGTCCAGGTATTTTTACCTCTGTTCCGTTTTCGCAATAACTGAGTGAATAGTTCCAAAATAAAAAAAAATATTTACGACATAAAATCCTTACATTTACACATCAGACCACATCATTGTCCCTTTCCAATCCTACCGGTTTCCCTGTCTACCCCGCTAGTATTTTGTACGTAAGGTATGCGACACCAGACCATGTCCCACAACTATTTTATATGGTTGCCTCAAATCCCACGATTGCCTTGCCTGTAAGAGATTGACTTGTGGGATAAGGCCGCCAATTGTACAAATCTGTCTATAGTTGTAAGTTTTTTATTGTATTAAATACCTGGTATACAATAAAGAGTATTATTACAATAGTACAAGTAAAGATTACCATACAAAAGCTTCGAATCCCCTCAATGATCGTCAATGAAATCAAAAACGAATCTCCCCTCTTCTTAACAGCCTATGAATGGAAAGATGGTCTCGAGGGTCAGATGTCGAGACGACCTATTAATTGTCAATCAAGATTTAACTTATATAACCACGTACTTTATTATAATTGGTACTTGATTCAACTCTCATTGTAAAGGGATATTGATAATATGCCTTATTATTATTACACAGTAACTAACAGTATCTTACATTCTGAAAAATACAAAAAGGGAAAGGCATAGTTAGGACTTTTTAATTTTGACAGATTTTTTGTGTGTATTTTATAAAACTAATAGGTATAGAACTATTAGTTACACATATAAAATCACGAATAAATTGTGTACTTCACGAAATCTTTCATTACCCAAAAATATTAGGCTAAGAAAGAAATGACAAAAAAACCACATTATTAATAAAATTTTCGTACAAAATGATTTATTAATAAAAGAAAGGTAACACACTATGCTTTTATAAATAGCCGGAATATAGGTAAACTTAATATCATAATAAGTAATAATATTAATATCTTTTTAGTTGGTAGATATTATTATTTTCTTTTACATTTTTAGTCGTGACACTTTACTTAATCAATATTTTCATAGTCTTGAGGAAAAGTAGCTTAATGTTTTTTTGGCTTCAAAAACAATTGCTCTAGGTCTAAGAAAATATATCCGCGGCATGGGGATTTTCTAAAGTCACTAATGAACCTGAACTATATTGAGACTCAGAACACTTATTTTCTTTGGATCACACAAGTAATTTTTCTGGTATGGGCTCTAACCGAATATTCGACACGATCAGAATTCGCGAAGTGATTACTTTAAACATTGACTCAAACGCGAAAGACAGAGCTCTATCAGCTTTTTTAATTCTATCGAACCACAATGTTGGTATGTAGGGAGGCTTAGTCAGAAAAAAAGAAATCGAATTATGTCAACACAGTGTAGATTCCGTAAAACCTATACATTAATAAGTGAAGATAATTATTTGTACGCATTTATAAGAAAACTTCGCCAACGCAGGTACGTGAAGTTTGGAAAACTTAAAGTTTATGTATAGAAGTGCAGTAAAGCTAACATTTTTAAACAATATGTGTAACAAATTAAAAAATTGTGTAAAAACGGCTACATGTGCCTCCTGTCATGGTACGTAAGTCTATAAAAAGACAGTTCAAGTTATACTGGCCAATTAAATAAACCAAAAATTAATTAAGGTATAAATGCGACCACCAAGCAATCCCTACACACATAAAAATACCTTTTTAAAGTAATAAAATTTTAGTTCAGATTCGTGGCATCTAGGAAGTCGTACCAATTTTGTCGTTTTTATTAAATATCAATGACCTTAGTGCTACCCTATGATAAGCAGGTTATAATCTATAAAAAAACTTGGCAATTCATTAATATTTAGATTTATTTACTTATCGATGTATTACTGAAGTGAGCCATACACTTAAAATTGAAAGAAATAAAACCTTGATAAAAACTACATTAAAACGGATTGCTACGGATACGTAACATTGATGTAATACTATACTAATATAATAATACATGATGGTAAATCTGATGAATTCTTTAACACACGTGACTAATTTAATTATAGCACAGTCAAACTAAAAAACAAACCGCTTTAATGGCAAACCAATTTAAAACACTATCCACCTCCTGGCTTCGTCATAACACCAACGTCACCAAGCCCAATCTGTTGGACGAATCATATGAGCCCAAACTCGAGGGGTTTACTAGTAACCACTGAAGAGTTCCACTATCCACCTTCTAGCTCCATCAGATCAGCCCCAAGATGCCAAATTATAGCATTGTCATCCAGACTACATATATACTCCTATTTTTTTCATTTCGATACGACAATTAGAAGTAGGTAAAAATTGACTTCCAAGATTTATTGATATACTAGCAACTCGCCCCGGCTTCGCACGGGTAGCAGAGACATCTTCAACAATCATCAACATATTTCAATCAATTTACACAAAATCTTAACAAATTATACACCTAAACCTTCCTCATGAATCACTATTACACGTCTATTAGTGAAAACCGTATGAAAATCCGTTCAGTAGTTTTTCAGTTTATCGCGAACAGACAGACAGACAGACGTGGCAGGGGACTTTGTTTTATAATATGTAGTTGTGGTGACAACCCTTCAATCTTTTTAAATAGTTTGTAAACTACTAGAATCCTGCAAGGGACGGGAAGAGTTTTGTTCACAATTTGTGCCACTCTTACTGAAGAAATAGCAATGAAACTAGTGGATTCGTTGTCTTTGGAAACTTTCGCAATTGCAGAAAAAAGTCTGGTATATTTTCTTTTGTGAGGGCAGACACATCTGTCTCGCTAAATGCTAAAGCCTAACCGTACCTTTCCATCAACGGCGATTCTTTGAAGCAACCAGGAAAACAAACTCTTTAAAAAATGTCTCTCAGGATGTGTGACGGGATTCCCAAAATTTATGACAGTTCAGCCGATCAGTAACTCTGACCCCGACGTGGGCCACAAACAGAGACTCTTGAAGATTGCAAGGACAAATACTTCTGTAGCAAATCCCTCGGATGCTCAGAAAAAAAAAGCCCAATATGATTCATGAGTAGAAAATTTTACCCTCACTGTATCTGCTCTGCGTACACAATCATCCGACGTTTAACTACCTCTCGCTCTTGTACGTGGGTTCAACTCCAACAACCACATCATCATGCCCTCGGTAAGGTAATTTACTGAGCACACGCAAAAACAAAGGATTTAAAAAATTGAAACTAGAATGTAATGTAACCTTGTTCAATAACATAAAGTCTTAAGTTTAAGAGACTTTATCTCGCTATAAAATCACTAACACGGCTCACTCTCGTTCGATAATCCACGGCAAGTAACGTACACAAGCACGTAGACACGCGCCCGCGGTTCTAAGTGTACTGAGTTTATCTTATCACTAACTTTATTATGTACTGATTCATGTTGGTTTAGTGCAATGTTGGTCGTTACTTCGAGAAAATTGCGTTTTTCCGTTGAATGTTTTGTTTTCGAGTATTTTTTGCGTTGATGGTTAGTAGTTTTCATTAAGTTACTAGTAATGGATGGTTATCTATATGATGGTTATATTATTATTAGTGCCGGCCTTAGTACATGTGGCGTCCTTAGGCAAATTTTAAGGTACTATACAAATATACTATTTTCTTTGATAACGAAGTATTCGTCATACAATTGAATACATTTTTACTAAGTTTGCTAAGAAACCATGAAAAAATTAATTTAATCTCTCGAATACAATTTGAAAAAATGATTTCTCCCCTGGCGTCATAGCGCCCCTACCAACTGGGCGCCCCTAAGCAGGAAAAGCAAGGATGTTGTGTTTCACCGAGTGAGTGAGGTTACCGGAGGCTCTAACCCTTCCCTCTCCCCCTTTTCCCTCCCCTACTCCCACCTTAAAGGCCGGCAACGCACTTGTGACTCTTGAGTTACAGGTGCCCATGGGCGGCGGTAGTCACTTAAAATCTGAATCAGGTGACCCGTCTGCTCGTTTGCCCCCTATCCCATAAAAAAATCATTACCAAGCCCAATACGTTGGACTCGTCAAAACGAATCATATGAGCCCAAACTGGAGAGATTTACTAGTAGCCACTGAAGAGTTCCACTATCTACCTCCTGGCTCCATCATCAGATGAGCTCCAAGATGCCAAATTATAGAACTGTCATCCGAACTACATATACATATAAAGTTTAATTTCGATACGACAATTAGAAGTAGGTTAAAATTGACTTCCAAGATTTGTTTCCATAGTTAGTCAGTTAGTTACAAGTGAAGCTAACAAATGCTGTTAAAAATACTGACCTCTCCTCAAAAACGCTGGAATTCGCCATGAAGCTATCGTCCAGGAGGCTGGAATCCTCCAGCGTGCTCCTGTCTGTCTTCTCCACCGGCAAACTATGGCACTGCTCAGTAGAGTCCAATGACTTGCTGTGTTCGGAGCGATATTTCTGATCCCAGAGCTTCTTCGTCTCGTCCTGCACACGGCGTTTCAATTCTTGGATCTTTTCGCGCTCATTTTCTATTACTTGGCAGCCTGTTAAACAGCCAACGATAAAAGTTTTACGCCTATTGTTTTGTACTTATTATTGATTACATGTACTTTAATATTGATTCCGATGTTATTTGTTTAAGAACAAGGACATGTACTCAACAAGTATCGGATTGATGTGATGAATGAATACACATTCCTGATGGCTTAATTATGGTAAACTAGCAGCGCTCCGCGGTTTCACCCGCGTAAGTCCCGATCCCGTGGAAATATCGGGATAAAAATTTGCCTATGCGTTTCATCGCAATCGGTGAAGTGGTTTTTGCGTGAAAGAGTAACAAACATCCATCCATCCATCCATCCAAACTTTCACATTTATAATACTAGTGGGATTAGTGGGATAATGCAAAATTCAAATCTCACAAAGTACTCAAACACGTAATTGTTAAGGAAGCTTAAGCTTTATACATAGAAATTTTAGACTAGTACTTAAAGGCCACAAAGGAAGTCGGTAAGAATCCTTGTTACATAGCAAACTACAACCAAAGCGTAAATGGCCAAACTGATCACAGTGGTGTCCTGTTTAAAAGAAACTTAAAATAAGACCGGACCGAAGTGGCGTAAATATAACGACTACCGAAAGAGAAAAGAGACTTGGTATCAGGGTCTACAAAGTAAAAGTAATTTTTAACTCACCTTGTTCTTCCAACATAACAAATCTCTTTCTTTCTACTTCCATCAAGCTATCCAAAGTTCTCTTCCCTAAAGAATTCACATCAGTGTCGCTCGATAGAATAGGAGCATCTATCGTCACCTTCGATATTCGATCAATATCATCTTGTGAAGGAATCTTATTCGTATCAGCAATCTTTTGAAAGTCTGCACTCTTTATGTTTGGTTCGTCTCCACAGCTTTTCCTGTGTAATATTTTAGCTGCCTGTGCTGTATCTACAAAATTATCACTTTTGGACGTGTTTTCAAAAGTCACTTTATTCTTCTGTTGTCCGTTTTCGATATCTTCGCTTTCTTCTTTAATATCATCTTCTTTCTTCTCAGGAGATAACGATTTAGCTTTAATGTACTTATTATCAGGACTCACAGATTTAGGGTTTTTAATATAACGGTTTTTAGAATTATTTTCTTTATCTGATTCATCGTTCTTAATACTGTTTTCTCTAGATTTTTTTCCAAAAGAATCTTTTTTCATAATCTTTCCTAAAGCAGCAAAAGTCGGTATTTTAGATGAAGAATTACTTTTAACTGGCCCCACAGTTTTCTCTTTCTTTTTTGAATGCCTCAAACTGTTAAATTTATCTAAACTTACGTCAGCTTCAATATTATCGTTATAAAACAAATTTTCGTTCAAACTCTGCGACATTATATCGACTTTCTCGGGGGATTTCGGTTTCTTTTTTCGTTTTAATGAATCAAAGTTTCTTTCCCAAAAGCCCTTTTTCTCTTTTGATGAAGTTGATGATTTCGACGGACTTTCACTGTACCTTTCATCATTATCTACAAGATCTGTTATGACTCTCCTTTCTATATCAACTGTCATAGATTGAGACATTTGATCTATAGAATTAAACTTATCTTTTAAATGTTTAGTATGATCTTCAAAGTCAGATAATTTTAGATCAATATCGTCACTATCGGAACTTTGTGGAGAATATCCAAATTCACCTGATTTGGCTCTAGTTTGGTCAGTAAAGAACGCACTATCTGGAGATTGGGTTCTTTCAATATCATTTAACTTTGCTACTACAGGTTTAAGTTCTTTTTCTATAGCTTGGACTTTGCTAGTTAGTTCTTCGACGAGGTTTAGAAGTTTAACGTATTCGGCATGTAGTATCTTAGTTTCGTCTAACGCTGAAGTAAGGTTGTTGTTAGCTTCTGATTTTAGAGTCAGTATGCGAGTTTTTTGTGCTTCGATTTTTTTAGTAAGAAGTATGATTTCGTTTTGAATATCTTCTCTGTTGGATAACCTGTGGAAAATGTTTAGTAATCAATATTTACGTCAATGATGTTTTTGGCGTTTATCTTCTTTCTTTCAGTGTTTGATTGTACGGAGTCATGTATCAAAACTTCATGCAGTGTCAAGCTGGTATAATATATTAAACACTATAATTTAACATTGTTTATAGAAGTTGTACCCAGAAACAAATATAAGAATGAAATTTCCTAATTTCTCATAATTATCTTTCGCACAAAGGTATAAATCTATATTTCACGAATGACCCTTCGCAGTTGTTTTCATTTGTTAAAGATTGGAACGTCTAGATCAAACGTCATGACACTTGGGTCCTTTTTATTGATACTAAGTTTTTAACTCTCGCGTACTACGCTATATATTTTTGTCAACAGAAAATTAACGCAATCAAGTAACAGATATTTATTTTTGTCAAATTTTGACAAAGTCGCTTTGTTGGAGTCAAAGAGACACAGTGAAACTACATTGAAACTAATTCTAATAATGGTCACTATTTTGAGAAAAGTAATTCTATTTTCCTTCGGAAATGGAGACCACTATTTAACTCTAGAAACGCGAGACCAAGAAATGACAACGTTGTCTGCCAATGGGTGCCAAGCTTACCGTAAAAATGTGTTGATATACTTACAGTTCAGACTCTTCCTCCAGATGTTGAAACTCCAGGTCCTCGAATATCTTGGTCTCATTGTCAAGGATATCCTGAGCGTTCTGTAGCTCTTCTAACGTTGCTGTATTTTCTGTCAGATCTCTCTCTATTCTGTTGACAGAAAGTTTCATCTTAAAGTTTCAGCCTTCCTCTATTAATAGTTTTTCTAATATAGTATTAGACAGTAGTATATTTAAATACACGTTCATAGTTAGATATACATATCATACAAATCAAAAACGAGTATTTGAACTCACCTATCAGCTTTCAACGTAGCGATCTCTACTCGGTCCCGCATCTCGTTCTGCCTCGCCTCTTGCTTTTGCTTCAACTGTCGTATCTCTTCCTCTATTCTTTTGGCGTTTTCTACCAACACCAACTTTTTCTTCTGTTCTATGTTGAGGATTGCGATTTCCGAGTCGTATTCTCCTTTAATTAAAGCTTTCTCCATTTCGAGCTGTAACAAAATAAATAAATTAAATGTAACACAAACCAAACTATGTATGTGTAACCAGGTGTACATTTCTTCCACATAGGTATAAAACAGAGCCTCTAAATGAATTCAAAGATGTATTACTAACCTCTCTCAAAATGTCATCCTCCTGCGATCGGATCTCAGTCATCTTACATTTAAGTTCATGTATCTGTGTCACCAATTTCTTTCTGTCCTCTTTTAGTTTCTCATATCTCCCTTTTAAGTCATCCACATTATCATCTAATACTGCACTATCAATCGAATCAGCCTCAATGTCAATCATCTTTATATCTTCTGTAATATTCTTTATAAGCTTGTCTCTCTTATTCTCCTTTAAATCCTTCTCAAACTCTTCTAATTCCGGAATGTCCGCCATTATTTCTTGTTTCATATCATCGAAGCTTTGATTCTTCCGTAAGATTATGTCAGGACTTTTATCTGGAGTTTCCTCTTTTTTATCTTCAATGATTGTGGAGTATCTTAGCTCTATATCATTTGTTAGATCATCATCAATCATTGGAATTTCTTCTTCGAGGCTTAGCTGCTTCTCTATACCAGCGAATTTAGGCTTGTCAGTATCTGATACTTCTTTATTGTCTTGCGTTTGTTCAAAGTTCGGTTTATTTGAATTATCTACTGGAGGTGGTGTGGGGAAAATAAAATATTGGGGTGATGGGAGATTTTTGTGAGCAAAAGTAGTTTTAATTCTAGTTCTAGGGCTTTGTGTATTTGGAGACTTAGGTTTTAGGTTTCCATACACATTGTTTCTATAATAAACATTTTCGTAAGGGCTACCTATTGGAGATGAGAGATTAGGGTTTCGGTCCCCGCTTTGGTTATGAAGTTTCCTTATCATAATCGGACTAGATAAATCGTGCATTCTTGGTGAAGGGTCGTCGAAGACAGGGATTCCTATCTCGTCCATTCTGCCAATGTTTTCGTAGTTATTTTGTGGTATGACGACTTCGGGGGTAAGTTCTGTTGGAGGGGACATGTCGAAGTTCTCGTAGCTTGAGAGATTTCTTTGTATTGGCAGTGAGGAGCTCAGAGGAGGGTTTTTGTTGTGACTAGTTTCAAACCTGAAAAAAAAAACGTTTTTTTATAGTATAAAAAATACGGCTTTTAATATAGGTACTGCATCATTCTTTTTAACAGACTAAGGATATTTATTGTCTTCATTTTACAGACCAAACAATTAATTAGACAAAGATATTCATTTCAGCCAACAGACGAAAAAGTTTTTTTTATGGTATAGAGGGCAAACGTTCAGACGGGTCACCTGATAGTAAATGACAATGACATGATAGTCACAAGTGCGTTGCCGCCCTTTAAGGTGGGAAGAAGGGGAGAGGGGGAAGAGCAGGAAGAGGGGAGGGGGGGGGGGATTAGAGGGGAGGAGAAACTCCGGTAAGCCCATTCACGCGGCGAAAAGCAATGCCACATTGCTTCACTGCCGGTTTTCTGTGAGGCCGTGGTAACACTCCGGTCGAGCCGGCCCATACGTGATGAAGCATGGCTCTCAATGGTCAAAGAGAAAGGTGTTATGATGATTATGATTAGCAGAAGAGAAGAGCATTATACAATGTTATGCTTATGCACTCACTTATAATATCCATCACTGGTTTGTACAAAGTTGGGATTGTTCAGCGCAACGCTGCGTGGAAGTGAGCCGTTGGTGATGATCTTGTTGTGTGGTCTTTTCTCCGTAGGGGTGATGGGAATACCTGTAACAATATAACGATGTAATTATTGCATACTAGCTGTGCAAGCGGAATTGCCCGATTTCCCTAAATTTAAATTTAGACTGTGTTACTTCTGGATTAAGCGGCGGTAGCGTAATGGCTAAGGCATCGGACTTGCGATCAAGTGGTTGCGGGTTCAAACCCCACCCAGTGTACTATCGACGTGAACCCACTCCTAACACAAGCATTTAGCTTAGCTGGAGGGGTAACAAGAATGCTAATAACGCGTGCCCCACGTTGCTAGTATTGTTTTTGCTTTCTCACGGTGAAGAAGTTATTAAAATCAGTTCAATAGCTTTAGAGATTGTCTGTGATAAGAACCAAGAATCTCAGTCAAATAACAGTAATATGTTTTGATAGTTAAACGTTTTATAAACTATCCAATGTCGAGAGCACAATCACATTAAATTCAGTAAACAAAAATATTAGTGATAAGAGATTTCAGTTTATTCTAATTTAAAAGTTAGTAGTATAATAAAACATACTAAAGGTGGCTTGGCGGTCGAATTTCGACCGAGTTTTGAATGTCTTGTTTTATTTCAATGACCAGTAACTTGAACTGTCATTGTATAGACCTTTGTGCCATGACAGGTCTCAATATATACTGGATACCAATAGTTTTACGTTGCCGTTTTTAAATCATTTTTTACTTTATAACACGTGTTGTTTAAAAATTTCTGCCTTCCTTCTATAGGTACATACACTTTAAGTATTCCAAATCTGACGTACTAACGTTTTACTTTTTTTTTATGGTATAGGGGGCAGACGGGTTACCGGGTAACTACCGCCGCCCATGAGCA
This sequence comes from Euplagia quadripunctaria, assembly GCA_963859945.1. Taxonomy (NCBI): domain Eukaryota; kingdom Metazoa; phylum Arthropoda; class Insecta; order Lepidoptera; family Erebidae; genus Euplagia; species Euplagia quadripunctaria. The sequence goes on from OY982585.1 coordinate 3,983,192, forward strand.
CTTGCAACTCAAGAGTCACAAGTGCGTTGCCGGCCTTTAAGGCGGGAGTGGGGGAAGAGGGAGAGAGGGAAGGGTTAGGGCCTCCGGTAATTTTTATTTTTTTTCTTCCCGTATTAATATCCCGTACGAACCTACAGCTAGTAATATTAACTAGTTTTATGAAACAATCTATTAGTGACAATAATATGTTTTAACAAAATTAACAGAAAAAAAGTGTTATTCTTACGCATCGACAGACCATTATGTCTATTACTACAAATCAACAAATAATGAAATTTTTTTTAACAAAATCGATTGTTAAATTATTTCTATTGTTATTAGAAAAAAAAAAATGCGTTCTTAGTAAGAACCTGAGACATGGCAAGTAAATGTTGCCACGGTATACTAAATATTTAGTTTTTAAAAATATAATTTAGAGTTTTTTTATACCACACCGTAATAAAAAGTAAAAATTCTCCAACAAAGGAACATCTTTTCTATTTCTCCACCGTGTGCGATAGTTACTTTGTAACATAGCTTACCGCGCAGATGAAAATATAGCGTAACAAATACACACATACATACACGACACAAGATTGGGTAGCAATCAGCTTCTTGCTTCTGAAGTTGGAACACGATTTTTCTATTATCCAAGATGAAAGAAAACCCGCTTAAAACGAAACCAAACTATTAAACATAGCGAGTAAACTGACTTCTCAGCACAAAATAAATTATTGAAATTAGAAAAAAACAAAGGAAGGTAGTATCGCGATATTATGTAACACGACAGACTTGGACCTTGGGTACGGTTAAAGTAAAATGGTCAAGGAGAACGTCTTTAGATCAATCAATCAAAACAAATCAATGTAATTATACAAGCATTAACGTTTTTAATCTTTCTATAGGCATCATAAGGCTGAGAGTCGAAGGCTTCGCATTATTATTGCTGGATGTTTTCCAATGATATATATTTAAAAAAAAAATATTTAAAAAATCCGATATACCTCTTGCCGACACCTCTTGCCAATATAAAAAACGTGCAAGCCGTAAGTCTGGAGAAATGACAATCAACGGACAAAAGATTCCCGGAAAATTATTTGTTTTATTTGAATTTCGAACGAAATAAAAAAAAATACTGACAAAAGTGACAATGCATTTAAAATGTCGGAATTATTTATTTTGTTACTTTATGTTACATTAAATTAATAACTAATCTCTAAAGAAAGTATTTTAGTCAATTTTATTACACAGGAATCGTATATTTTTCCAGGATAAAAGTAGCCTATGTGCTATTCCAGACTATAATCTATCTCTGTACCAAATTTCATCCAGATCCGTTCGGCCGTTTTTGCGTGAAAGAGTAACAAACATCCATTTATACATCCATCAATCCTCACAAACTTTTGCCCTCATAATATTAGAATTGTAAACGGAAGGTAGGACGTCCCCCAGCCAGATGGACCGACAAGCTGTAGAAAGTAGCAGGGATGGGCTGGATGCGGAAGGAGGACCGGGTGCCATGACGCGCATTGGGAGAGGCCTATGTCCAGCAGTGGAATGCAATAGGCTGATTGATTGATTGAATATTACTAAGATGTTACCTGAGGCGATCGGCACACATATTTAGTATCTCTTCAAGACGAGCCGTCTCGGCTTCCTTTTGTTCCTCCTCTTTTACGCGGTCCTGGTACGCCTGAAACAAATTTCAATAAATATTAGTACTAGTTATAGAACATTACCTAAAATAATAAATATTCTACAACTCTTGCAGAGTGCAATAGATTCTCGTTTTAAGGTAGCTTTACACGGTAGAGGGCCGTCCATTAATCACGTGATGTTTTTTTAACAACTTTTTAACCTTTAACCCCCCTCCCCCCTGATGATACGTGGTGAGGTTTTAGACTAACCCGAGTGGGTTATTCTAAAATCACGTGTATTTTTTTATTCCAAATATATTAAAAAAATTCAGAATACTTATTCTCTATCGTTAAATACAGATATAATAAAGCGTTTTATGAAAAAATAAATACGCGTGATAACTCCTCCCCTCCCTCTTGTGATGTTTCGTGATTTTTTCAAACCCTCTACCCTCACTTTCGAGCCTTACGTGATTAATGGACAATCCCTAGGGTGTACCTGACAGGTTTGCCTGTTCAGTTGAATTTTATAGGTAAACCAAAGGTAACGGTAACTATTCTCTTTATAATTTAGTATAATAAATAAATAAAATAAAAGTATCATTCGGACGTATGGAACCCTAAAAAAATATTGAATTGACGACGTATACCAAAAATGTAGAATACGATTATATTATACACAGGTGTGCTCCTAGCCACATGATGGCTGACGACTTGAAGAAGGTATCTGGAATAGATTGGATACGGAAAGCGAAAACTGGGTGCTAAGGCGTAGTTTGGAGGACATTCAGCATTGGATTGACTAAGATTAGGGTGGTTTTTTGTCATGTGTCTTTGTAATTGTAACAAAAGGACACATGACTAAAAACTATTGTGTATAATACTGCATTAAAAGTGAGCGTAAAAATATTAATCAGTCTATTTTTGGGAAGTCTCAAAACGTAAAATTTCTATAAGTATGACGAATGACTGTTATTATCAAAATATAAAAAAAAAAATTTAAAAAAGGCTTCGAAAGAAAACGGACTTAATACATTAACAGACAACGCTGGAACATACGTAGGAAGACTGTTAAATTCTTCTTTGTACCGTAGTCGGGTAAAAAAGTCACAGATTGGAAAAATTAAAAAGGTGTTAAAATCAACAAAATCTCAACTATCGGTAAAGAACAGCCTTGATTGGATTATCTTAATAGCTGCTATCAGACCTTTTAATTCAATGTCTTTAAAAATGGGTCAAATGCACAAATATTGACGTTTTTTTATATTCTTACCTTCATGTAATACCACCAATTTATTTATTTACTAGATTCAATGTTTAAAAGATTAAGATAACACTCACCATTCCACAAAATAATTTATCAATCTTTCTTATAATACTGTTATACATTTCGTTTCTAATATACAGCTGATTAAACTGATTACATTTTAAATCGTTGCCAACTAAAATAACATTACTATTCTGTATCGGTGACGATATATTCTGATTGGCAACACTGACAGACGCCATCTTTATTAGTTCCAATTTTAAATTTTCATAGGATTCCTTAATTTTTTCTTCTATTTTTAAAACTTTAGCTTGTATACAGTTTTCTTGATCCTTAGTTACTTTTATATAATGATTTGTTAGTATAGTATTTATTGTTTTGTATATTTTAATATCGTTTCGTATTTTGTGAACTATGTCGAGCTTTTCGTTGACTGCCGTCGATATAGCGAGTATTTTGTCGTAATCGTTTGGTTTGTCGTTATTTTTGTCTAAGGATAGTTTCAACTGTTTTAGAGCAACAGTGTTTTTCTTGAGACTATCCACGAAAAGTTTTATAATTCTTTTATGGGGCCGTTCCTTTTTTGTCTTCGTTGTCATTTTTACACTATTTTTAACTCACTAAACAGTTGAGGGAAAAATAGACTTTTGGACACAGTTTTGGTACCTACACAGCACTAAACTGCAACTCATTTGCATCACTATTTAAATTCACACTTTTTAACACAGTTAACTATGTATTATGAATTAGGAAAATATTATAATACTGTTTAAATAAAGTAACATTTATAAATCAATATTCGTGCGGTTACAAACTAAACACAGTTACAAACTAAACACAGTGCGACAGCAACAAAAAAGTGCAAAAAAAAATGAAAGTGGAAACAATTGACATTGATAGCTTGTATCAAATAACATTAAGATTGACACACTTATTTACTTGTAAAGAAATAGAGTCGAAAATCGAATAGCAAATAGTCTGTACATAATGACTTTTAGACAGACTTTCTTGAATGGTTTGGATACAATTGTTATTTGTTTTGTTAATTAGTAATTGTAGCCGTAAAATATTATGTTAATCGATTGAAATGCTTTAAAAACTTAATGATCTACAATAGTACAGTACAATTTCTATAGAAAAATTATTATGTGTGTATAAGCAATACTAGCAGCGCCCCGCGGGTTCACCCACGTAAGTCCCGATCCCGTGGGAATATCTTGATAAAAATTAGCCTACATGTTAATCCAGGTCTCCAGCTATATACGTACCAAGTTTCATCGCAATCGGTTCAGTAGTTTTGGCGTGAAAGAGTAACAAACTTCCATCCATCCATCCATCCAAACTTTCACATTTATAATATTAGTGGGATTAACATTGACCATGTATAATGTACCTTAATATTAAAACGGATTACTTTCCCGAAAATGTGTAAAACTATTAAATATTATTGTATTTATCTCTCAAGTTGGACCAAACCGCACACAGTGTGGCAAATTTCATTAAAATCTGTTCATTAATTTAGGAGTTCATCGCGAACAAACAACGTGACACGATTTTTTTATATATTTATAGACTAGCAGTTCCCAGCAGTTTCACCTGCGTTTATAGTGTAGTGTGATGTTACATAGCCTTTAATTTTCTTCAATCCTACATATAAGTTACAGAATTATATGAAAGTCTTTAGGAGATAAAACATACAACTCATGCCTATCATCATCACCACGATGATGATGAGTGATGATAATCTTCAGTTACTTTTCCACTATTATCACCTATTTCTAAACGTGACAGCTCTTCGCTACTGTTATAATAAAATGAGTAAATATTGATATTTCTTGTATGATATGATACGCAATGTACAAATATTGGCGACAGGATTATAATTATGTATAAATATCACTTCAATAACACTTTTTGTTTTATGTAACACTAACAACCCGCCCCGGCTTCGCACGGGTAGCAGAGACATCTTCAACAATCAGCATCATATTTCAACCAATTTACACAAAATTTTAACAAATTATACACCTAAACCTTCCTCATGAATCACTGTCTATTAATGAAAACCGCATGAAAATCGGTTCAGTAGTTTTTTCAGTTTACCGCGAACAGACAGACAGACGCGGTGGAGCACTTTGTTGTATGATATGTAGTGATTATTAGTAACACAGTACTATTTACTTCACGGGCAAGACCACGCACATTCATGTACAAAGTTATCGCTACATTTTATTAAAAACAAACACTTTAAGCACAATATATATTATTTAAATATTATTTTTAAATGTCTTATGAGAAAACTAGTCTACACTTGCCGCAGTGCGATTCCACAGTAGTTCTGTTATCGCAAGCTCTGTTATCAGCGAAAAGACTATTGTTTTTTTTAATTTCTATTATAACGCAACAAATATCAGAAGATTATGTCTTTTATGATAATGTTTCATTTATTTTAAAGATCTGTGTAGAAATATACTTGAACCTATACACACTACCACCTATCTTGCTTTACTTTTCAGAGTGGTATCAAGGCAGGGTAGCGGCCTTTTGAGGCAAATGATTAGCTGAGTTAAGGCATGCTGCCTCAGGGCGCTCCTTAGATATCCTGGAAGATCTAAAAGCGGACTTCGCTGCCTATGACGTTATTGGCCGCTGTTCCATCCACCCATGTTCCATCTATCATTAGGAGCATTCAAATCACGTTGCAGCAAGTGGATGTTAGTTATTATTGAAGCAATCGGTGGTTGACGTAATAAATTAATCTGTGTTTATAGCATCTACCTATTTATATATTTTAAACCACCGACGAACGACAGGGTGTTATAAGTTTGACGTGTTTGTGTGTGTGTCTGTCTGTGGCATCGTAGCTCCCGAACGGATGAACCGATTTTGATTTTGTTTTTTTGTTTGAAAGGTGAATTAGTCAGGGGTGTTCTTAACTATGTTTGATGAAAATCGGTCCAATAATTTTGAGAAATTGACCCCTTGGCGTTGCGTAGAGATGTAGCTTCGACGACGACTTATAGCGGCCGCAACGTTTCGCCATCGTACAACGCTACAAAACTTTCATCCCCATCACCTGGATAATTGGCAATCCACCACTGTGCGGTTCTCCAGAATTTTTTTGCCTCGCACAACCAATCTCTGGAACAAATTGTCGCCTGCGGTATTTCCGGACCGATACGACCTTCAAACCTTTAAGAAAAGAGCGTACTCCTATCTCAAAGGCCGGCAACGCACTTGTGACTTTTGAATTGCAGGTGTCCATGGGCGATGGTAGTCACTTACCATCAGGTGACCCGTCTGCTCGTTTGCCCCCTATAATATATAAAAAAAAAGATGGCCGCCGCCACAAAATGGTGGATTACATATTTTTTCACAACTCCCTCAATTGGATACCCAATTGAGGGAGTTGTGCAAATGAAAGGACTTGACTAGTAGAATACTATACACTATGATAAATTTCAAATCCAAGATGGCCGTTCATACCATTTTTATTATTTTGTGTCGGGGGTTTTTAAAATTTTTAATTTATAGTTTTTATGTTAGGTTATATGCCTATAACAAATATGATAACAACTTTATGTTGCAACAACTGCATTGTTACCGGAATGCGGAATGATAATGTTGTTACATAATGTTAGAATGTTGTCGTTGTGTTCATTCTAAGATTTGTTATCAATGATTGGTTTGGACAGAATAATAGCGGCTGAGTCCAAGACAGTTTTAATAATAATAATAATTTATGTTTCAAATATATCACATAAGATGTTACATTTACTGTGACAGCCACACTAGGCAGAGCCTGTGTCGTGGCTATCAAACAATACGATTATCTTGTGTTTATAATGCTGTTTGTCTACCAACTATGTTAAACATCTATTGATACTATTCAAGATAAATAAAGTTTTTCATTATTCTGATGACTTTATCGTTGCCAGCACCGGCGATCAGTTTTATAAGTTAAGAGTATGGTACTCCGTGTGTTTTAGCACGGCTGCACTGGTAGCCCCCCGTGAGGTATCAATCCCACTAATATTATAAATGTGAAAGTTTGGATGGATGGATGGATGGATGTTTGTTACTCTTTCACGCAAAAACCACTGAACCGATTGCAATGAAACTTGGTATGTAGATAGCTGGAGACCTGGATTAACGCATAGGCTACTTTTTATCCCGATATTCCTACGGGATCGGGACTTACGCGGGTGAACCCGCGGGGCGCTGCTAGTAAGGTATAAAGTCGTTTCTCAAACGTGTGAACGTTTACAAAAGGCAAGCCGTGCTTCGTTCGTGCCTTGAAGAGAAGGTAAAACTTTTACTCCTGGATGTGGATACCAGTAACAAGTCAGTATCCTCAAATAGAATGGCGGTCCCTAATGAGGCGGGAAACTGATATTCAGAGAAATATGGCTGTTATGCCGTGCCATGAACGTATTCATAAGAGTTGCGTATTGTGTAGTGTGAAGTGTGTGATTAAGTTCGTCTGTTTAATATTGATGTTTGTCTGTACACTATTGCCAATCTATTATTTTAGGTAATAACCTGTAAAATAGATAGATGTATAGAAATAAATAAATATAATATAAAATTGAATAAATAGTGTAGGTATACCATTGTCTAATTCTAGAGTCTATTAAAAGAAAACAATAAAATTTTATCTAACGATTATCGCAACATCGATAACAAAACGTATAATACATTTTTATCATAGATTTAACTTTTCTTTTGTATTCAACTTTAGATTTGTTAACATATTTTTTAACTTAAAATGTTTTTCTTATTTAGGTATTTGTTTGATATAGCATGGTACAAAATAATAGAAATACATAGATAAACAAGATAAGAGAAATAAAAGTGAGATTGAAAGGGTCAGAACAGATTTCTGCTCAAGTGTTTTTCGTTACAAAATATTTATAAGGCACTTCGTTTAAATATAAAAGATTCTGCAGATGTCTGTCATGTGGTTAACGCTTTGACACCATCTTAGACCCCCAGGTGCTAGGTTGGTTGTAAAAAACAACATTATTATTATAAGTTCATTATTGCGTTCGTTATCATACAATGACAAATCTTATCACAAGGTCGTTTAACGCGTATCAAGTTAATTATACTATCTTTACGATAATATTTATTCATATTTATTTAGACACATCGCCACCCGGCAAAAAAAGTGTCATATCACATGTCAGGTACCTTTTGACATTTTTATAGCATTGAATAGCAAATGTTGCATTTGGTTAGCTGTGAAAACATCGTTATCAGCTCAGTGAAAAAGGGAACTTTTGTTGAGCTGTTTTGTTCAATTCACAAGCATAAAAGTTGTGTTTTCTCGAAATAGCTGTTTTTGTATTATGACACTTTTTTGCCGGGTGGCAACGTGTAATGAAATGTTTTATACAGAATGTTACAGAAAGGTGTCTGATCATATTTTAGTGTCGTATAGTAACAGTTTTAGGAAAAATAGTGATTTTTAATACAAAAATCTTATTTTGAAACTGATAAATTCAACTTCAAAATTGGTCAATAATGGCTATTTAATACAAGGTTGTTCATGGACTACCGGATTTCTCTGAAAATGTCTACATAAAAAAACCAAACGGTTGTGAAAAAAGTGCACGTAAACGAGGAAAAGTATTTTCCGTAAAAAAATCTTATCTGAAAATCCTTTTTTTTTTCAAGCTAAATCTAAATACACAGCACTCCTAATTTTCTTTTTATTATGGTACAGGGGACAAAATCACCTGATTATCATTATCAAAAGTCCAAGTGCGTTGCCAGCCTTTAAGGTGAAGGGTGGAAGAGGGGGAGGGCCTCCCTCACTCACTCGGCGAAAAGTAATGCAATGATTGCTTCACTGCTGGTATCACTCCGGTCGAGTCGGCCTATACGTGCCGAAGCATGGCTCTCCCACGATTATCGCAATTTAACCAAACCTTTCTGTAACAACCTGTAGGTATAGGCATTAGAATGAAACCTATACAAGTCATTACTACCAGCGTAGACCTGTTTTGCTTCCTGTGTGGAGGAACGAGTGTTATGTCCCTCCAACACAAAGCGAGGATCTTCCGACCAGGGTAGGCGAACATACCTAGCGGACCGCGGCCCTACGGTTGATGTTGGAAAGTTTAATTTGTTTAGGTTGTGTATATACTTATCTGCGCGAGAAATTTCATAGCACGATGCAGGATTAGTAGTTACTATGCAGTTCGGATTGTCTTCGCTAGATGGCATTGAAGTATGTTTTTTAGTTGTATTTTTTTTATGGTGTAGCGGGCAAACAAGCTGATGTGTCACCTGAATGTAAAGGACTACCGCCGCCCATGGGCACCTGTAACTCGAGAGTCACAAGTGCGTTGCCGCCCTTTAAGTTGGGAGTAGGAGAAGAGTTGGAGGGGGGGGGGGGGGGAAGAGTGGGAAGAGGGGAGAGGGGGGAGAGGTGAAGGACGGGAATAGGGGAGAGGGAAGGGTTAGGGCCTCCGGTAACCTCACTCACGCGGCGAAATGCAGGTGTTCTGTGAGGCCGTGGTATCGAGTGGAGTCGAGCCGGCCCATACGTGCCGAAGCAAGGCTCTTCCACGTAAAAATGTATGTGGAAGTCGCAACACCTGCTTTGATAAAGGGTACGATAAAGGTTGAGTAGGGTGTACGCTAAAGCTCTAAAAGAGATGGCGGATGAGGTCGCCAATGCAAAAATAATCAGCCGGGCTTTGTGCCAGCTTCAAATATACCCAAATATATATTTATAGTGGCTCAGCATTGAGCGGGTATCGAAATTGCGACTCCCGACGTTGCAGGCAAATGAATGCTCGCTCGCCGCGCCTTATAGGTATTCACTTAGAGATGCTATACTGTTTTTACAGGGTTCCATTTGTGACAATCGTAATGCTAATGGTTAGATTTAGATGTACCATTTTGCTTAAAATTTTGCTAGCTGGCATTGTAAATAACTGAGGTTGTAAAAGAGTGGCCATTTTCTCCTAGCATCTACCGATTATATTGTACACGCCGCGTCGCCGTCCCGACCAGCGCGCTGTTTGACCCGGCCTTTAAGAAGATTTGAAAAAGAAAACGCTCAGGCCAGGAAAGCGGCGATAGGCTTGTAACGTCTCTCCGTGGCGCGAGATACTCCGACCAACTGAGCTATCCGACACCCAGATATTTAATGCATCCAATATATTCAAATCAATGTATGTTTCTTCGTATTTTATGCGCTCCGTTCAGAAAATATCTTATGATTTTGTTAAAGATATTTTTGGTTCCATGCCCAATAATATTCATTATAAAAATTCAATACATTTTGTATATTTTATTCTGATGGCTAAATAGGTTGTAATGCGAAAGTTTAAAAGTTAATATAATATAATTTGTACGCGAAAATAAAGAAACCGAACTTAGTGAATTAAATCAATAGAAAAATAACGCTCAAAACGGGTTTCTCAATTATAATTAAACTTAAAAGTATGTAGTCACTTATAAATATAGTATGGATTAAGAACTAATTAATATCTAAGAAATAAAAAATAATACGTACTCTTAATCTTCTACTTTCAGCCTCCAAACTTCTATCATACATACTATTGGCATACACAGGCGAATACTGTGGGTTTCTGTCATAGGCCGGCGAAGGCAAGCTCACTCCTTTTGACAAATTCACATTTCTATCAGAAATCTTGCCATACACCTCATTATTAACCAATATATTCGAGTTATAAGATTCTAAATTATTCTTCCCCGATTCCGGTTTCTTGCCAGATTCTATTCCATTCTGACTTACTTTGTCATCGGGCTTCTTGTCAACATTTATTTTACCATAGATATTATCGTTCTGTTGATCATTGTTTACTTTTTTAGGTAACTTATTATAATCTTTAGTAGGCTCATTGAAATTTTTAACGATATCATCGATTTTGGTCTTATTTCTTATGGCTACGTTTGCATATGAACAATTCTTGGGGTCGATAGCGTTGTTTTCATTTATGCAAACATTTTTAATTTTGTTCATATAATTAGGGATTGTTTTGCCACCTAAAACATCTTTTGCTGGAGTGTTTACGGTTAGAGAATTCGAGCTAAATACTTTGGGAGATATTTCATTTTCGTTTGTCGTGTAAAATTGGCTTCTACCGATTTTCTGTTGCTTAGCATAGTATTCGAATTTTGATACTTTCGCCATAATTCCTGTCATCTTCGGTCTGGATTCCTGGTCTGAATTCGAGTCAGATTGGTCTAGGTCTCTATAAGGTTTTTTGGGTGCAACAGGCGGTTTCTTCCTTGACATTTCTTTAAGGGTCATGTCTAACTCTTGGTCTAATTGGGTTAAGGAGTTATCTTTGTATATCTTTTGTATGTTGGTTGTTTGGTAACTTTCTGAGTGGTTCACGTAACCTGTAATAATTAAAAGAATATTTTAGAAAATATTAATTTGTAAATTCAACAAAAGGAAGTAGACAGAAGTAACATGAATTTACTGAACACGAACCTTTGCATTCTAAGGATTAATACATAGTTATCCAAACTAATATTAAAAATGAGAAGTGAAAAAAAATTAAGTTTGTTCATTTGTTTCCCAAAATTTCATGATGGTCGGTTGAGTAGTTGAGCCATGAAAGCGTGACAAACTAACAAACAGTCGCTTTTATAATATTTGTTAGGATAACGTTTACCAGCGCTCTCTTGTACTTCTGCTTTTGAACAGGGTCATTGTGGGGTAAAGATGAGAATTCGGCAACTTAGTTTTAGGGAAAATGTGTTGTGTAACTTGTGGTTAAAAAATCTTCCCAATTTGATTTTCTATTAAATATTATAAAATAGTGTTATAGCCATCATGTTCGGAGATATTAAAAATGACAAAAAACACGAACTGAATGTATAAAAACGACATATATATATATTTTGTGTAATATCGATGTTTGAGGCAGAATTTAATCAAAATTGCCAATTTTATACAATATAATTTACCTTTAATATAGACCCTGCCTCAAATATTTCATTATAATTATACCTGTAGCGACACACTGGTCGTTTGGAGTGAATTGGACAGGCGCCATGGATACGTGGGCTGAAGGCAGCACAGACTTCATCAGCTTGGCTTCCGCGGGATGGTTGAACCGGAGGTAGTTCGACCGCCCTATCGTGAGCATACTCCCTGGAACATTTGAAGTATACTTTTAGACAAAATCTCTTTACGACGATTCTGCCAAAAATCCATAACCCATTTTTTTGGGATTGATTCCACTGTTTATTCCTGTGGAACAGAATCTGTCTCCTGTGACCCACGTGAAAAAAGAGAATGACATCAGCAATTCTCATTAAAAGTTACACTGTCTTGGAAATAATGTGAATTGGTGTTAAAAATACAATAACTCCACTGTTTGAGTGGCCTGTTGGCCTAGTGGTTAGTGACCCTGACTGCTGAACCAAAGGTCGTGAGTTCGATTCGCATCCAGGACAAATAATTGTCCGATGAGCATAATCATTTGTTTTGTCTGGGTGTAATTTACCTATAATATGTATGTATTTAGAAATATATTTATATAAGTATGTTTATCAGCAGTCTGTACATAGTACAGGCTCTGCTAGTTTGGAATCAGACGGCCGTGTGAGTGATGTGTGAAGTTATTATTTCAGTCAGGAATAGTAGTCAGTCAGACTAAGTCAGTCGTGAACCTAGTTGCTAGTTGTAGTAGTCACTGACCACTAGACCAACAGGCCAGTCAAAATATTCTTTCTTTTGGAAACATAATATGGTTGTGCAGTTCAAAAACAAAGAAGACTCGCAAGAAACTCCTTACTCTGACCAAATACGCTATACTGTTTTATAATAACCGTAAACGTCAGCTACAGCAGCAACGCTAGCTGTTATGTTTAGATGTCTGACTGCGATGGCGAACAGGTCAGAGTTTTGGATCTTCTAAAGATAATGATTGAGTCCCTTAATTACTGACTTATTTATTGGGTGTCGAGACTGATCAACTCAAAACTAAAGCGGTTCTTTCACATAAAGACGATCCTGGACGCCTACACGCCACGTACACATTTTGAAGTGGACTTGGATCATTAAGTTTTTCGGCATTTCTTCTCAAGACATAGTCATACATATTGTTTATGTAGTTCACTAGATGAACTATCGTAGTTCATCTAGTTTCAAAAAGTTGCCCAAATTGGCCCGTAACTGGTTGGGCATCCTCTAAATACACACCCGTGAGTAATCCCGTATTTCTTTAATTAATATAACGCATGTCATTTTCAGTCCAGCAAACTCATGTACCCACCTTGCGACAGTCGGGTGGCCTTGTCTACAGGCAGCCCGTCGAGCAGCGTACTGCCACTCAGCGGGTACAACGTGACAACACCATGCGAGTTTTCGACACGACAATGTATACTTGCTACTCCAGTGCCCACCACGTAGATGTCGCATGTCGGGTCCGAGCCAATTGTCACTCGACCTGGAAGCAGATAACGAAAAGATAAACTTAAAGATAGTAGACATAAGTGCGTAGATTGGGTGAAAAACTGGAGAAGAGAGAGAAGAGCCTGAAAAAAATATGTAGCTTTTGGTTGAAGAGCACTAGATTCCTAGTAGGAGGCCGCAGAAACAGCCTTCTACAGTATGATAAGAATATGCTGTGGATACCATAGATTATAGACAATTTGTAAACATGTTTTTAAGTTAATAACGCCCTAACCGTTGGACGGATTTGGATTAAATTTAGCACACATATAGATGGTATTCCGGATTAACACGTAGGCATCTCCATACCTCACCCCCTCTTCCCACCTTAAAGGTCGGCAACGCACTTGTGCCTCTTGAGTTACAGGTGCATGGGCGGCGGTAGTAACTTACCATCAGGTGACACGTTTGCTCGTTTGCCCCCTATCCCATAAAAAAGAAACAAAAAAAGGCATATATAGGCCATAAATAGAGTGATGTATGTAGTAGATGCTGTGTATAGATGTGGATTGTAAGTACAATAAAAACTTTCGTGAGTGGTATTCATGTTTATTAAAGACTATACGGTTTTACTCATGTTTGTATTTCGGGGATGCCCGACTAGTTTCGGACCCGACGGGGGCCTTTTTTCAAGGAGTGAAGCGTCCTATCGCGACGGTTTCAGACAAGCGTGAGTAAGCAAAACCGTATAATCTTTAATAAACATGCATTGTAAGTATTCATACCTACGGCTAGAGGCGTATCTGTAGATATTGTAGTAAAAAAACAAATGAAATCTTAAGCGTTTTTCTAAGATCCTGTCGGATTTTTTTCTAACAAAAAAACATGTCTAGTTTCTCATTTACTATTTTAGAATGGATATTATTGTTGGTATTTACATCAACTAGTTTTCGGACTAGTCCCTAAACGACTTCCTCATTGGCGGTTTATATGTTAAAATAATTTATCTCGCCCAGAACATAATTTAGTGAACTAGACTAGTTATCTCGTACTGCAGAACAACGTTCATTGGCCACGCGTGTCTGACACCATTGGTATCGCAAATGTTTATAGCGGCCGGTAACAGCTTCTGACCCGGCGAGCAACGATTGCTGCCAGATATTTCTAAAAAAAAAACTGATAACACTGGCTGGAAGGACGCAACCGAGGGAGGGCAGTCGGCCCCCGACTTTTGAATGCTTATTTTGCCTTGGGCCAAAAGGTGGCTGACAAAAGCTAATCATGGGAAAAATTGAAATAGTTTTTATTGTGCGTAGTGATAAATGTTAGCGAGGTAACTTGTTAGTACGTTTATTATAACTGTGATAAAGCTCCTTAAAATCATTTTATAGAAGAAAAAACTTATTTTATTACGTTTTTTTATGTTATAGGGGACAAACGAGCAGAGGAGTCACCTGATTGTGACTACCGACACCTGCAACTCAAGAGTCACAAGTGCGTTGCCGGCTTTTGAGATGGGAGTACGCTCTTTTCTTGAAGGTTTGAAGGCCGTATCGGTCTGGAAATACCGCAGGCGACAATTTGTTCCAGAGATTGTTTTGGACCCGGCCGCTATGCTCCCGTTCCGGGTTGCCCCCGGCCGGTATGCCCACATAGAAAAATTTGTTATTCCAGTTTGCCACCGGCCGTGTTGCCCCCGTTAGATACATCGCTGCATAACATAAACTTTAGCCTAGGTGTATATTTCTACAAACACTTGCCTACAATATTTAGTTTCAAACCGGCAAGTTAAGTTTGGTCCACGTTAAGCCGGAGCATATTAACAAATTAAGCGTTTTACAAGATTTACGAATACTTCATATATATAAGGAAAATGACATGGAGAAACTGAATGAGGAGAGCTGATGATGAAAGACTGATGATGATGATAAGGATTGAAATCCGCTCATGTCTTTTGCCTAAAGCTCTAAGCACTTTGACTGGCCTGTTGGTCTAGTGGTTAGTGACCCTGCCTGCTAAGCCAGAAGTCGTGGGTTCGATTCCCACCCAGGACAAATATATGTGTGATGAGCATGATAATTTGTTCTGGGTCTGGGTGTAATTTATCTATAATATGTATATATTTATAGATATATAAGTATGTTTATCAGCAGTCTGGTTACCATAGTACAGGCTCTGCCTAGTTTGGGATCAGACGGCGGAAGTGTGTGAGATGTGTCAAGTTATTATTATTATTAAATATTTTCATCTGCTTGAATGTGAACGTTAGACGAGACAACCATATACATCTATGTACCTATTATGTATGTGACTTTCTAACAGTTTATTATAAATCTAATAACTTGTATTTCCATTCGTCAAGTTTGATTAGGGGGATATCCTGTCTCCGTTTATAGAGTAGCTCTGAGTCGGGGGGTTTTAAATCACGATTAACGATTACATTTGTTTGTTTATTCAATTTTATATAGGTATACACATATATATATGCACTAGAAACCCGCTCCGGTTTCGCATGGGCATATTGATTTTTGCCGAACAATAAACATACTTATATATAGAAATATATAAGTATGTTTATTGTTCGGCAAAAATCATTTTCAATCATTTGTTCCGTGTCTGGGTGTAATTTATCTATAATATGTATGTATTTAGAAAAATACATACATATTATAGATAAATTACACCCAGACACGGAACAAATGATCATAATATGTTTATCACACAATTATTTGTCTTGGGTGGGAATCAAATCCACGACCTTTGGCTCAGCAATCAAGATCACTAATCACTAGACTAACAGGCCAGTCAGTTTAAGCACCATAACTTTAAGTACTCTAAATTTCAAGTTCCTGTCTGTGTGCGTTTACTTAAAAATACGTACAAAGAGTTCATCTCACGTATTAATATCTAGATAAGTAATAATATTCTTTTGATATATTTCTAAGGTGGCGAATAAGCATAGGGAACATACCCGTACTACGTGACCCATTTTTTATACCCCTCGGTGACTATGTGACGAAAACCTAAGCCCCCCTTCCGCCCCTGTGACTAAGCGTGGTATCTTGAAGACCCCCTGCCCCCCCAGAACGGGTAACGTAATATGGGCACGTTCCCTTACTCAAATGATAGTCAGTGGTGACCGCACCACGCCAGTAATCTTCTAGAGGTCCTACCAAAGTAGTTACCCTGCTTGGTTACTTAATACCGATCATACTAGAAACCTCTTTAACTTTAAGTAGGAATTGATGATGACAATGGATGGAACAAATAAATGTAAAGGAATAACGAGGTATCTGCAGCCTGAAGAAGAATATGAAGTAACCAACCTTGTTTGATTGGGTGGAGGGTGACTGCGGTGCTGAGTCTGCCGGTGCCAAGGCTCACCAGGTGCGGAGTGTTCGTAGCTACCCTGTAAAATAAAAATATTAAAAAAATTAAATCATACCGACTTGATGACTTTTGACGAACCCTGTAGCGCGACGGTAATGCCACGGTAATATTATCTATCCAGTATTATGACTCGGCGCTGTCCTTGTAATAATTACCTACAGCCGCGCGGTATGTTAACACGCGAAAGGGCTACCTGCTTGAGTTTCTTTCTATTTTTGTGATTGTAAATATTATAATATATTTTTTATTCAAAAAAATATAATTTGTTGTGAATGAAATAGGAAGTGTTCAATAAAAATACATTATGTGTTTTTTATTAGAAGATTTAAGTTTATTTCTAGTTTTGTGATTGTAATTATTATAATAAGTATCTTTTTTTTTATTAAAAAATAAAATTTGTTGTGAATGAAATAGGAAGTGTTCAATAAAAATATATGTTGTGTTTTTTGATTAGCAGGTTTAATAAAAAAACCACCTTTATTTTAAGACTTAAAAATATTTGCGCCTCGACTGAGACGTACGAAAAGCTTTATTGTTAAATTTAATAGTATAAAAAATCTATTACCATATTAAGTAAGTACTTGTACTTATTTCAATCAAATACATAAATCGCAAGCTTACTGCTTACAAAAGCATCACACCGTTCGTTCACACCGGTTGTGTACCGAGTGTATACCGCACTTGAGACGCGTAGGTATGACTCGCTTTCCGACCGTTTGTATGAAGATAGAATACTGTATAGATAATATTACCGTGGTAATGCATTCGATTCGTCGGTTCCCGCTTACCGCAAATAAATTATTTATATTCATGAATATGACTACATATTTGTATTAGTCTGGCTGTTTATAAGTATAACATGACTTGTCTTTACTGACTGATTCATTAACGCAGAGTGCCTAAACCGCTTGGAATATAAACTTGCAACTATGACAGTTAATACCTTTTATATTGTAATCATCTACTAAGAAAATATTTTTGGAAATTTCACCCCTACAGGGGGTAAAATGAGGTGTGAACGGTTGTATGGAAGTATATCATTTTCAAAGTAAGAAACACGAATTTTAATACGCCTACTTCTGGTTAGAAATAAATGCGATTTTTTTTTTCAAAATTTCACCCCTAAGAGGGGTAAGTTCATATGGAAAGTTCGTCACTTTTAACTGAAAAAGCACGAAATTTCATCTTCAAAAATATAAACTAGTACTTCCCGCGTGGCTTTACCCGCGTGAACATATTTACATATATATATATATATATAGCACGAAACCCTAATTCTTTTTCTAAAATAAAAAGTAGCCTAAGTTACTCCTTATAACACCAGCTATCTGCCAGTGAAAGTCCTGTGAAAATAGGTCCACCCGTTCCGGAGATTAGCCTGAACAAACAGACAGACAGACAAAAATAAAAAAAACTAATTTCTAGGCATTGGTATCGTACAAATAACTGTATGAACTTAAAAAACCCTCTTATTTTAACATTAAAAACAGACAATTCAATTTTATTTATTTGTATTGATAAGTTTACAACTACGCTCGTTATATATGGCGTTGTGTGTGTTCCAGAGTGAGCTCTAAGAGTGGCTTAGTCATTTTAGTCCATAAAGGGAACACCGCAAACTTCGTTTATAAAGAGGTACTAAGGTAATTAAAACTAAAGATTAAAAAAAAACTAAACACGCGGGCAATAGCTAGATCCGATCATAATTAAAAAAAAAATTGTGTGCAATTCACACACGGCAGAAGTGAAACTTCAGAAAAGTAGCCTACGAGAGATTGAGAAATAAAAAGTAAAATCAACTCAAATAATTTACTAATGTTCATAAATTTAATTTTTGGATAATTTATATAAATGTTATTGGTCAAATTAACACAAATGTGTTAAATAATTAACATAAATTAATTATCCAACGAATTTTAATACGCAAATGCACAAAAATGACACCACGTTGACATTGACGTATTTTCTGAAGGCTTCGTAGTATTCTATCTCGTTCTCTCGGAGGCTAAATCCTATTTATGAATGTTTGTCTTGTTTGTCTCTTTTTGGTGTGAGTTTTTCGTTTCATCGAATTTCAAATCACAACGAATCTAAAAAAGTTTCACTTAAAAAATATTTTAGTATGTTTATCTGTATTCTAGATCCATGATACAAGCTTAGTTTTGGTCTAGATAGCGTATGCTGTATCTATAAAATTATATATATTACATTACTCAACTATAGTAGGAGGAACTACATTCTTACGATCACTGACTTTTTAACTTAAAGCATTTGAATGGTTTAAACTGTATTATTCATTCAGATTCCGAGGTGTTAATATAATTTTTTTATGACTAAGTATTTACAATTTTATAGGTGGATGCTTACGTGTAACGTTAGCGTGTACTCAAATTTGTAATGTACATATCTATACTTATAAAGCTGAAGAGTTTGTTTGCGTGAACGCGCTAATCTCAGGAACTACTGGTTCGAATTGAAAAAATATTTTAGTGTTGGATAGCCCATTTATCGAGGAAGGCTATAGGATATATAACATCGCGTTACGACCAATAGGAGCGGAGCGTGTCCATAAACGCAGATGAAACTGCGGGGACGGCTAGTATTAATTATATTATGTACTTTTTGCCTCCCCCAATATGTGCAACAAAATGTCGCCTGCGGTATTTCCGGACCGATACGCTCTTAAAACCTTCAAGAAAGAGCGTAATCCCACCTTAAAGGCCGGCAAAACACTTGTGACTCTTGAGTTGCAGGTATCCATGGGCGGCGGTAGTCACTTATCATCAGGTGACCCGTCTGCTCGTTTGTAATATCCCATAACAAAAATGAAAGTAAACTAGAAAGGCGATGTAAGGGTACGAGTTAAAAACGATCTTATCATTAAAAACAGAACGCGATACCATGGACCCTTAAACCTGCCATGATTATACGAAATCACTACGGTATAGTTATTTGACTGGCCAGTTGGTCTAGTGGTTAGTGACCCTGACTGCTAAACCAGAGGTCGTGGGTTCGATTCCCACCCAGGACAAATATATAATTAAATACGAGCATTTGTTCTGTGTCTGGATTATCTATAATATGTATGTATTTAGTAATATATAAGTATATCAGCAGTCTGGTTACATATACATAGTACAGGCTCTGCCTAGTTTGGGAACAGGCGGCCGTGTGTGAGATGTGTCAAGTTATTATAGTTATTATTATTATTTAAAAAATACGTTTTATATTTTTTTTTCAAAACGTTCTAAGAGCTATGGAAAGGTTGCAAACGTAATTGGAATAAAACAATTCAAGTTTCCTATAGAATCTAAGGAAGATTCGAGTCGAGTTTTAAATTGTCGCTATAAATATGAAGATTGAGATGGCAATGCAATTATTCTTGTTGATTACTCACAATTGTAACCTGTTTACCTTGATACGTTTCTGACTACATTAAGATGGCGATCATCAATTTATTTTTTCCAACTCGGAAGTCAATTGGCTTGATTTAACGACTCGTAAACCGTTTTTGCGTGTTTCACTTCGAATAAGGCATATAAAAGTAGTTAAAACGCAAGTAAAACAAATAAAACTACAGTTTTAACTTATTTAAATTGATATCTTTGTTTGTTCAAATCACGTTTAACGAAAAGGTTATCCTAACTTTCCTTATCAACCTTCTACCTCACGATCTCGACGACGGAGGGCGTGCACCGCTGAGCCAGTCAGCCTGTGACCACGGCCAGTGCAACCTGGTCGAAACGTCAGGCAATTCAGAGGTATGTAATACCTTTTCGTGATCGCGTTTCCTTATAATTAATACATAATTATTTCCTTATCAATATTATAAACTAGCTGCACCCCGCTGTTTCACCCGCGGAAATCCCGGTGCCGGGAATATCGGGATAAAAAGTAGCGTATGTATTAATCCAGGTCTCCAGCTATCTACATACCAAGATTCATCGCAATCGGTTTGGTAGTTTTTGCGTGAAAGAATAACAAACATCAATACATCCTCACAAACTTTCACGTTTATAATATTAGTAGGATGTGAAAGCGAGCGTGTTCGTTTGTTTATTTGTTTGTATTTTACACTTTCACGCCTCAACTAGTCAACCGATAACCATGAAATGTTGTATACACGCAGTCAGGGGTACAGAAAACGACATAGGCTACCATCATCATTAGGTTCATTTCGAAAATAATGTAAGTAATGTTCCCGAGTAAAAAAAAAAGTTTGTAATAATATTATCACTACATATTATAAAACAAAGTCCCCCGCCGCGTCTCTGTGTGTTCGCGATAAAAACTACTGAACGGATTTTCATGCGGTTTTCACAATAGACAGAGTGATTCATGAGGAAGGTTTAGGTGTATAGTTTGTTAAAGTTTTGTGTAAATTGGTTGAAATATGACGATGACTGTTGAAGATGCTTCTACTACCCGTGCGAAGCCGGGGCGGGTTGCTAGTTAGGTATAAATTCGATAGTGAGTTTGTTTGTTTGTTAGTTAAGGCGTGAGAGCTCACAGAAATGTTTGCATACATATTGTATAGGGACACAGAACAGGCATTTCATTCAGAAAAAATTACTGTTTCCGAGAGATTTTGAATGGATTGGCAAAATCAATTCACGCGAGCTAAGCCGCTGACAATAGTTAGTATGACAATAAAATAACGGATATTTTTTTATCCAACTTGGCTACAATCACATGGATGCGGAATGTGGTGAAGTGGTGTAAGAGTTCTATACGTAGAAGTTGACGGATACAAGAGTAGTCGACAACCAAAGGAAAGATGGATGGGCTGTGTGAAAGAGGATATGGCTGGAAAGGGAGTAAGCAGTGAAATCATGAATGATAGAGAAGAGGGGACGAAGAGAACACATGGAAGATGATATATCTGCCTATACAGTTTGCAATAAATGTCTTTAGCGGCTCTGATAAAAGAAAAAAATTGCTGTACCTTACGACCTTTATAGATCAAGAGAAATGGAAATGTAGTCCGATGACGTCAAAAGTAATTTGAGATTGCTGTGAATATCTAGAAAACCATGTCCTTCAAACTCCATAAAGTCTGCCTACGCAAGGGAATGTAAACCAGTCAAGTGCGAGTCCGTGTGTAAAATGGTTCCTTATTATTGTATTTTTATTATCCCCGACGTAAAAAGTTTGACGTGTCTATGTGGCTGTCTGTGGCATCGTAGCTCCCAATGAATGGACCGATTTAAGTGCGTTTTTTTTTTGTTGGAAAGGTGACTTGATCGAGAATGTTCTTAGATATAATTCAAGAAAATCTGTTCAGCCATTCGAAGATCATCAGCTCTTATCTAATCGTTGAAGGAATTTTCGAGTCGGGTGTATCAATTTTGAATTTGTGATTATTAAATTTTAATTGCATTCATATTTATAAAGTTTTTTATAAATTCTCTCTTGAAATCAAAATTCTACATTTAGCTATACATCGCATTTCTTTTTTTGGTAAAAATCTACTAATAACGTAAGTCATCAGTCAATCAATCAGCCAGTTCACTGCTGGATCTAAGCCTTTCCCAATGTGCGCCATAGCACCCAGTCAGTCCTCCGCCTGCCGTGTCCAACGTGGGTCTTTCATTGACAGTATTCTTATTAAATCTTTCAGCTATACTACGTTCTTGTCTTAGTAGTGGGTTCACATCGGTAGCGTACTGAGTGGGCGTTAAACCCGTAACCTTAAAATTTCAAGCCTCAGCCATTACGCTAACGTCATTTGTCACATAAGTTTTTGATTGCGCTATATACCAAAGATGTTTTGTCAATGATTGACAGACATGTATCAGTGAATGGTGAGTTTGTAAAAAATTCAATAATGGTTTCGTTTTCCCGTGTATCGTTTTCCGTGTGATATGTATAGAACCCTAAAGAGGCAATACAACACTTAATGTTGTTATTCTTGAAACGCCTTTTATTGCGAAAATAAAACAGTGTTTATTGCTTTATTAACATGGCGTAAAGTCAAGGAATTTCCGAGTATATTGAAAGCCTCATTACTATACCGTGGCACCTTCATTCAATAATAAACATTGTGTTTTATTACTTAAATTATTATTTCACCTGCTTTTATCTTGAGGTGCTTAGAAGGCTCCAACTTCCCGGTAAGTTCAAGGCACAGGTATGCGACTAGGGATTCCAATCTGCACCAATTTGAATCCGGCCCGATACGGTCGGTACCTTCACCAATCCGACCGGATCCGGCCGGATGCGACCGGATTGAATTTGGCGTATCATAACATTTTTTTGGTTGGTAGCAATATGAACTGTATAAAAGATGTTTAAGGAGTTATACATTTTATAAAAAATACCGCTTACACAGACAATCAACTTTTTCGTTCTTGTAATCAACAATTAAAATCTAGTAGATACCCAATGTAATATTAATCTTATAAGTTAAGTCTTGCTAGAGTTCATGCATGACGTCAGTAAAAATTATTCAAATGCAACTTATATGACTTAAATGTAACTTAATCAACCATCATTACCTTAGACCACCATAGTTATGTTATTCTTAAATCTTAAATAATGATTTAAGATAATATTACTTAAATGACATTGAATAGTTATTTTTGGTATAATGATTTTAAATTGTAACAAACAAATGTTACTCGTATCGTTTGCCAATCGACTTCTTAAACAGTTCCAAATATAGCTAGTGGTTACAAGTTACAAAGACCTTTTCAGCTTCTATTCTTGTCGGTTGTGGACTTGCAATCTAATGAAGAGTAAGGTTAGGCACGTGCAGGATACGGTAGTGACTGCACAAGTAACAATGCGCGGCAATACTTCCAAAAGTTAAAGTTGTTTTTTTCCCGGATTCGATAACCGGCTCCGGTAAAATGGTACCGGATCCGGTTGACGGATCCGGGAAAATTCGGTGTTCCGGATATCAATCTCTATATGCGACCTTGACATGCTCGAGCTATTGCTAACACTCTCTAATCCATAAAAGCAATATTCCTTACCTGTCATTGCTTCCTTTCCATTTCAATTCACTCCCAATTTCCCAACTATAACTGTACCGACAGCAATAGGCTTGCCTACTGTTATGTGAGTTGTAGGTTGTGAGTATTAGTTTACTGTTTACATTTAGGTGGACTCATAACCCACGGAGGCAATATACCCGATCGATGAGAGTAGTCCTGGCAACAATAATCAACATATTTCAATCAGTTTACACAAAATCTTAACAAGTTATACAACTAAAGCTTTCTCATGAATCACTCTGTCTATTGATGAAAACCGCATGAAAATCCATTCAGTACTTTTTCAGTTTATCGCGAACAGACAGACGCGGCGGGGGACTTTGTTTTATAATATGTAATGATACTATCTTTTTTTACTCAGGAACATTACTTACATTATTTTCGAGCCTATGTCGTTTTATGTACCCCTGACTGCGTGTATACAACATTTCATGGTTATCGGTTGAGTACTTGAGGCGTGAAAGTATAAATACAAACAAATAAACAAACGAACACGCTCGCTTCACATCCTACTAATATTATAAAGTTTGTTTTATAATATGTAGTGATTACGTATTTTAGTAGTGAGATCACCAATGTAAATTAACCCTTAACAAGTTTCCCGTATGAGACATAATTTCGACATTATGAGGTCAGGGAAAGGAAGCGACGATCTATTTCGAGTACGCATTTCTTCTTATTGCGCTGGAGCCCTACGTGTACCTTAATTAGCTTCGTGTGGATTTGTAATACTGTGATGTTTTGTTTTGTCTGGCGAGCTTTGAACTTGTTCATGTCAACGTAATTTTATTACAAGGAATAGTAGTGTTTAATAGATATACTTCTACTTTTTTTGTACACCTTTTTATTGTACCATGGTTTCAGACAAGCAAACAAAATGCGTGATAGGTTCTTTACCCGTGCTTCTAGACCACGGGTCGGCAACCTTTTGAGACGGAAGAGCCGAAAGTTAATTTAAAAAAATTTATAATTTTTAAAGAGCTAATTAAATTTGTAAATACAAGTGGCGCCCCTATAAATGTGACGACCTTTTTTTTGTCTTCATAAGAAAACATTTGAGGGTTGTTGCGGATAAAAATTGTAAATAAAATGTTGTTCTCCGTAAAAGGAATTGGATGACCTTTTTTTTTAGATAAACAAGTGAATCAAAATGTAATTGAAAATCTGTCATACTATATCATAGTACCTATTCAATTACACGTTTTTAAGAGTTTTGATAGTAAATAATATTTTTTTACATATGGAACTGCAGAGCCACAACTTTACATCGAAAGAGCCACATGTGGCTCGCGAGCGACAGGTTGCCGACCCCTGTTCTAGACCAATATCCAAGGGCCGCCAGACCTTACCCATTTTCTGACAAACAAAAGATGTTGTATGGAGTAGTGTTAGTAGACTCTGTAGGTATGCGAACCTGCTAGTCAGTCAGTGTCACTTTCCTTAAATTCTGAGTGCTGATTTTTATATAATTACAGCTGAGCCCCGCGGTTTCACCCGCGTAAGTCCCGATCCCCTGGGAATATCAGGATTAAAAGTAGCCTATGCATTAATCCAGGTGTCTAGCTATCTACATACCAATCATCATCATCATTCATTAATCGCAATCGGTTCAATAGTTTTTGCTTGAAATAGCAACAAACATCCATACATCCTTACAAACTTTCATGTTTATAATATTGGTAGGAAAGTAGGATATGACACATTTTGTTGTTCAGAAAATGGGTTAGGCGACTCTGGGGTCGTGCTCTGTTACAAAGTAATAAAGAATTGCAAGTAGAGAGACCCATTAGCCAGTAGGATTGTTCGCTTTAAAGTATCCTACTTACTACTTACGGTTCTGCTAGCTTGACCTGACTCTGCTTTTATGTAATCAAGGCTCCACGCTGTTTCACGGTATTTTTTTATTTACCTACTTTTTTAAAACTACAAACATTCACAGAAGTGAACGGGATGGTTTAGGTATTACACGGGCGGCCGTTGGTCACAGTTTGATGTATGCCTTACAGTGTTTCATTTTTTATTTTTGGGTACAACAACTACCGTTGGGTAGCAAGTGTTTATAAAAACGAGAATTTGGGTATTTTGCGAATAGATGATATTAATCTATTCGCAAAATACCCAAATTCTATTCAATTTCAGTTTATCGAGAACAGACAGACAGACACGGCGGGGGACTTTGTTTTATAATATGTAGTTAAGATAGCAAGTCTCGGTGGATAAACTATCACCGATAGCTTTTATGGAAATTTGCCTAAAAAAGGTGGTTATCATTACATATTATAAAAGAAAATCCCCCGCCGCGTCTGTCTGTCTGTTCGCAATAAACCCAAAAACGACTGAACGGATTTTCATGCGGTTTTCATCAATAGATAGAGCGATTCATGAGGAAGGTTTATGTATATAATTTGTTATCGTTTTGTGTAAATTGGTAGAAATATGATGATGATTGTTGAAGATGTCTCTGCTACCCGTATGAAGCCGGGGCGGATTGCTAGTAATTTATATTATAATAAATAATTTGTCTGTCTACACTTATACCTGCACAAACTCATGCCCAGAGCCCCAGACAGTCCGTTGACGAGTACCAGGTTCGAATACATTCTGTGCTCCATCAATCACTAAACGCAGTCTAATGTTATCCGTCTGTCGCATTAACAGGATCCGGGTGTTAAAATTATATTTAGAACCCACACGTAACATCTCTATCCCCTTGTAATAAAGTTCAAACTTCTGTAGCATTGATTTTACTTAGTTGAACTTTGTGACGAATAGAGCTGTTTAAACGTACATGCGGTTCCGCTCTTAATTCTGTGCAATATGGCCTAATTTTGCTTAACTTTAGTTAACAGTCAAAAGTAATATTCTTAACCTATTATTTTGACACTTATATCTTAGAAGTTAAAGTGTATTTCAGCTTCTGAATAACAGAAATATGGGTTATAAGAATAGCTGCACACTGTAACCACGTGTGTCATTTTGTAAATAAATACATTTTTATTTTTAGAAATTATTGCATTTTAGTAAGGCGTGGTGGTAAGTTAAGAGAATATTGTATGTGAATAAAGGTGGAAGCACACTAAAGTGATTGCGTGAATTGTGTAAGATCATGCGTTTTTATATTGTTTAATATTTAAATTTGCTGTTAACTTCTTAAGATAAAAGTATAGGTAAAAACAAGGATAAGGTGTGAAACCTTTCATTTCTAGTACAATTAGTTTGCAGTAGTTCAGATAATATTCACGAGATATTGATAAATTCATGCGCAGCATGTAGAAGCATGTGATGTTCTCGATTTTCAAGCCATCTTTGCTTGTCTTACTGTAAATAAAGTCATGTTTTGAACGGAACCTGACAATGCTTGCAGCATTTAACAACCCAGGTCACTAAACAAATTGACACCAATAGCGCAACAATCATCTATCAATTGATCCAGCGATATTTAGTTGTATGCGGTTGACTAGAATTTTTAAACTTAAGTTTCAGTTAGTTCTATTTCTATTAAATAAATAAACCTTTGCAAAACATAGGTATGTTTTTGTAACAAATAATTAAATTTATTTTTAGATAGCATTTTTTGTATTATTAAGCTACAAGCGTGGGCCATATGATTAGCCACCATATTGGTAGCGTTTTTGAAGTGAAAACTTTAGCGGCGTTGTGCACTTTTTGGGATGGGTAAAAAATGTTAAACTCGCGTCAGGTCACGTGACCTGACTGAAAATTCGTAAGACGGAGCCGAGTTTCTTATATTTAAAAAAATATAACACTCGAAATTCCAACATTTATGAGCGGCCAGGAGCGCAGAACTTCCAGTGTACCCTATGTATACATTTAGATATGTTATTACCTACTTTTTATTTTTAACCTAATTATATATATACAGATGTGTGTGTGTGTGTGTGTATGTATATGCAAATACGTTGTGAAGTTATGTTTTCACTTCTGACGTGCAGTCCTACGACTGACTGTTTTTATTTTTGTAATGGTTGACAACCCTAGCACCCCGTAACCATATCGCCAGCATCAATATCATAATCACCTGCCAACTGATACACACTTATAACCAGTCGGGTGCGAGTAATTCGATATTTGTACGAACAAGGTATTATATTACTTCAATGTATCGATATCATAAAGTTCTGTTAACAGTGTTTGATTGATCGATAAGGGACCATCAATAAAATACGTGAATCCAATATTCCCGTTTTTAGGCGACACTTTTCTATAACATCCGTCAAAAACACTTGTGTAATTATTAAGAACATGCTTATATTTATTTAACATTAAATAATTCTTTAAAAAAAAACGACTTTAACAAAAAAACTATTCCATAAAAGACTTATGTATGGTTTTCTCATGGATGCCATTGTCAGAAGTGAACCAAATTGAAATGGGACCACACGAGAAGCACCAGCTTTCAAATAAAAAAAAATCATCAAAATCGGTTCACCTAGTCGAAAGTTCTGTGGTAACAAACATAATAAAAAAAAAAAACATACAGTCGAATTGAGAACCTCCTCCTTTTTTGAAGTCGGTTAAAAAACATAAATAATTGCTAATTGTCTTTAATTAAATATTAATCATCGCAGTACCTCCCCTAGCTCTCCACTTTGAAAGGAAAAATGATTCTTGGCTGTTCATTTAACAGGTTTTTCAAATGGTTTCTTCTCTGAGTTTGTTTGTTTGGGTAAGTAGTATCTGTGACCCACCTTCTTTGGTTCGGACATAATAAATAGTCCTACAGAAGCGAAATGTACTCGCATTTAATGGTGTAGGAAATCACAGGAACACCACACTTATTCTACCAACAAGAAGCTAAAAATGTTCAAATTAAAAATAATTTTAATAGAATCCATTCAAAACATGAATGTAAAAATACATTCATGTTTTAGACGAATTTACAGGCAAAGCTTCCGGAATCCTTTTAATAACAAGCTTTTATTAGCTTCATTGTAACTGACAATATATATTTTTTTATATGATAGGTGGCAAACGAGCAGACGGGTCGCCTGATGGTAAGTGACTACCGCCGCCCATGAGCACCTGCAACTCAAGAGTCACAAGTGCGTTGCCAACCTTTAAGGTGGGGAGTAGGGGACGGGAGGGAAGAGACGGAAGATTATATATATATATTTATATAGCCGCGTTATTTAAATGATTTGGTGGAGTGGGATTTCTGTACCTGTACCATTATGTATTAAGTGCCAAGACTTTAATTTTAATTTAAATCGTTGCAATGATAATTCTCTCATTACTCGAGGAATATGGTTATAAATTTTAATTATCATTATACAGTATAGTATAATTATTTTTACATCGTTTCTTAGTTAAGTGGGGTCTCTTTTAATGCCTTTACTATCCTCACTAAAAGAATACTCTTCACATCTCACTATTATTATAAATGTGAAAGTTTGGATGGATGGATGGATGGATAGATGGATGGATGGATGGATGGATGGATGGATGGATGTTTGTTACTCTTTCACGCAAAAACCCCTGAACCGATTGCGATGAAACTTGGTATGTAGATCGCTGGAGATCTGGATTAACGCATAGGCTACTTTTTATCCCGATATTCCAACGGGATCGGGACTTACGCAGGTAAAACCGCAGGGCGCTGCTAGTATTAACATACGTACAGTAGTGGTTACTGTGTCCGCTACTTTTGTCCCACCTTAGTGGTAATTACAACTAGTAGAAATGAGACAGGTAAGGGGCCGTCCATTAATCACGTGATGTTTTTTAGCAACTTTTTAACCCCCCCTCCCCCTGGTGAGGTTTTAGACTAACCTGACCCCCTCTCCTAGCCAGAATATTATCGTTAAATACAGATATAATTGTGCTTTTTCAAAAAATAAATACATGTGATAACTCACTACACCCCCCTCCCCCTTGTGATATTTCGTGATTTGTTCCGAACACCCTCTGCCCCTTTCGAGCCTCACGTGATTAATGGACAATCCCTAAGTTGGTCAACAAGGTAACATAACACTAGTAACTATACTGTTATGTTACTAGGGAGGTGCCGATATAGTAAAGTGCGGTTTTATAGTTTGGTCTTCAGTTGTTTGCGGTGAGGCACAAACGATGGTCTCAATATCCAGAGTTACCGATCGATTTAATCTAAGGAATATTTAATCATGAATGAATGAATTATTTTTTAGTAATTATCTACATGTAAATATATTATGTAAAAATTAATCCTATTTCCTTTGGTCTGACCGATTTCGCTAATTCTTTTTTTTTTGTGTTTGATGTTGTCAGGAGAAGGTTCGTATGAAAATTAGAAAATTTAAGAAAACTTAACGCGGGGCTTACATGGGTGAAACCGCGGAGCGCAGCTAGTTAATATATATTTACACTTGAAGAGAATTATTTGAACGCATTTAAAAAAAAAATCAAACCAAGAATCGTGCAATTTAGAATACTTAATGTTTAATCTCTACATATTATAAAACAAAGTCCCCCGCCGCGTCTGTCTGTCTGTCTGTCTGTCTGTTCGCGATAAACTGAAAAACTATTGAACGGATTTTCATGCGGTTTTCACTAATAGACACAGTGATTCATGAGGAAGGTTTAGGTGTATAATTTGTACCCGTGCGAAGCTGGGGCGGGTTGCTAGTACAAGAATAAAATAAATAAAAAATATGTATGATTTAAAATCTTTAACTTTACACATTCCACCTGCTTTTTTGAGAAACGAAGGTAAAAATACCTGAAAATTCAAACGGTCATAACTTGTAAACGGATAGTTTTTTTAAAAAAATATTTTTGTTACTGCATGCTAGAGTCATGCCCTTTCAGTGATTTAAGTAAGTGTTCCTTTTTCAAATAGGTCCTATATAAGGATGTTTATCAGCAGTCTGGTTACCATAGTACAAGCTCCGCCTAGTTTGGGATCAGACCGCCGTGTATGTACTTGTAGCTTCGCACGGGTATAATGTAGACACTAATGTGGTGAACAATTACCGTCATATGGTTATACAAATTAACACAAAACAATATTAAACTATACGTATAAAACTTCCCCTTGAATCGCTCTATCTATTGGTGTAAACCGAATTAAAATCCGTTGCGTAGTTTAAAAGATCTAAGCGTACCAACGGCGGAAGCGACTTTGTTCTATTTTATGTAAAGATACGTCCAACAAGCTAATCTAACCTAGCTTATTCTGGCACATATTTCGCTAACAGATCTCATAAAGATATACCTGACTAGTACAAAGGTACTTTGACAGACTAGTAGCAAAATCTGCGATATTATCTAGGAGTCCTAGATTATACAAAGCGTCTTTGTTCAGTCCAGTTAAATGATAGAGATCGGTCTGTATTCATACGGGAATGTATGACTCACTGAGTCACTGATATGTTGGCTAAATAGTATATCAGGTTAAATACCGTTATTCGATACCGTGCTTGAGAACTGAATTTCAAAGATTGTGAATGGTTACGGCGTTTTAATGAATCTAGATTGTATAAGTGCTTATTAGTTTATCGTCTTCAGAAGTCTACTTGTTATAAAAGTAATATAATATATAAGTATGTTGGTATATCCTATTCCCTGTACTCCTAGTACTCCTGCCTAAGGCTTTGTGCAACGAACGCAACGATGCGACGTCAAAAAAAAGTCTGTGTTGGAATTCACGCGCGCGCCCGCAAGAAAACCGAAAAAACTATTTTACGAGGAATCCAACAGCGAATAACTGTGATTCTCATTCAACAAGTTTTTCTTCACCAACCAAGTAAGTGCACAAACAATAGCATTTTTCCTGCCTTTTCCCTCATACAGTCCACTCATATTTTTTTGGACCATTTTGTTAAATTGAATATTTAAATTATTCTACCGCGCAACCAGTGAAGGTTACATATATAGCAAGATATAATTATATTGTGCTATAACATATTTATATAGATTTTAGTGAATATTTTTTTTTATACCTAAGACATAAAAACAAGCCGGTTGGAGATATTCTCGAATGAAAGTTTCTCGACAGTTTTATTTGTGTTGCGCATAAACTTTGGTATCTATTAATTTATTTAATTTTAATAAAATACTAGCAACCCGCCCCGACTTCGCACTGGTAGCAGAGACTTCTTCAACAATCATCAACATATTTCAAACAATTTACACAACATCTTAACAAATGATACACTTAAACCTTCCTCAACCAACAATCACTCTGTCTATTAGTGAGAACCGCATGAAAATCCGTTCAGTAGTTTTTCAGTTTATCGCGAACAGACAGACAGACAGACGCGGTGGGGGACTTTGTTTAACATTTAAAATGAAAATATGGCAAGGATTGCCATGTTTTCAGTCAATTCCTCGGGAAGGATTCATCAACTATGAAACAGTACTCATATTACTACGACAATATCTTCGTATCTAAAGACATATTTTTGAACAATAAGCGGCATATTTAAGTTAAGCAATTATAAACGGGTAACAAACGGTAATGGACGTCGTATAAACGTAACATCGTATAAACGTAAAATAATTGCATCGTAAAACACCGCAACCATCAAACCATTATCTATAGTAATAACTCCATACCATATAGCTTTTAAAATACCATAAAGGCTTAAAAATAATATTTATATAATACTAGCAACCCCGCACGGGTAGCAGAGACATCTTCAACAATCATCATCATATTTCAACCAATTTACTCAAAATCATGAAAAATCATAATAAATTATACACCTAAACCTTCCTCATGAATCACTCTGTCTATTAGTGAAAACCGCAAGAAAATCCGTTCAGTAGTTTTTCAGTTTATCGCGAACACACAGACAGACAGACGCGGCGGGGGACTTTGTTTTATAATATGTATTTTAAATGTATGTGATTCATACGTAGGACTACTATTGGCGTGATTCACAGGTTATATGTAGTGTAGGCTGTAGGTCCCTTTTTCAAATCTATTGTACGTGTGTGAAGGCATGCGTCACCGGGATGGTTACTTTGTGCGGAGATGTTTATTCAAAATATTATGTTAAGGATGGCTTCGAGAAACGTTTTTCATATAAACCAAACTCTTCAAAATTTTAATCGTTGCGATTATAAGCTCTGTTATTCTGTATATTGATAAACAATGTAATCTGATCTTACAGTTTAAGATACTAATTTTGACATCTAAAATGCATTGCTACTAATATGTCTTCCGCAATGTATTTATTTTAAGTATTATAAAAACATAACGGGTGTAAGAAACGGCTGATTAGTAGAATATCTTTGGAATTTTCTGCCGGAAAATTAATATTTTTTTGTTTAAAAGTGATATTACAATGAGTAAACAGAACATACGGCTCGAAACTGCAATGTAATCGATTAAACAACATTTATGCAATCAGCTATTTCGACGGTCCCGAACCTTTAAGGTCATTCACCGTACCGCACAAAAATGATAT
This sequence comes from Euplagia quadripunctaria, assembly GCA_963859945.1. NCBI lineage: Eukaryota > Metazoa > Arthropoda > Insecta > Lepidoptera > Erebidae > Euplagia > Euplagia quadripunctaria. Next base: position 4,016,263 of record OY982585.1, read on the forward strand.
GTTATGCAGTATTTGCAAACATTGCGTAGCGCAAAATGAAACTAATGACTGTAAATCCTTAATCTCGCATTTTTATGATGTACTGACTTTTGCATTGTGATAAGTATCCGCAGAAAGACTTTTCTGCAAGTACTTCGCGACGGTGAAACTAACACGTTGTATATGTATAGATATTATAGATATTTAACATACATTTACTGAATCTTATTACACGAATCGACAGCATTAAAACCTTGGCAGAAATAACGGATAACTTGGTCGGTGCGGGCATTATTGCACCTTGTTCGATTCCGACACACCGCCCCACCGAAGACCCCGGTGGGGTGACGGCCCGAGGGGGTTTCCACACGCACAAAAGAAAAAAAAGGCATTATTGCATCTTGTTACTGTAACTTAGGCATGAGAGTCTTCATTTATCTGTTTCCTTTATGGTTCTATGTGATGTGATTTAGGATATTTCAGCTATCTGTGCTAGACAGCTTGTTTGGTGTCAACATAATCATTACTTCTTTGATAAGGCAGTATTAATTTCAATAAGTGATCAATTGATCATTCACCCTAATCTGAAGCACACAATATTCAACTTAGTAGTTCGAAAGTAAGATTTAAAATACAATGACGATAACAGTTAAAGTGATCATTCACCCTAATCTTTAGCATACAATATTAAACTTAGTAGTTAGACAATATGATTCAAAATACAATGCACATCATTTTGAAGGCCGTGAGTCACAGATAACAGTATTTGCAAACAATGAGATTGTCACCTGATTTGTTACTGGGTCATGATCTGCGTATGTGGGTGCTTCGCTAATTCAAAAGCTGTTGTTTTATATTTTGTGGGTATTATTCTGTAAAATTAAAATGTACAACCCTGAAATGTTTTTCAATATACCACCAGGTCAGCAAGTGCAATACGCACATTATGGTCAACACAACGCACTCTGCCGACCCTGTCTTCGTCCTTTAGCGACCTACTGCAAGTAGTGCTGAATGTTAAAATTTTCTCTAGGGACTTTATCAATCTGACATAGGGTTGCCACCAGTTTAAACAATTTCACGAGAAGTGACATATTTTTATGAGAACTTCCCAAACAGACTGATTTATGTTTTCGTTCGCGCTTTCGTTTTACTGCGATGATATTGTAAACAAAGCTCGTGACTAAGTGGTAACTGAGTAGGTTAGCACATTACAAAGTTAAGTAATATTAGCCAGGCCAGTCTAGGTTGGGTGACCATTCTTAACACATTGAGACCCCTTCGTGCCTCGGAGAGCACGTTAAAGCGTCGGTCCCGGGTGCCATACAAACATCTGTGGCATTCGTTACGGGTAGTTGGAGCCCTAAAAAGTCCGACAACCTGGTTTCACTACAGAACTTCGATATCGCCTAGTATTTGGGTTGTGGAGGTCTGATGGCAGTCGCCGTCGAGTATCGAACTAAAGTGCGGCCCAGTCGGCGTGTGGCAACCCATCGAATTTTGGTACGATTAGTCGATCCCGGTGTGTAGCTTTATACCTACACTGTGGAGTGGACCTAGCGTGACTTTACTGTGGTCCTAATACAAATCAAATAACGATTGTCAAAGTTTATTATAGATGTTTAGTCATGTTAGTAGTGACCACGACCTGCATGCTGTTTATTAGCTAGCTTGTTTCGATGTGGTATCGATACTGTCGGCGTATATAAAGCATACTGATGACTAAACGTTATTTTAACACGCTTTTAAAAGCTTCACTAGTAACTAACTAAGTATACTACAGATCGCGTGGTGGTCGAATTTCGACCATGGTTTATTTAATTGACCAATATTACTTGACCTGTCATTGTATAGACTTTTGTACCATGACAGGTCAAAATATATACTGGACACTCGTAGTTGTAGGTACCCGTTTTTGCATTTTTTTAACTTTGTAGCAAATTTTGTTCAAAAATGCACACATACACGCAAACACATAACTTTTCTTCTTAAGTCTATACCATATGTTATTTATTTTTGGTCTGTATAAGATATAGCTAATTTTAAGTCTCATTACACTAAGATATTGTAAATTACGGGAAGAAGCGAGACAACCCTGACACAAGTATTCTTAATAACTTAATAGGGTTGTCTCAATTTGTGCTATTTATAAATGTATGAGAAATAATAAAAAAAAAAAAATTGTTCAAAAATTTTAGCATTCGTCACTTTTTCTTTGTATAAACTATAAGTGTGCAAAATTTCATACTCCTCCGTCCGCCCAATTTTCGTAAAAAGGGACCTAAAGTTTTCGCTTCACGTATTAATATTTAGATAAAGAAATCTTGGAAGTCAATTTTAACCTACTTCTAATTGTCGATCGAATCGAATTTTAATGGCGAACCTAACCTAAACAATTCTAACTGTTTCATTAGCGAAAAATCTTTTTTTTTACTCTGGCGATTTTGTAGGTTCGCCAAAGAAATTCCGGAAAAAAACGCTCTTTCTCAAAATATTTTTTTCTACACGCTTATATTTTTTGTTCACGTTGATTGGACATGAAGTTTAAACTAACTTAACTTGTGTTATCGCCCCCCCCCCCCCCCCAATGTAAAAATCCAAAATATTACACCTAAGAATTTAATAACCCAACAATCTTGTGACCAGAACTTTTAATATATTTATTCAGTATTCTGGAGATAGCTAACAAACATAAGGAAAATAATTAATTATTTAATTTTTAATTATTTTTCAATTTGGACTGTCTTGGAATATATCAATGGAATGGTATAGGTAATTTTTTTATTTAAAGTATATTTACTTTAAGGACCTTTTTTTTTCTTAAGCGAAAAAAATCATTTATTCGCATTCGCGGTCGGATTCGCAAATGGTCGGATAATAATCTTGTCCGAATCGCGGTCAATCCTGAATCGTCTGGATCCGCCCCTGCGTTTGCTATGTTGATCTATTGTAGAGCCAATACTTGTGCTAAGTTTATTGATTTCTTCCTTATTTACAATATTATTAAAACAAATATTATCTCAGCTACCTCAATATTTGGTCCGGTAATACTTAAACAAGATATTCATTACGTAAAAACGCCTATTTCAAGAAAATCACGCAAACGCAAAAAGTGTTCAATATAAATACTTGTTCACCAAAATCAATATTGAAATAAGGTAAACGCGCCAATTTGGGGTCATTAAAACATTTTTGTATTTATTTTATTATGAATGACTACACTTTATTCAGTGGTTTCGCTCGGATTAGTACAACTTTCACTATGACTCAGAAAATTATAACTGAAGGAAATCTTTTGAAAGCGAATTCAAATTAGATTGTGCAAGATAGATATCATTGTATTATGAGGTTGTTTACGGATTTAAGGTTTTAAGATGTGGGTTATTTATTTATTACTTACTAGCTATGCCCGCGACTTCGTCCGCGTGGAACAGTGTATTTATAACGTATCAACAGCCTAAAAATAAGTTTCAAGCTTCTAGCTTTAAATATGACGATACTTCCATACAACTTTTCATCCCCACCTTTCAACAACTTACACCCATTTTTCGTGTTAAAAGTAGGTCAGGCTCTAGACTATCTGTGTACCGAATTTCATTTAAATCGGTTCAGTAGTTTTGGCGTAAAAGGGCGACAGACAGACAGACAGAATTACTTTCGTATTTATAATATTAAATAAAAAAAAATAATATATATTAACATTAAGTAATGATTACGTGAAGAGAATTCGCGAACGCAAGATCATGGGAATACTATGTTTATGTAGAAGTGCATAAAGATAAAAAAAGTTAAAAAATATATGTGACTAATTATAAACATGCTAGCAACCCGCCCCGGCTTCGCACATTAACATATTTCAATCAATTTACACAAAATCTTAACAAATTATACACCTAAACCTTCTCCTTTTAGGCATAGGTATCGTGCAAATAACTGTATGCTTTCTTGCTCTATGCTTGAGCTTAAAAAAACTAATTTGTTTTTCACTTCTATTTTGTTTGTTTTGTTAAAAAATTTGTTTAGAAAACTGTAACCCGACTACGGAGTTATAAGTGATCTAAAAAGAACGAAATAAGAAAATATTCCAGACAAAAATCAAGACATAGGTACAAAAATGGTCAAGAGCTTCTCAAGATCTTTCTTTTGACCCCAACTGTCATTATTTTTTTTGATATTTAATTTTTTTCGAGGTCAGAAATTTACGTGTAGGAAGGAACCATATTAAATTTAGAGAGAATTTTTATAGCCCATGTCACCTGGAAAATTATTACGGATCTATCGATACCTCATTCATCAAAATCAGTTCAGTAGTTTAGGCGTAACGGTGGGACACACGTAAATATAAACATGCTTACATACATGGACTGCAAAAATGATATCATCATCACCTTTCTTTTGGCTTTGCCGTATAAAAACTGCATCACGGATTTTAATAGGAGGTGATTCCTACAGTTCAGGTGACGTCAAGGTAAAAACATTTAGACCTAAATACAGTTAGTTATACCTAACAACCATCACTACATATAATAAAACAAAGTCCCCCACCACGTCTGTCTGTCTGTTCGCGATAAACTCAATAACAACAAAACGGATTTTCATACGGTTTTCACCAATAGACGGAGTGATTCATGAGGAAGGTTTAGGTGTATTATTCATTAAGCTTTTGTGTAAAATGCCTGAAATAAGACGTCGAAAAAAAAAACAATATGCTTTGCTACCCGTGTGAAGCCGGGCCAGGTAGCTAGTCCTACTAATATCATAAACGTGAAAGTGTGAGGACGTATGGATGTTTGTTACTCTTTCACGCAAAAACTACTGAACCGATTGCGATGAAACTTGGTATGTAGATAGCTGGAGACCTGGATTAACACATAGACTACTTTTTATCCCGATATTCCCACGGTATCAGAACTTACGCGGGTGAAACCGCTAGGCGCAGCTTGTATTTAATATAACGGTTTAGACAGAGATCTATAAAGCACCTACTGCGAATAATGATGTCAGATTTCATTTTGATTGAAAGTGTGGTCTATAATCAAATTGGTATTTATCTGTTTTATGATTATTTACATAATAAGTAGGCTGTTAATAAGCTTAAGGCTCATATTGTAGGTACGTTAAGACTCAGTTTGTAGTGCCTGATATTGTTTATTTAAACTTCATGCACACTAAGAATCGAATATGTATATATGTTTTATTAGTTGTAATTGGCGATTAATCTCGGTCCAGTCGGAACTACTTTCCTTGGTCTAATGCTAGTTGATAGACGTCAGAAGCATGCTATTTTTTTATATTTTTGTCAGAATTAAATAAAGTGATAATTGTACTTCAAAACGCCGAATGTCTGGAACCGGGGACCGAGTTCAAACTACTGGTGAGAGACACTGGCAGTGGTTTAAACATTAAGAATGCCTAACGAGCATCCATGTTCAGAAACCGCTTTGTGTTAACACCTCCTTAGCACCTCACGGTGTATACTATCATCTGTATAGTTTAGTAGGACGATAAGCAACAACAGCTTTCTACTCTAAATCGATCCATCTTATCTAAAGAAGCACCCCAAGCACCTTTCAGCTAACAGAAGCCAGCATTTCACCCACTGCTACCCAAAGTAGTCTATATCGACACCCAGGGGTCGACGGTGACCTACAAGGGATCCATGCAAGTGAAAAAAAAGTGAATTGGGGGCCCGTGAGATGTAAACGGGGGTCCACGATAGTGGATCTCATTTAGGCAAGCCATGACTATAATTCTGACTTTCCATTAATGGAATAACCTAATAATGGAAACCTACATACATACACGGATTGCTTAGTTTTTGCTAGAAATGTAACAAATAGACCGACGACGACAGTACTATTCGTATCTCATAGGTTTTAGGAAAATATTATTTTTTAACAATTTAATAAGCAGCAAATTAAAATATCTTCTAAACTTTTGTATCCGGGGGTCTACCCAAACCCGAGAGACATGGCAAGTGGTCTGGGAAACAAATAAGTTTGGGGACCTCTGGTATAAACAGTACTACACGCTTATTTTGACTGGCCTGTTGGTCTAGTGGTTAGTGATCCTGACTACTGAACCAGAGGCCGTGGGTACGATTCCCACCCAGGACCAGTTATTGTATGATGAGCATGATAATTTGTTCTGTGTCTGGGTGTAATTTATCTAGATATAATATGTATGTACTTAGAAATATATAAGTACAGGCGCTGCCTAGTTTGGGATAAGACAGCCGTGTGTGGGGTCGCTCGTCACCTCGTCCCAATACAAACTCGGCCCATTTGGACGAGTTGATGAATTTCAAAATTAATATTATTTTCATTCATCATCTCGTCCCATTCTTGGTTTTGTTAAGTTTTAATAGGAAAGAAAGATAAAGGATTCTTGTCTTTTTATATTTAAATACCTTAAGTTTTCTTCTTGACTGTACTAAATCAACTAAAATTTTAAAGAGTGTCAAGAATGGGACGAGATGACGAATGAAAAAAAGATAAATTTTGAAATTCGTCTACTCGTCCCGCGTCCCAATGGGCCGAGTTTGTTCTGGGACGAAATGACGAACGACCCTATAAAGAGATGTGTCAAGTTATTTGAGTATTTATACATTTAAATATATGTAGCCAGAGGTCCATGAAAAGCGGAGGGGGGCGGGGATAGAATTGGTCACGCTTCCGCTTCAGTAACAATCTGCCGTTGTAAGTGTTGATATTAAACTCACCCATTCTTGTTTGTATCTTACCTTAGAGAAGAAAAGAGAGCAACCAGATTGCGCCACCGCCAACAATAAATCTCACTCATAAAATACCCATAACACTGAGTACAACTTTTATGAAGTAATAAAGAACAATCGCCATAATACGCTTGACCATTATTTATCAATAAATAGACCACAACTATATCTGTTCATACATCATTGTATATTATACTCGTTCAATTGAAACTAATTGTCGACATGGTCATAGGTCCGGTGTCTGTCTGTCTGCCACACTGATTTTGTTATTCATGTGATAATGATGGGTATTTTATTGAATTATATGTTTAGTTAATGGTTGAGAGCTCGGACTTTCCGGCTGTTCAGAATTAGGGTTACTGTTTTTATGCTCACCAGTCGGCGTCACCGGCGAGTGAGGTCTTAGCTGTCAAAATTTGATTTTAGCCGCGTGGCAACAGAGTTTAAATATAAATCATTTCCTATTGTCGTATCTTACATCTGCCATAATTTTATTAATCGGGTATTGCAAAATATTCACAATAGTAATTATTTATTTAGGAAATAAAAAAACAATAAATAAATAAAGCCCCCCAACCAGGCCAGGTCCACTCCGCAGAGTAGGTATAAAGCTACAAGTTCATGGTAGGGTCGACTAAACGTGCGAAAATTCAGTGTGTTGCCGCGCGTCGGCCGTGCCGCACATTAGTTCGATGCTCAGTAACGCACTACGTCGCGTCATTCGTTCTTATCAAGACCATCGAGTTATTAGTACCTAGCCCAGTTTAATTTGTTCACAAAAATAGGCACATAACTAACTGGTAATTAAATATTCAGATTAATTCATTTTTTAAAAAAGACAACGCTATCGTCGCGGCAGCTTCAGAACACATAAGAGTTATGCGATAGAAAGAGTGGTGAGTGTTGCGTGACCTAAATTGCGATTTTATTGTGTCGGAACAAGAGTCGCTATTTATTTAAATGATATGGCGTGGAGTGGGACTTCTGTACCTGTATGTATTCTGTCCTCAAACAAACAGTGACATTTCAGATGACATTTCGGAGCACAGATTAGTCAGTTTCGGAGACCTCACCCTACACCAGCGCCTCTAGTGACAAATACATACGCGGTAGCTCTCATTCAAGTTACAGCTATGCAAACCTGACATGCTGGAGCTATGCTTATACTCTCTAATCCATCCGTATGAGCAATATCTATACTTAATATTATAAAGAAGTAAAGTTTGTGAGTTTGGATGTTCGGGGTAATCTCCGGTACTACTAATCCGATTTTGAAAATTCTTTTAGTGTTGGATAGCCCATTTATCGAGGAAGGCTATAGGCTATATAACATCACGCTACGACCAATAGGAGCGGAGCATTAATGAAAAATGTTGCAAAAACGGGGAAAATTTACAAACGTTGACGAAGTTGCGTGGATCAGCTAGTCTCTAATAAAAAGTAAGGCAATGGAAGGACAAAATGGAAGACTGGCCTGTTGGCCTAGTGGTTAGTGACCCTGACTGCTATGCCATAGGTCGTGGGTTCGATTCCCACTAGAGTCTGGGTGTTCTTTGTGTCCGTTGTTTGTATGTTTGTAAAGTCCCCGCGACACAGGAGTAATTCCTAATGCGGGAGTTGTCTTTTAAAAAAAAAAAAAAATTGTCTTCCGTCCTTGCCTCTTTAATTCCCAAAGTGCCCGGTTAACAGCAATACACTTGTCGCTATTACATGTGTGGGACCAAATATAGTTCACAAAATGTGGGTGTTTAATGCGCTTCTGCCTAGCCCCTTGAATTAGGCATGAGTGTAGAAAAAAAAGTGGTAATGTGGTTAAGAAGTGGTGGTGAAGGAATGTATGTGCTCTTTATAGAAAGAGATTACCTCGAAACATCACAAAAGAAGTATAAAGGTATATTATATATTGTAAGGTATATTGTATATTAATTATGTATATATTGTATATACTATAGTTAGGTTTATGTATGTATATTAATAAGTACATATTGGTATTTAGGAGGTAAAGTAGGTTAATATGGAATGTCTGTTTATTTAAATTTACATATTTATTAGAAATTACAAATAATTAATTACAAAATTAATTTTAAATACAACAACAACTGCCACTGTCTCTCCGAATCATTTTGATCCATCCTAAGGTTGCGTTGGGAAGGGATTGCATCTAGCAATAAGGCCGCCCTTTGTACATGTAATAGTGTAAATGTATCTTCCATTGTATAGCTAATCACTACATATTATAAAACGAAGTCCCCCGCCGCGTCTGTCTGTCTGTTCGCGATAAACGGAAAAACTACTGAACGGATTTTCATGCGGTTTTCACTAATAGACAGAGGGATTCATGAGGAAGGTTTAGGTGTAAAATTTGTTAGGAGTTTGTGTAAATTGATTGAAATATGTTAATGATTCTTGAAGATGTCTCTGCTACCCGTGCAAACCCGGGGCGGGTTGCTACTATGAAAAAAAATTAAAAAAACTATCCTGTCTTTTAAGTTAAGTCAAACTGCACACATCGTGCAAAATGAAGATTGTTGTACATGACGAAGGTTTAGGTGTATAATTTGTATCCGGGCGAAGCCGGGGCGGGTTGCTAGTGTACAAATAAAGTGTTATCTATCTATAATGGCACTAGCGTAATGCTTTAGACATAGAGTTTTCGCGACTCTCCTGATCAACAGAAACACAATACTACGATAGCAGTGCGGGTTAACCATTGTCTTCTAAAAGGTGGTGGGTTAACCACGGTCCTTACAGCTTGCTGGCTCCAATTCAGGCAGTTCTACAGTGTCATACATCTTACCCTTTTTAACCGACTTAAAAAAAGGAGGAGGTTCTCAATTCGAATTCTCATTTTTTTTTTTATGTTTGTTACATCAGAACTTTCGACTGGGTGAACCGATTTTGATCATCCTTTTTTTATTTGAAAGCTGGTGCTTCCCGTGTGGTCCCATTTCAATTTAGTCCAGTTCTGACAATGGCATCCATGAGAAAACCATATATAAGTATTTTATGGAATAGGTTTTTTTGTTGAAGTCGGTTTTTTTTTAAAGAATTATACCTGATCCAGAGAAGGTCTAAATATAACCAGAAAAAGTGAGAATTCACACGTCATTTTTCGTATTCTGACACTTATTAATGATATATTTGACTACATGACTGTGTTCAGTAAGTTAATATTGTTCGGAGAAAGCATATCGCTACTGAAAATAGAATTGAATCTAGCTCCATAATACTTGAAATGACTACAAAACACACTCATATATGAATGAATCACTCGACGCATCTCACTAATATAAAATTAGACGTGATTTCGTATAAAATACGAGTAAAACATACACATTCCGACTATCATTCGTTCGTCACGGCGCTTAACTAGTTCAAAGATTATGTTATTAAAAGATGAGACAGCTCATTGCGTTTGAAAATGAAAATAAAATAATTCTTTTATCTTTCAACATTTGATTATCGGTCAGAATTGAATAATCATGATTGTGATACTGTATTATTAGCACGTTGGAAATCAAAAGAAAAGAAAATAACAGTAAAATGTATTTCTAAAGTCATGATGAATGACGTGCGAATACAAATCTAAAAGTTTTTGATTTAAAATATGATTAATTTTAGGCGCAAGCTAATAAATCAACCTGGAGATTTTTTATAAGTTCGTTTTTGTTTTTTGTATATGGCTAATGACTGAGCCCAATATTAACCGTATGAACCCACAACCATTGAAATCGGAAGTAAATGGGAAAAGTTATCGATATTAAGCAGAGTCCTTTGTCCGACCGTGTGCACTAACTCGTAACTAACCAATCAATCTTTTCCAAGCACGGTTCATGTCTAAGTTGCCAAGTCAGGGTTACCGGTTGGCTAGGCAAAACCTCCATCTATGTCATTAAAATCAAAATTATTCATTTCAAGTACACCCATTGAAGGTTTTTTTTTTTGTAATTGTCAGGGGTAAGAGTCAGTCAGTATAAGTCGGTCGTGAAACTAGTTGCCTGTTCCAATACGTAGATCCTATGGAGAAGAACAGGCAAGAAACTCCAAGGACACTCTTTTTCAACATGTTTTTTTTTTCAAGGTACTTGTTACATTGCTTATAAGCGTAATTTAATGTAATATAATATTGTGCTAAAATAAAAAAAATAAAAATCACAGAGCTGCTGGGCAACATAGAAAATTAATTAACTTAATACTTAAGTAATCTTAATACTTATCGCTGGATGTTCCGAAAATGACTACATCCTTCATTTTAAAACACCAATTGCAAATGTATTTTTTCCTTGTAAATTTATAACATTTCTGAGAAGCTTATCCTGGTTACGATAACGATCGAAGATAGAGAATCAAAAATTGTGAAATCAACTATGTAATAATCTTAATTTAATTTTTCAATAATATACCTATGTATTCTAATGATGAATTAACAAATTTTCTATGTCAAACATTATCGTATATTGAATCGGATTTAATAAACTTCTTATCAAATTTTTGTATCGCAAAAAGCAATTAGAAATAATACATGCTGTTTTAATTTTATATAACCTTGTTAGTACGTCTAGCGAATTAAATTTACTTCTTGTTTCGTAATGTATGTCTGTTACTCTCTTACGACCAAGAGGGTCAAGGTTATAACATTTAAAAATAAGAGACAACTAATCATTACATAAAGTTTCATTATGTATATGTATATTAAAAATATACGGTTGTAATCAGGTGTGCCTGTCGGGATTGCCCGATTGGTTTAAGTCCCATCAAGAGCCCTTTATCAAAGCTCGGTCCAGCTGACTTCGGTGATAAAATGAATGTAGTTCACATTCATTTTATCACCGAAGTCAGCTGGACCGAGCTCTAGAGAAACTGGTACAACATATATAATAATTACAGCTCATCATGTTATGTCTTTTAATCTCGTCTTGCGATTGCGTAAGCTTCCAATTATGATAGCGGTGTATGATCCTGGAGGATATTGCCCAATACTTTGGTGGGCGGATTGGTAAACCCAGGCCAATGTCACCGTTCAAATACAAGGCTCTGCCCTTCCGAATGATGTAGGTTGTCGCAATTTACGACACCTACGATCGCATATGTTGCATTAATATTAAAAAGATGTAAATGTACCAAACGTCATGCACTATTTAATTTTGATAGACTTTTTAAAGAACGTAGAAAATTTTGGAAAATTGTTTAACACTAGAGAAACATGAGTCTGATAGCCACGGTAACCATTAGTCGTAATTTATTATAAGGATCGATCGTCAAGTAGCAAAAGGAAGTTCACGTGGCGAGAATATTTTACTGGTTCTAATTTACAACGCCTTAGCTTCAAAAAAGAGACTAGATCTGATTATGTACTTATACGGGAATTAACGCGATCACGAAAAGGTATTACATACCTCTGAATTGCCTGACGTTTTTTTTCGCGTTCGCGTTAATTCCCGTATAAGTACATAATTATACCATAGAACGCGAAAGTTTAAAAGTTAGACTAGATCTGCTTCAAACAAGTCAACCTTAAGAAGACAACTGCATGCTGCAATATTAATATTACGTCAATATTACATTTCTTTTTACGCGATAATATGAAAATATCATGCATACTGTAACTCTTTTCTATTTTCATTTTGTAGATAAACAAACCTATGACTCATCTCCACAAAATAACAAATCTATGACTCAAACCAGGAATACACAACTAACGGTTCAACGACCTCTCATAGTTGCATCAATTTAGCTTAATTGTTTGTGTTCCGGCTAGGGTTGGCGATTACCTAATACATAGTTATAAATTTTCATGGTACTTATTATGTCACACATTTCGGGTTATGGCGGGTTATGGTAAGAATAGATACGTGAATATGGGTCGTTTAATTAAATTAATGGACAGTCGGTCACAGTCTGCTGGTTATTGGCTTGGCTCGGAATCAAATTTTGGGGTATTATGGCACGGAATCGTGGTTCTATTAGTCTGCTAAGCTATTTGGATACTGTGTTATATAACCGTATATAGGATGCAAATGGTGTAACTGGGTGTCGAATGGACCGACGCCCCGTTAAATTTTATAGATTGAATTCCTTGAAAAGGTAAGCAACTGTTTTTATATTTAGAGGTTTTAATATTATATTTTTTTACTAGCATTTCCGGCTTTGCTTGCGTGTACATATTTATACAGTTTGCGGGGAACCCTAATTCTTATTCCAATATAAAAGTAGCCTAAGTTACTCCTTATAATACCGGATATCTGCCAGTGTAAGTCCCGATAAAATCGGTCCACCCGTTCCGGAGATTAGCCGAAACGAACAGACAAACAGACAGAAAGACAAACATTTAAAAAACCGATTTTTAAGCATAGGTATCGTGCAAATGACTGTATGAGCTTGAAAAATCTATTATTTTGACATTTGTATTGATGATTTGTCCATTTAAAGGCTGGCTGGAAGAAATTGCTTTCAGCGATAGGGTCGCCCTTTGTATATATTCACCTGATGTATTCCCTGTAAGAACATTTTTGTTGGTGTACAATGAAGTTTATTTCTATTCTATTCGCTTGCTGGTGGTATAAGGAGAACTTAGGCAACTTTTATTTTGGAAAAATAATTAGGGTTCCGCGCGAAATATATAAATATGTATAGTTACTATAAGTAATTACTTTATTAGTATAAACATTGCAACCCTAACATAACTTCCTCTTTTAAATTAAAAAATGTTATTGCGGATTAAATATTAACACATACAGTGTTCTAGGCTTTTTTTTGTAAAAGTAACAAAACCAAATTTTTTACTGTACATTTTATTCTTTCATTTTAAACCATTTTAACAGAGCATATTAACGAAAATGTTATATGTTTTGTGTTTTTCAATCTTGATTCAGATATACCTACCGTAATTTGTTACTAAAAACTCTCATTAAATAAAAAAATCTTAATTTTTTAAATTCTTTCTTTATTGATCAAACTGTTACAATACATTTCTTTATATATATTTCTTCTGTACGTGTGTATGTTACAGAACTCCTCCTAAACAGGTGGCTACGAGAATGGTTTAGATTTACAATTGGACCCGGTAGATGGCACTGCGATATGGTTAAAGGAAAAATATTTTTTACGTTCCGGCAGGACAACGTTTACCATAGCGCTTTTGACATATATAACTGTCAGTCGTTTGACAGTTGGCGCGATTGACAGAATGCGTGCTGCAAATATCGTTTAAAACAGATGCATCGGTCGGAACTGTTTGGAAAAAAAAAATTATTATACCAATTCGAATTCAATATTCATAGTTAAGACAAGACAACGTCTGTCGGGTCAGCTAGTATTATATATAAAAATGAATCCCTATTTCTCTTGGTCACGCCATAACTTGAGAACGACTTAACTGATTTCATTAACCTTTTGTTAAATATTTTCTATTACTTTGTAGAAGGTTCTTACGTAACGAAAAATTAATTAATTTGTATAGATTTCACAAAAATTTTTTGAAAAATAAACGCAGGCAGTTCATTAAACACTTTTTGTTATGTATCTATATTGTTTTAAAATTCTTGGCGACTTGCATTCATATTAAGTAGATGTGTGAACAACGACTTAATCACGATAATATTTACAAGATATATTACACATACAATACCTATATTTTTTATATCGTGAGTCGGACCGGAGGCCTTAACCCTTCCTTCCCCCCTCTTCCACCCTTCCCTTACTCCCATCTTAAAGGCTAGCAACGCACTTGTGACTCTTGAGCTGCAGGTGCCTATGGGCGGCGGTAGTCATTTACCATCAGGTGACCCGTCTGCTCGTTTGCCCCTTATCCCATAAAAAAAAGAATTACCTCACGTTTTGACCGAACTGCACCGGTCGTGGTCACGGCTGGACTATACATTCTGTGGATAAATATTTTCGCGATTAAATCCCTGTTTACATATCTATTAGCCTAGCCTAGTTACTCAGAATGAAATGGGTCTACCATTACCAGAGATACCGCCCTATATGCAGAATCATTACGTCTTTATAACAATAGTATAGGTAATATGATAAATCTAGGTTATTTCTGGAGTCCGGCGTTCATTTCTTCTGCGAGTGACGTCAACAGACAAGTCTACTGTCTCTTATCAACTCATATCTGTCATTATTTATTTATGTTATATTACCAGCGCCCTGCGGTTTCACCCGCGTAAGTCCCGATCCCGTGGGAATATCGGGATAAAAAGGAGCCTATGCGTTAATCCAGGTCTCCAGCTATCTACATTACAAGTTTCATCGCAATCGGTTCAGGGGTTTTTGCGTGAAAGAGTAACAAACAAACATCCATCCATCCATCCAAACTTATAATATTAGTGGGATTGCGAAAGTTTATTAACTACATACAAATTTACATAAATACATACCCTCGCGTCTGTATCAGTGATGGGGTAGGCAGAAACATATATTAAACATCCACAATTTGCCAACTTCATCAATCATTCATCATTCAATTCATCAAGCAAGGGTCATTCCCGTCAACCGTGCGCTTTGGGTATTAAGGATGGGAAAATTGGGAATACATTGAAGGGCCGTCCATAAATTACGTCACACGTTAAGGGGAGGGAGGGAGGTCAACGAAGTGTGACATTGTGTGACAAGGAGTGGGGGGGGGGTTATAAGTTTCGTGACGTCACATGTCAAAATCTAAAATTTTAAACACAAAACATTACCTGTAAACGAAAGACTACATACGCTACTACACTTTTATTTGAAAAACAATAATTTTAGAACTGCTCTTTTCAGTTCTGGGTGTAAAATTGCAAAATATTTATTCCCTAAATGTGACCACGTGTGACAAAGACGAGGGAGGGGTCAAAAATCATGAAATTCGTGTGACGTAATTTATGGATGGTCCCTAAGATATATTTCGATTGGACACTTATGCAAAGCAAGGGTAGGTAGGTCTTTATTAAGGTAAGCAATTATGCGTTGCCAACCTTATTTGAAATGTGCGGGAATAGGGTAACAAAAGGTCTTATGTCATAAAGTAACAAGTTCATGTTCCGCCTTGGTTAAGGTATGAGGGGATCGGCTAGTCACCAACAAATCCTTTGAAACAGAGTACGTTTGTAGATATATCGCCTCCCGGCAAAAAAGTATCATATCACATGTTAGGTACGTTTTAATATTTTTATAGCATTGAATAGCAAATGTTGCATTTGATCAGCTGGAAAAACATCGAGCTGTTTTGTTCAATTCACAAGCATAAAAGTCGTGTTTTCTCGAAATAGCTGTTTTTGTATTATGACACTTTTTTGCCGGGAGGCGATATGTTTATTTACAAACAAGCTTTCACAGCCCTAAATAGTAAAAATGTTGATTTTATTCCCGCCTAAATCGAGGTTACTTTGAAGTTGTCACTGAGAAATAACTTCCTAGCTCATTAATTGTGGAAGAGTTTTTTCGAGTAGTGTTATGTAAAATGCAGCTCTGATCCCGTCGGTTCCGATCTGTGAGTCCATTTGTAAGGTTGTAATCTCGAGAAATTGTTTGGTTTATTTCGAGAATTCTCGAGTGATAAAATATTATTTCCTTACCAGATGGGCTGCATAAGTATTTTATTCAATGACCAGCAGCTGTCGTCACGATTTTTTTATTAATGATATCCGTTCTAATGTTAGATTGTTTATGATATTATTTACGATGAGACTGATATATGAATATCTATACAGTGTTACAGAAATGTCGTATAAGAGTGTTATGAAAGGTGTGGTCAATTTTAGGAGCATTATGTGTAGCCGAAAAATATTGTATTGTTAAAAGTGTATGGTGTTTCAGTGCTTGTTATTATTATTATTATAATAACTCTACTTTGATAGACAGCTACCAATGAATGATATTTTTTATGGGAGAGCGATGCGTCGGCACGTATGGGCCGGCTCGACCGGAGTGATACCACGGCCTCACAGTAAACAGGCAGTGAAGCAATTGCATTGCTTTTCGCTGAGTGAGTGACGTTAACGGAGGCCCTAACCCTTCTCTCCCCCCTATCCCATTTTTCCACCCGGGAAGGGTGGAACTCTTCCATTCTGAAAGGCCGGCAACGCACTTGTGACTCTTGAGATGCAGGTGTATATCGGCGGCGGTATTCATTTACCATCAGGTGACCCGTCTGCCCGTTTGCCCATTTACAATAAAAAAAAGGTTTTGTTTACACGAAATTACGATTAGAATCGACACGAGAGAATCACCCTACGTATTACCACGATTAAGTCCAAATTTATAAGTATAAAACAATTTTATTCAATTCTTTTCTGTGTAGAAACTCTTAGCTGCTGTAAATATAGGTTTTTTTCTAGAAGTAAAAAAAGGCTTTTTGTGCAACAATTATCTTCTAACAACATATCAATAAAATCGTACTCCATTGCAAAACACGACAGGGCCATAGAATGTACGAAGAAGACTGCCAAAAGCTTTCCTTGATCTCCACGCGACCCACGACGCGCCGCGCAACGCCCTGCGTTTTTATAAGCGGCACCATGTTTGTTTTTGTTCATACAACGTCACATATAGACGCCAGACGCGTCGCTTCACGCGCCGAATCTCCGTAAATGGAGAAAGCCGCGCAACGCGCCGCCCGACGCGACGCTGACGCCCCGCGTCTCCGTAAACGAGGCCTTACCCAGTTAAGACCAGTACAAACAGACATTATGTAATTGTGTAATAGAGTGAGCCGAACAAAGCTAGTCATTGCAGGATGAACTAAATAGGCCTAGCCACATAATGTTCAATTTAAACGCACCCACTATATATACTAGACTAGCTGTGTGCCACGGATTCGCTCGCGTGTACATATTTATGTCTTTTGCGCCGAACCGCCGAAAAAAATAGTATTTTTAAATAAAAGTAGCCTAAGTTACTCCGCATAGCATCAGCTATCTGCCAGTAAAAGTCCCGTGATAAATCAGTTCACCCGTTCTGGAGATACAGACAGACACACAAAAAAATTGAGTTTTTGGTAGAAATACCTACCGTGTAAACATTCAGATGCAATTATTAAAAAGTTATTATGATTTTAGAAACAGACACTCTAGTACTAACTTTTAAACTTTCGCGTTGCATGATATAATTTTATTATGTGTTTAAATTAGTTAAATGACATAACATTGTCTCTTTGATAAAAATACTAATAAATAAAATAATCCCATTACATTACACAGACATCGTTCACATGCAAGCACCACACCTTCAGTTTATTTTATTTCGTTCTTGATGACTGTTATTTATCTTTATGTAATAAATGTTTTGGTGTTGGTATTATGTAATTCATCAGTAAAGGCCGATAATTGTTAAGCAAACGAAAGCGCGCGGAGTGGGTGTTTGCCAGAGAAGGTAACTCAAATATTGCCAGTGAATAAAACGTAGATTTATCAATTACTTACTTGTTTTATTTCGTAGTAATATTTTACGTTTACTTTTACAGCGTCAAATAAATGTTTCTGCTCTGCTGCAGTCGTTCATCATCTCGTCCCAAAACAAACTCGGCCCATTGGGGCGAGTTAACTAATTTCAAAATATATATTTTAATTTATAACAAACCAATAAATGAGACGAGATGAAAATAATATCAATTAATTCGTCACATGGAGCTTGACACCGTGCTATCTATTTTCTTTGTTTAGTAGCTGTTGGAAAGCTTAAGAACACGTTCACGTTGGGTTATGGTTTTATTATGAAAACTTACAGCTTTACAGTACTTAAATATAGGTATTACAAGAAGCTAAAATAAGCTAACTTTATTACGGCCAATTGAAAATTTTCACAACTAGTAATTAATTGTTTTAAGTAAAAATATTTACACTGCAGAGAAAGAAAAACAAAAGAGCATGCGCATACATTTACATCATCAGTTACGAGGGAAAAATGTTACGTAATTATTAGACTTGCAACGAATAATGTATTCGGCCACATGCCGAATACCGAATACTTATTCGGCAAAAGTATTAAGCTGACGACATGATGACATGGCAGGAAACTTTTATCGACATTTTTGTGCCTTGTTTCTACTTTTTTAACGCCTCCCGCAATGAGCCACCAGAGCGCATCTCATTATCATTATTTTATGGATTGCTACGAGGAGTCTCATCGACCAACCGATCGATCGATCTACGAGGACTTTCATCAGACCATTCTTAGTCCTTCTTCAGTATATTGCCGATCTGGACAGTATACGTTATTCGAAGTCTACCAGGACCGATTCACCCACTCACAGAAGCCACAAACAAAAAAAATTTAGTATTCGGTATTCGGCCGATTAGTACCTTGATATTCGGTTTTTGCCGAATAGTATGAAAGTAGCCGAATAGGCCAAATACCGAATATTCGTTGCAAGCCTAGTAATTATCGTTTTTAGATAAGAAACACTGGTAGCAAACAAATCCAAGTCTATTTTCTCTAAAAACTTATTCAATATTCTTCATACACTAATCATAATACAGCTTTTTGTATGGTGTTCATATGGCGAGCGATTCAACAAAATTCGTGTAAGTTGTTGACGCGCTTTATCACAACGCGCGCTCAACTCCCGTCATCTGAACATAGCCTTAGCGTTATCAATAAAAACATTGGATTGTATTTTAACCGACTTCAAAAAAGGAGGAGGTTCTCAATTCGACTGTATGTTTTTTTTTTTATGTTTGTTACCTCAGAACTTTCGACTGGGTGAACCGATTTTGATGATTCTTTTTTATTTGAAAGTTGGTGCTTTTCGTGTGGTCCCATTTCAATTTGTCCCAGTTCTGACAATGGCATCCATGAGAAAACCATACATAAGTCTTTTATGGAATAGTTTTTTTTTGTTGAAGTCGGTTTTTTTTGAAAGAATTATTGTTATCTTCGAGGGAACTTTGTTATCAATGAGTTAATGAATAGCGGTTGAATTTCGACCTCCTTTTGACAAATAGTAACCATACTTTTGTACATTTTATTTGAACTAGAAATCGCCTGGTGGTCGAAAATCAACGATAAATTTTCAATGTTTGATTTATTTAACTGACCTATTTGTAACACAACAAACTTTTAATATCCAGTATAAACTGAACTGTCATTTCTTTTTTCATTGTATAGACTTCTTATATATTCCAAAATTCAGATTCCTCCGTGCTTGAAAATTGCTTTAATTGGTCATATTTTAGGATCGCTGTGAATAATTGAGTTAGCCTGAAGAAAAAAAAACTGATCTTGAAAAAAACCTTTAGAAAATGCTTTTCCACATGTAGGGATGCGTTTCTAAACAACATTTTATCATTTATCATATCAATTTCCATGATTTTGTTTATTTTTATTTTCATGCGGTGAGTTCTAAACAAATTGGGACGCTACATCAACATTCTTGATAGTTTCATTCGCTTTATCTGTAAACTAGCCATTTCCCCTGCGTTTATGGTCACTGCTCCGGTCGTAAAGTTCGTAGTGTGATGTTACATAGCCTTAACTATTCCTCATGAACCTGGCTATCATATACAGAAAGAACTTTTGAAATCCGACTGGTAATTCAGGAGATTATCGCGTTTAAACAAACAAACCAACAAAAAACTCTTCAGCATTATTGTATTAGTATAGATTTTCAAGTTGATCAAGTTCATGTAGTCAGTTAAAAAAAGGTTTCTGTATTAAATTAATAAATTAAAAAAAAAAAACTTTAGCCCTTTACAACACTCCCCACGTTGACCGACAGTGGTGGGTTCTTGACATAACTCCCTAACCTTGTAATATGATGATACTGAACGCTAAAAGTAGTTGATGATCAGAAGAAGGATTGTATAATTCGCACAGCTACTTGCATAGTGATGTGCTACGTGCCATCTCCCTCGTACGCCTTTGTAAGACTTCAGATTCTTCGCCTTGAAGGGTTTGCTTTATTGGATCTCCATTTACCAAGAACATTAGCTAGGAATAGATGCCCATCTTACATACTACGTAGTTAAGAAACTTATACACGTTCGTTCTATTATTATTCTAAACGTGCAAGTTTTTGAGGATGTATGGATGTTTGTTACTCTTTCACGCAAAAACTACTTAACCAATTGCGCTGAGACTTGGTATGTATATAGCTGGAGACCTGGATTAACACATAGGCTACTTTTTATCCCGATATTCCCACGGCACCAGGACTTACACGGATGAAACCGCGGAGCGCAGGTAGTGTTGAACATAGACAATACAACACTACCGTTAACACTACTATTGCTTTTGCGTTTAATGTTTTGAGTTATCAATTACTACCAAGAGTACTCAGGGAGATAGTAGGTAGATACATCGTTTTTTTATGGTATAGGGGACAAACAACTATTAACAAATATTAAGAGAATAATTGCCGTTGTTAAACATAATTTAGAACTGCCATATTGTCTTGAACTACTCACCCTGTACTAGTAGTGCAAAAAAAGGATTCGATGATGGCAACCACGGAACCACTTGTAGGAATTACAAAAACTGATAAAAATAGCAATCAATGTTAATAAAAAAAAATCAAACTGCATTACCCACTCGCTTGTCAGAAACAACACAATTTAAAAAAATAAAAGAAGTAGCAATCGGAGTCACCTCCAGGCACGGTCCTTGCACAAATGCACAGTAACGACTGATCCTGTAAACTACAAGAACTACGTGACTTCAATTTCACCCTATAATTATCATGGGAATATTGCTGATAATGGTTTTGTCCAAAACACAGCAACTATTAGTAACATTCCCATGATCGTATACAAAATGACCAATTCAAGGTTTCTCTAATGGGTCATTTTTGTAGACAATAGATTTATAACTATGTACCCACATTGAGGTTAATTATTTAAAACTAGCTTTTGGCAGCAGCTTCGCTTGCGTTAATGAAGATTATGTCAATAACAATAATAACTTGACACATCTCACACACGGCCGTCTGAACCAAAACTAGGCAGAGCCTGAACTATGGTAACCAGGTGCTGATAAACAAACTTATATTTCTAAATAGGTACATACAAACATCTATCTATACGACATATAGTTATATATACATTTCATGTCACGTTGTTCGATCGTGATGATACTAATGAACCGCTTTTAATGAAATTTTGCACGTGTGCAGTTTGATCTAACTTTAAAGACAGGATAGTTTTTTAATTTTTTTTTCATTCTAGCAACCCGCCCCGGGTTTGCATGGGTAGCAGAGACATCTTCAATAATCATTAATATATTTCAATCAACTTACACAAAATCTTAACAAATTATACCTTTCTCATGAATCACTCTGTCTATTAGTGAAAACCACATGAAAATCCGTTCAGTAATTTTTCAGTTTATGCGAACAGACGGACAGACAGACGTGGCGGGGGACTTTGTTTTGTAATATGTAATGATTTTATTACAAATTACCTACAACACACACACACACACACATAGCTAAGTAGCTAGTATTATGGATAAATTACAGCCAGACACAGAACAAATGATCGACCGGAGTGACACCACGGCCTCACAGAAAACCGGCAGTAAAGCAATGCTGTTTGCTGCTGTGCTGTGTTTCGCGGAGTGAGTGAGGTTACCGGAGGTCCTAACCCTTCCCTCTTCCCCTGTCTTCCCCCTTCTCATGAGTCATGAGTTGCAGGTGCCCATGGGCGGCGGTAGTCACTTATAATCAGGTGACTCCTCTGCTCGCTTACCCAAGTTCCCATTAAAAAAGAGTTTAGGCGTGAAAGCGTTACAAACAAACACACATTTGCATTTATTAGTTAGTGGTAATAACTAGACCTTGGTTAACGATGTTTATATAGCCATAGTTTTCAGAGGTGTAATCTGTCGAATAATGAGCCTGTTCCTCATTGGGAATGTTGATGATAAAATAAGAACTGTTTACTCATTTTCTTTGATAGTGTTGATGTGTTTATTACTCGCTTTTTATTCTAATGTGTCTAATGTTCGTGTATGCCCAGTGTAACAAACATCAACAGTTTAATGGTAAATATGATCGGGATGAAAATTAGGAAGGGTGGTAAAAAAGGACACCAAGGTACAGTTCTCAAATGTGATTATTTACAAGGAGCTCAAAGGAAAGACTTCGCAGAGTTAACTGCGCTGTTCAAAATCAGGTTGGTTTTAAGTCCATTCTTGAACTAGAGAAATATCCCTGCCCTGTTGGACTTTACACACGAACGAAAACAAATAACATTTAAGTGAGCCAAGTTCTTCTTAAGCCTTGGGTGGTAACCCTTGCAGGTCTGGTCAATACGCCAGAGTCTGGTTTAATGCGGATCGACTCAACTTGGTCCGAAAAAAAAGGAAAGGAATATAGAAACCAACCCTTTATTCGCAATTGGTGCATTACGTAAGTTGATAGACATCTATGAGTCATATGCGGCGGCTCATTGTCTCAAGTATAATACCAAGAAGAGTGAGTTTATGATCTTTAAAGCTGGTAGCAAATGCTATGTTCAGGATGCTGTTGAATCTGCCAAGGTTTTGTAGCGCCTCAAATATGTTGCGAAGGCACATTGCGATAACTTTTATGCTATCATAAGAAAGCGGAGTGCGTCAATGTTCACTCGACTGCTAGGCAGCAGCAATGGCATCCTGAGAGTAGGTACTGTCCGGGAGGTGGGACCTTCCAGTCCTAGAAAGGTGATTGCGGCTGCATGCTAGCGCATGCCCACGATTTATTTTGTGATTTGTTTTTATTTGTAATGTAGTAGGGATGTTATGAATCTTCGAATTCCGTTCCGAAAAGTCGGGACTTTAGGTTGATTTTATACATCCGACTCGGACTTCGGTTTCGATAAATTTGAATCGGAGGTAGAACGAAGGTCGAAAATCTAAACGATATGTATCTATCTATACTGAGTCATGAAGGACTTTTAACCGTTTTGGATGTTGTACCAAAAAATATATATTTTATGTATTAAGCTTATAATTTTTTTTTATGATAAACTCACCTCCGTAACATCCCGATAATGTAGAACTAACATAGTCGTAAGATTATTGTTACTAACACATATATATGGATCAATGTCTGAAATAAATTATTTTTATTTTGGAAAAAATGTTTAGCAGCGGTGCTACTTTAAAGTTCTATAATATGTGTTGGAGTTAAATGAATGAAAGACTAAATGCCCTGACTTCTTTTAAGTTTTATAAATAAAACAGCTTCGCGTAAATAATACAATTTCGCGGAAAAATAATGCGTAAGCATTTCCTCAGAAATAAGCCGATGCTAATCTGGAGATAAGATGAATCATATTATATTTTATGTTTTCTTACGCATGTTTTATTGATAAGATATATGTAGGTATAAAACAAGTCTTCAATTTAATTTTTTCTAACAAAAACAAGTCTTCAATTTCTTTCGTTCTGTCATGCCTCTCAAGCTTACTCTACGGTCATTAAACACTTTAGTAATGTGATGGTACTTAAAATGGTTGAAATACCACAGATATTACTCCCTTATCCTCCTGCCTGAAGCCAGCTATCTTTCATATTTACTTCTGTGGTCCCAAGCAAACTCACATGCCTATAGACGACAAAATCCTTTGCACGAGAAAAGATAAATTTTCCTATGCCCTTTTTAAGAAACCAACTCTTATAAACCCATTCACAATCATTGACAAAACTCTGTGCTAGTAGAACTTTTGAACTGCGGTTTCCTGTGTGGAATTATTTCCCCAGTTGGGTCGGGCATTCCTGTCCAGTAGTGGCAGGTTTAGGCGTGAGATTCATCTTATGTTCTAAATGACTACAGAACTGACTACTGGATATCACTCGAGATCAACACCCAAGGATCCCAATACGATTCGATCTAATTTTAAAGCAGCTTCGATAGATAGATAAACTCTTTATTGTACAAAACATACGAAATTATACAATATTGGGTATACGTCATAATCTTAACAAACTAGAAACCTTGTACAATTGTATTGTGCTCTTCCAGGGCAACCATTGGATGGGAAGAGGAGTTGCAGTGTATATTTGATTGAAAATATTATCTAAATAAATCAGTTATTTTTAATAAATACACACTTAGAGTTGTTAAGAACGGTACCCTTGTTGATCCTTCGAGAGAAACGCTTATTTTTTTCTAGGTGGCGAATGTTAATGTTCACAGTTTATTTCAAACTACCTACCTTCTGTTTTCATAAAATCACGTATTCAAATATATTCGTAATCAAATACAAAACCACGAAGCATATTCGTGTGGGTAACTCCAATTTTTCGCTCCGTTGGCTACCCCTGGCCAACTTAAACACGGGAAACAAATACCTATGCTGATAGTAATAGGGATTAAATTATAGTGTGTTATCGTAATCGAATTATCTAATCTTTGCAGAAAATAAAAATGTTTTCCGACAAACTGTTGCGGTTTTGCAGGAAAGAGAAAACTAAAGTGTTCCATTATAAACATAGATCGTGTAATGAGATTATGATAGATGTGTAATGTGGTTTTAATGTTATAAATCCAGCCAATCATTGGGCAAGATCCAAGAATAGAGTTACGTTCTTCGAGTCACCGAAGCCGAAAATTTATGATAGATTCTGTGCGGAAAGAGAACCGTCGTAGGATTTGAGGTCGCAGCAGTGCTAAATTACCTTTTTACACTGTCACGTCATTATTGTTTACTGTATTGTACAGTATTGTTTACTGTCGAACTATAATGATGTAACAGTGTTGTCAACATAACAAAAAAGGTAATTTAGTACTGCTACGACCTCAAATCCTACGACGGTTCTCTTTCCGCACAGACTCTACCAGGTGTGGCGTATTTAAAGAATCCCGTACGGAAGTCATTTTGAAAAACCAAGGCAGGAAATACAATTTTTGTATGATATGACGACTAGCAACACTAGATGTGTTATTGTAAAATGTCAGCTAGTTATCAGACTATCAGTGATCTGTCAAACTTTTTTCAACTTTATCTCATTGCCTTAGCCTTTATATTATTGTGCTTACGTACTAGTTGGTCTTATTATTAAAATTTGTTTAATGTTACAACATGATTGCATGTATAACTAAAAAAAACTTTGCAATGTACACCTTGACTTTTTATTGTTGTGAAGTACATTGCAGTTGTTAATTTCATCATATCCTACTTTATCAGATGTACAAAACCCTAATCAGAACACAAGGATTTGACTTCGTACCATATGGTATTTTGTCTCCACTACCACCCGGTGCATTTTCTTCGAGACGGGAAAAGGTCAGTCACCCCTTTTGTTTGCAAAACATGCCAACCAAAAAATGCACTGTGATCTAGATCAGCAGTGACACTACGGATCGAGTAGTCACGCTATATCTCGAAGGTGTGCAAATCGCCTAGAGTTGCCGCAATCTAAAATTTGCTCAAATTTGCGACCTGATGCAGATGCTATTGCGGTTCCAACACAGTATCGTGTGCCTTTATATATTGGTGACAAACAATAATTTTATTACAGCATAAGTTAAGAATTAAAAGAAGAATAAAAAAAAAAGTGTTATAAGATAAGCTACACTTTTTAGGGTATTTTATTAAAGCTTACCTTTACCTTAAAAACAAATGGTCCTCTCGTTTCCCATGATCTAAGATCAAGTACTACATATATTGTTTTTGAGTGTGTATGTTCCATTATATGCAAATTAAAAACCCCAAAAGAGGCCATCCACAATACCGTTAATAGTATAATGAAAGTAAAAAGAACTGACCTCAAAGCGCTCCCTTGCTCCCTGACATCTACTCCATTAATCGGCTCCTCATTCCTCGCTTGCAGGCCGGACATTTTCCACCAATCACAGCGCTGCAGCACCACGCTCCGCCAATCAGGGCACCGCTCGCGTCATCACGTGACCCGTCGGTCTGACGTCAGCCACCCGATCATCGCTGCAAAGTGATTTCGAATTTAGAATTCGACGCGTGCGCATAAGTATAGCTGATATGGCTTAAGGAAGTTTATAAGACAGTTATGTAACGGCAAAATGGACTAGTTGAAGGTGGATGTAGTGATAAATTATGTTGATTAGCGGCCAGGTGTCTGGGTTATGAATTTAATATTACAGATTATGAGGAGTACTGAATCGCTACTGCTACAAAAAAACTATGCTAACTATCTTGTCTGCTATCTTGTCTTTTATTTTAATACCTTGAAAAGTTTTCTTCTTGACTGTACTAAATCAATTATATTGTTTAAGAATTTCAAGAATGCCGTTTACACATAAGTAATTAAAAAAATTGTAACACAAATTGTTTATTAAATATTTGCTTTCTGCACTTCTATAAGTACTCCCAATTTCACGTTCCTTCATTATCAAAATTTTCTTATAAATAGATACAAAGAATTCTCTTCACGTATTAATATATAAATATTATAGATTAAGGAGATAAAAGATAATTCTTTCCACAATAATACCTACTCGTCTCTTGTGCTATGGGTTCTAGAACTCAGATAAACATACTTAGATACCTAAATTTTTTTTGTAAATACATATATATATATATATATATATATATATATATATATTTATATATATATAAGCGGCGGTAGCGTAATGGCTACGGCGTCGGACTTGCGATCAAGTGGTTGCGGGTTCTAACCCCACTCAGTACTCTACCGTCGTGAACCCACTCCTAACACAAGCATTAAGCTTAGCTGGAGGGGTTAACAAGAATACTAGTAATGTGTGACCCACGTGACTAGTATTATTTAAAAATATATATATCTATATATATATATATTAATGCTTAGTACCCAGACCATTGCAAAATGGACACATTCATGCATACAAATACTTGCATTGAGCGAATATACCTATCACTACATATTAAAACAAAGTGCCCCGCCGCGTCTGTCTGTCTGTTCGCGATAAACTGAAAAATTACTGAACGGATTTTCATGCAGTTTTCACTAATAGACAGAGTGATTCATGATGAAGGTTTAGATGTATAATTTGTTAAAATGTTATGTAAATTGATTGAAATATAATGATGATTGTTGAAGATGTCTCTGCTCCCGTGCGAAGCCGGGGCGGGTTGCTAATAATAATTAGTGGAATAATTGTAAATAATGGCTTTTCTTAGTTCCAAATTTTTCGAAGTATTTTCTTTCGGTCTAAAAAGAAAACAGTAGCATTCTGCAGCATATTAAGATCATAGTTACAGTCAATTGTTTACAAGATGGCTGCCAAATAGTCGCCCACGAATACCAGAAGAGTTAAACATAGCGGTTTTATTTAGACTGAAATGTAAAGAGTTCTTAATTTAACCTTGTTGAATGACAGCTGAATGTACGAAATATGTTTCTTTTTGAATAAAAATTATAAAATTGCCGTTTTAAATTGAAATATTTGATATTTACCATTTATGGTTTTGCATTAAGATTGTGGTGATCTGTCCACTATTTCTAGCAACTAAAGAGGTG
The DNA here is from genome assembly GCA_963859945.1 of Euplagia quadripunctaria. Taxonomy (NCBI): domain Eukaryota; kingdom Metazoa; phylum Arthropoda; class Insecta; order Lepidoptera; family Erebidae; genus Euplagia; species Euplagia quadripunctaria. The sequence goes on from OY982585.1 coordinate 4,044,350, forward strand.
GCGCGGCTTATTGTATTAATAATTGGCTGCGTCCCGCGGTTTCACCCGCGTAAGTCCCGATGCCGTGGGAATATCGGGATAAAAAGTAGCCTATATGTTAATCCAGATCTCCAGCTATCTACATATCAATTTTTATCGCAATCGGTTCAGTAGTTTTTGCGTGAAAGAGTAACACACATCCATACATCCTCGTAAACTTTAATCTTTGGATACTTATCACAATGCAAAAGTCAGTTCATCATAAAAATGCGAGATTAAGGATTTACAGTCATTAGTTCGCTTTTGCACAACGCAATGTACACGCAACTTAGGAAGGTATCATTTTTGTGCGGTACGGTGAATGACCTGAAAGGTTCGACGCCGTCGAAGCAGTTGGTTGCTTTTTGCTGTTGGTTGGTTGTTTAATTGATTACATTGCAGTTTTTGGCTGTATGGGGTATTTTTTTTTCGGTAAAATGTTCTGTTTACTCATTGTGATAAGTATAAGTTATACTTTTTAGCAAAAAAATGTAAAATAAAAATAATATATTAATTTTCCGGCTGAAAATTGAAATGATTTTCCACTCAGAATGATGGTTTGAATCTACTCTTACTACTACTATTTCAAAATTCGGCAGGCCGTTCCTTGTACCCGTTATATTTACAGGGGTATATTCTCGCAGAGGTAGGTAAAGCTGGATTATACCCACATTTCGATTCGAGTCAAGCCTTTTACCGTCCAACGTGTCATTCATTCTCAAAGCTGGCTAAATTGGTCACCGCTGAAAGGAGACGATTGTAATATTAAAATTCAGATAAGCCATCGATTTATCATTGTATAGCGAATAGTATCAGTGATCAAAGTCAGTGTATCAAAATAGAAATTCAAGTAATCGTGAGAAAATTTGAAGTTTGGATTTTCGCCACTCCGGAACACCTACTGAGCTGTCGACCTCGAACCCTGGCGGCTCGTGCGATTACCAGTTTCGGTGGCCCATGAGGGGACTTTGCTATCTTCAGTCACAGTATTGCATCGTCAGAGCACGATTACGGCATAAGGACACACAACAAACAATCAAGGTCATCGGCGTTGTACTAGCACGACGTGAAATAATAATTTTCCCCAGAAACTTTTTACCAGGAACCTAATGATCGCACGCATTTATGATGAAATGGATATGATACTTCGTAGAGGATACTAAAATTTATATAAAAAAGCTACATATTATGAATGGTCCAAGTAATAACAACTGCGTCAAGTCACAAGTGCGTTGCCGGCCTTTGAGGTGGAAGTAAGGAAGGGTGAAAGTGGGGATGGGTGGAAGAGGGGTAGGGGGGAGAGAAGGGTGGAAGAGGGAAGGGGAAGGGTTAGGGCCTCCGGTAACAATGAAAGTCATGGCATCACTCCGGTCGAGCTGGCCCATACGTGCCGAAGCGTGGCTCTCCCACAATAAAACGGATTCGCCAAAAATGGTAGTACAGCGAATTAAGTGTTTTGTCAAATTACAAATAATTGCTCTTAGTATTATTTACAAAAGAATGTATATATAACTAAATTTTAAGATTCCGTTACATTCATAAACATACACACGTACCGTGTAAAAATAAAATAATTAAAAGTTTAGATACAGTAAACTCTACGCTTTTTGCAGAGTTTGAATATTATTCTGCAATTAAACCGTACGAAAGTAAAAAATAAAATATTAATAATATCCAATTTATACTTTGCGTGTAAATACGACTCGTAGAGGTCGACGATCCAGGTAATTGGTCTCGCAAGTAGCGGGTAGTGGATCGAGCGCATCTGTTTAACTGTGTCAAATAATGCTTCTAAGCCGGCTAAGATATTGTGGATTTGTTTGTTTATTTGTTACGTTTTTACGCCTTAACTACTATTACTTTAAGGGTACAGAAAAGGACATACCTTTCATCTTTATATATATATTTCTTCTGTGCGTGTGTATGTCACTGAACTCTTCCTAAAGGTTTTAACTCTGATGTTAGTTTGAGAATGGAGTTTTCTTATAAAAAAAATGGGTTTTAATTTTTAAGTATTTTTTGAGCATCGAAAGTAAATTGATCAACACAATTCACGTTCCACAGTTATCTTGTGCAATATAGAAACATTGTATTCATTAAGGTTAGAAGTATTGCACAATATCAGCGTAAAACCCAAATCACAAGAATATAACGAACATAGTAAAATTATTTTAACTCAATTATAATTTAACGCATCGGAAATCAACTAAAATGGCATCAATTAACTTTCCTTCCTTGTTTTTTCTTGTTCTTATTATGACTTTAAGGGAAATTGATTCTACAAAACCAGTCTATAGATTCGATGGTATGTAGACCAGCGGCACAGTAGATATAATAATAATAATAATAACTTGACACATCTCACACAAGGTCGTATAATCCCAAACTAGGCAGCGCCTGTACTATGGTAACCAGACTGCTGATAAACATACTTATATATTTCTATATACATACATATTATAGATAAATTACACCCAGACACAGAACAAATGATCATGCTCATCACACAATTATTTGTCCTGGGTGGACCAACTAGACCAACAGGTCAGACGATATAGAACGATAATTCATCTTCATGTCATTTAGCATAGCTTATCACTCTTCGTTGATGCTAGCTTACCGTTTTATACATACTAGACATTGGTGTCAATTCTGTTGTATTTACTCTCTTGATTATAATTGACTAAATTTTCTTCATACAAAATGTAAACCTTGTACACTTTGAAACGAGGTCTTATTTCAAATTTAAACAAGTAGGTAACATATGTCGCTATCGAAATAAGCAATTTATTTGTCGACTAAAGTCTGACACGCTTAAATAAACTTTAATACCACGTAGCGAGAACCGCTATCCGTTGAATGCCATCTCATTTGCTCTGTGTTTTTAGTAAGCGTTTTCGTAGGTGTCGATTGAAATAACGTCATATTAGTTCGTTTTGAACAAGTTTTTATACGGCAATTATACGGCATTTGAATAAACAGGGACTCTCGCTGCGTGGAAATAAAGTTGAGTATATGTTGACAGGTTTCAGTGAAATTTAGTGGCGCTGAGAAATAGATGCCAGTAACAAATCAACCTTGTTACGAAGAAGACAAGGTTGATTTCATATGAAGAAATTAAGTCAGGTTTTAGTTTAGTCGAGTGTACAATAGAATCGGGACCATTGCCTAGTTTAATTGCCACCATAACTGTTTTTTTTTTGGTTTTTTTTAGCCAGTATACCTACTGGCTAAAGATACAGCTACATATTACAGTTCAAGTTATACCTAACTTGAACTGTAATATGTAGCCGTATCTTGATATAGCCGTTTTTAAGTAATTTTTAATTTGTAACACAATTTGTTTAAACATATTAGTTTTCCGCACTTTCTTCATCTATATATAAACTTTCATTATTCCAAATTTCACAGTCCTCCTCAATCAATCTAAATAAATGAATAAATAAAAAATAAATCCTCCATCCACGAAATTTTCTTAAAAATGCGTACAAAAAATACTTTTCACGTATTAATATTAGATAGATAAGTAGTGCTAGAAGGCTGATATTTTCTGGCGAGAAATAATTATTAAAAAGAAGAAAGAAAAAACCATCTTCGCAAAATTAAATAATGCCACAACGAAGTACATCTAATATATAAAATACTCGTGTCGCGGTGTTTGTTTCCAAACTCCTCCGAAACGGCTGGACCGATTTTTATGAAATTTTGTGTGAATATCGGGTAGGTCTAAGAATCGGTCAACATCTATTTTTCATACCTCTAAATGATAAGGGTGATCCACCCCTTTATATTGTTTTGACAATTTTTTTTTTAATTTTATTATGATTTAGCATTGAAAAATACATACAACTTCAAATTTTCACCCTTCTATGATCAACCCGTTTGTTTGAAAACACACAGAATAATATAAAAATCGCGATTTTTATATTATTCTGTGTGTTTTCACTAATAGACAGAGTGATTCATGAGGAAGGTTTAGGTGTATAATTTGTTAATATTTTGTGAAAATTGATTGAAATATGTTGATAATTGTTGAAGATGTCTCTGCTACCCGTGCGAAGCGTAATTATATAAAAGTTCAGTAGCTTTCCACTGTTAGAGATAATATTCCTTTTTTTTTCAATACATTTATATGCTGGTATTATTAAAGTAAACCTTGTACAATAAAATCATTGAAATTTATTCATAGAGGGCTATAACTCATCACATACACACAAAAGCTAAATTTACTTAATTGAGAAGTTGAGTAAGTGTCGATTGTGTCTTAATGTCGACTTTAGAACGTAGTTCTAAATTCGATATAAAATCTAATTACAACGACAGACATCCGACACTCTTCCACAGAAACTATTTGTTGATAGATGTGCTGTAAAAGTTGTGTAATTGTTTATGCCCATCGACTTGGCGGAAGCTTTTGCTATTCTTAACACGATGCCACTTGTTTTATTGTTTGATCCATTAGGGAACATTAAAGACCAGAATTTCATGAACACCACACCACAAGACAACTTTCCATGTTTATCGGACTATACTTATAAGTTTGTGACCCATTTCTTTCAAAGAAACATTCGTAGCTCGCGGTTCAAAGGCATGCAGCACATAAAATATAGCTAGAGCTATATTTTATACGACGTACAAAGAGAGCTACAAAGTAATTTTTTATGTTTCTGTAGAGATTTCCTCTTTAAAGCTAGATGATCTGGTATGGTATGGGCCTTTCTTTTGACTAGCCTTGAGAAGAAACGCCGAAACAAACTCAAGGATCCAAGTCTACATAAATTCAAACTGTGCAAGTGCCTTGTAGGCGTCCAGGGTGGTCTTTATACGAAAGAAGCATTTCAGTTTTGAGCCGACCAGTCATGACACTCAGTAGACTAGATAAGTCGGTAATCACAGGACTCAATCACATCTTTTTGGAGCTCCAAGCTTCCAACCGGTCTGCCACCGCAGTCAGACTTTTGGGGAGATCAATAAAATAATCAAAACTGTCAGACTGTTGTGAAAATTAGGTTAGAAACGGTTAGAAAAGGTTAGAAACGACACTTTCATTCACACACTACTATATTAAGTCCTAGTTTACACTTCTTAAAATAAATTGTTCAGATAATTATAGAATAATTAAAGAAAACGTGTTGTTCTTTAAAACTACAAGGAAGTATGCAACAACAGAGCTAAAACGTCAATATCTTACATTTTATGTTTGTGTGGCCCCAGGTGACACCAGTACAAATCATGTACTGGTGTCAAGTCACAAGTTAGGTACACGGACATATGCCTAGTGTCCTTCTCTCCTCAAGACTTCTTCTTCGTAAAAAAAGATCTTTGGCCTTTCCATTCAACTATACCGACTATGTAGCCTGTCTATTGCAATTTTTACTTCCTAATTTGGATGTTTTTAGTTCCAAATTTTGATTGCTTTCTTATACACGTTGGGGCACTTTTGATATGGGACAAACGCGAGTCACGCTCAGATACATACATATATACAGATGTGTTATGTTTTCAATTCCGACGTGCACTCCTAGGACTGACAGTTTTTTTAAAGAGTAATCCGCTCCAGTAATGATTCCAGCATCGCGGGGGACTTTAGAAACATGCAAACACCGGACACAAAGAACAACCAGACTCGGGACAACTTTTTTGTGGATTCCCTAATCCACAAAAAAGTTAGGATTAGGATTAGAGAGAAATTTTTTGTCTCGTATGGGAATGAAACCTACAACCCTCGGCGAGACCTAGAGGCATGTCGACCACTTTAATCTTTACACCATCCATACAAAAAAAATCTACTAAAACTTAGAAATTAGTCAACCCTACCAAAAACCTCTATGTTTCTTTATAAAACACGACATTTTGTTATCAAGTCAAACTAAAGCGTCCAAAACAATTATTTTCTTTGACAACATAATAGGTACTTAATATCGTCATGGCCAGGGGTTCAGGCTACGTTCTGGTAATTAACCAAATTTGCGTAACTAACTTTAATTTATTAGCAGTTAATACGCCGTTACGCGAGCAGAATTAAGTTTTCACTAAAATACTACAATATTTTTAATATAATTTATTTTAACGCGGTACAATCAACTTGACTTTGATTGCAAGAATGGCAACGACAGCTGTTTATTTTTGGTTCGTTAATTTTACGTTTGTAAAGTGCTTGTGTGGACTTAAAAAAAACAGTCAGTCGTAGGACTGCACGTCAGAAGTGAAAACATAAATTCACAATGTATTTGCATATACATACACACACACATCTGTATATATATTAGGTTAAAAATAAAAAGTAGGTAATAACATATTCAAATGTATACATAGGGTACACTAAAAGTTCTGCGCCCCGGCCGTTTATAAATGTTTGAATTTCGAATGTTATAACTGGTTAACATTTTATTTTAACTATATATCTAGGTATTTCTAAAAAAAAAATGTAGTTATCGCTGAAAATACCGAGAATCTCGACGCCAAAGTTTATTTTAATGGTAAAATTAGCGATGGTTTTCTAGAGAAACTAAACCTTTAATCAAATTTTTGCCCGGTTAACATTTTTCATGTATCTTTTATTTGTATGCAGTATCTTTTTCAATAGTATCTTTTGTGCGGTTTAGTCACACTCGAGTTCCAAAGATTAGACGTTTTGCTGATTATGTGGTAACACCTCGCCTTAAAGGCGTGATCGCGTTTCCCGTTATGTCCGTTAACATAATTATATTTAAAAAACTAGAATTTTTGCCAACTGCAAAGAGGTTTTTTATTCTTATTTACGAGAAGGAGAGTAATTAAAAACTTTATAATTCATAAATAAGACTTCTTTCGTTATCTGTCAGAATAAAAAATTTCAACAAATATAAATTGTCTATCTTTTTAACCGACTTCAAAAAATGGTTCTATGTTCCACTGTATATATTTTTTTTATGTATGTTCACCGATTTCTGCTCCAACTGTGGACCGATTTAAAAAAAAATGTTTTGTTCTGTAGAGTATACCTACTTCGTGTCACCAAGTCAGGATCTGATGATGAGATCCTAGGGAAATCGAGGGCAACCCACAAATTTTATAGCCACTTATTACGTTTTTCATATATTTTCTAATTATAATTTATTTTCATTACAACAGCAGATTGATCGGTTACAATTTAAAAAAAAAATAATATAACATTGTACGAGTGTAGAAGATTCTTATAAATAATTATCTATATATTAATACGTGAAGCGAAAACTTTGGATCCCTTTTTACGAAAATTGGGCGGACGGAGGAGTATGAAATTTCGCACACTTATAGTTTATACAGAGAAGAAGTGACGAATGCTAAAATTTTTTAACAATATTTGCTACAAAGTTTAAAAAAAATGCAAAAACGGGTACATACAGCTATGAATGTCCAGTATATATTTTGACCTGTCATGGTACAAAAGTCTATACAATGACAGGTCAAGTAATATTGGCCCTTGAAATAAACCATGGTCGAAATTCGACCACCACGCGATCTCTAGTTAATATAATTTTGACATGAGCCTAAGTAAAATAACCACGACGCATGTGACCTCATGAGTCGACTTAACTACTTAATAGCGCAAAAAGTAATAAGAAAAAATGAATTGCACAGTTCGCATCATCTCTAATATTATAAATCCGAAATTGAGTGTGTTTGTTCATATGTTTGTAACGGTTCCATTTTAACCACCCAACCGATCTTCATGAAATAAGAGGCTACCGGAGTAGGTTAGCACATTACAAGGTTAAGTAATCCTAGTCAGGTCAGTCTTAGGATGGGTGACCATTCTTAATACATTGAGACCCCTGCGTGCCTCGGAGAGCATGTTTAGCCGTCGGTACCGGGTGCCATACGAACATCTGTGGCATTTTTTACCGGTAGTTGGAACCCTAAAAAGTCCGACAACCTGGTCTAACTAACTACAGAACTTCGATATCGCCTAGTACTTGGGTTGTGGAGGTCTGATGGCAGTCGCTTCACGTAAAATATCGAAGCTCGGCCGTATCGTAGTTAGACTGAAAGCCGACGCCAACTTAGTTGAAAAATGGCGCGGAGGAGGATAATAGATGTTGACCTCTGACCTCTTGTATCTATAGAAATTTGATTTAATTCCATCCAGAAATAGTACTGTTCCGAAAGGAAACCTGAATTTATTTGTGTTACGGTTTCACGCCTAAAATACTCAACCGATAATCATGAATTTATGGACAAATGTTGTCAGGAATATAGAAAAGAACATAGGATACTATTTATCCAAAAAAGGACTGTTCCTGAGGTATACCTAAATTAATTAACAAAAAAACTACGTTAACGCAAAAAAACCCGCGGGCGAAAAGCTAGTGTCAAATAAATCTATTACAAAGCTGCGCGTGCGCCGATTACGTCACTACGAACCGCTTAAACACGCGGTTTGTTTACACTGAATGGGTGTGTTGTAATCATAATACACGAACAAATGACCTCGCTCGCGGTCAAGCACTGTTTTAGTTAGACAGAGATTATATTTTACATTTAGTGTTTGTGGTTGTAGACACCAAAAACTACCAACTGCTTTGTGATTGCCATTGCTCTCTCACATTGACAAGGTCAAAAACAAAGCCTGCGTGAATGGCACCGTCTATTTGCGTGGGTTCGAGCCCCGCATAGCATAATAAAACCTTAATAACATATATTTTTAATCAGTTTGGATTTCGTGTCCCATTTACATTCGCTGGGACTCCTCGAGTGTCAAGCTCGGTGATGTTGTGGGTATTGGAATGAAAGCAAATGGAATAGCCACTAATACCACCCGGATTAATATCGTAACCTCCACTCCTGTTATTCGACAGGCGATCAAGGTCCCCAATAGTTTAATACCTAGATTACATACTGGACCCAAACAATTCAACTCCATGTCGGGATGCTGTTCGATTATACTCAGTTCGATTCCAATTTTAACTTTATCCCTTTGCAATAAATGACCCGCGCTATCTCGCAGTAATGTTTTCTTTAAAGAAATCATTACCGAGGGATAATTACCATACCATAACCTCATACATCCGATAATAATTGCACGCAGTAAAACTGTCATATTTTCGTTGTACGCAAGAGGTCAAGTGTCATGGCGTTAGACACCTCCAAAGGGAAAGTTAATGGGTTTGTAGACATGGTAATGTCGTATGATTATTACATAAACTGGTATCTTGTATGAAATTAGTGTCTTCGCCTCCAGACGGATTTAATAGTCACTAAACTGGGTGTTTCGATAACTGAGAACGTAAAACTTCAATATATCTAGTACTAGCAGCACCCCGCGGTTTTACCCGCGTAAGTCCCGATCCCGTGGGAATATCGGGATAAAAAGTAGCCTATATGTTAATCCAGGTCACCAGCTATCTACATACAAAGTTTCATCGCAATCGGTTCAGTAGTTTTGGCGTGAAAGAGTAACAAACATCCATCCATCCAAACTTTCACATGTATAATATTAGTGGGATTTAATTAACTTTTTACATTGATTATATTGTAGTATCTTAGAGTTACAAGTAATTTATTCTTGAATGCCAACGAAAATTCTAGTACAAAATACTTTCAAAAACCTAATAGGATAGCTTTATCTCTGTCTTGAGATAATTAGGGTAAAGGTCTCCGTACTCCACTCTGATCAGGCAACCAAAGTCGGCAGGGGTTCTCGGAGGCTTCCTTCTTAGGGTATCAAGGGCCTGCAAATGCCAGCAATAGACTCACTTATGACAGAACACCGTGTGGGTTTAGTCGGTTGGAGTCCCACATACCACTTCACCCTTGGCTCCGGGGAGGTGATGACCCCCGGGGATATATTATCCGTTAAATAGATATATTACATAGATACATACTTTATTTGTGGTAAAGGCGGAATCATTGCTAAATGAAAGAGAAGAAAAACCATTTATTTCGGCAAGAAGAGACAATCTTAACAATACAAGGAGAGAAAAAAAATTACAAAAGAAGAATACACAGGAGATGAGAAATAAAAAAAAACATTAAGGAAGGATGTCTCGCGACGACAACGAAAGGGAATCCAGTTTAGTATTGCCTGGTACGCATAGGTACCAGAACGCTGGTTTTCAACTGGCTCCAGTGGCATGACGGAACGTGACCAGGATACATTTAAATTACAATTATATTACATTTCATTTTAATTACATACCTACTTATGCATATCTATATTCAGTAATAAATAGTGCTGCATCTCACTACATATTATAATAAGAATATGCAATCCCTACGAAAAAATTGTCGACAAAGAATCACGTGCTTATTAACGAAACAATATATGAAATTACTGTCTTACGATGTTTGAGAACTCAAAAAAAAAACCGGCCAAGTGCGAGTCGGACTCGCGCACCGAGGGTTCCGTAAAATATTTTTATTATATGATGTAAGATGTAACTAGAAATTTACGGTTCTCGCAATTTTTCCTTTATTTGTGCTATAAGACGTTCCTTCGTACCAAATTTCAAGATTCTGAGTTCACGGGAAGTACCCTGTAGGTTTTGATTCCCTTGCGAGTGTCGAAAATTTGCAGCATAAACAGCTGTATCTTTTGATTGCGTTGGCTTTAGAAGTTTAATTTTTTCACAGTTCCAAGGGACAGTAGGCCTGAGTATTTGATATAAATTCCACCTTGATAACTCCACGCGTTCCTGAGAAAAAGGGTCTTGACAGACAGACAGACGGACGGACAACATAGTGATCCTATAAGGGTTCCGTTTTTTCCTTTCGAGGTACAGAACCCTAAAAAACAATTTAATTAACTGTTAAGATTATACCAGCCATTAAGGTTACCAAACCTTAAAATGGCCTTAGAAATATTTCGAACGACACGTCATACCTACAAGGCCGTCCGAACAGGTCACATATATATACAAAATTTACATATTAAATAACCTGTTTCGGCGAATTCCTCTCTACGAAGAACGGAGACCGCCTGTGGTCTCAATTTTGATATCATGACGGCTTTGATAGAGACGTTCGCCAACTTTTTATGTGTGATTCATTCAAATACTATTGCAGATTCATTCATTTATTTATATGTAGATTTCTATAATCTATGGATGTCGGCTGGACTATCTTGTTCTTATGTCACTCGGAACGGAATTAGTAAAACAAAATTAATAAATTTATAAATAATTTTACGTTTTTTATTGATTTCCGATTTATCGAATAATGTTGCTAATATTTTAGAGGCGAAAATTTGTGAGCCGTAAATTTTTAGTTATATCATATAATAAAAATATTTTACGGAACCCTCGGTGCGCGAGTCCGACTAGCACTTGGCCGGTTTTTTTATTGCAAATTACTTAGCCACAGTAACGCATGGCCAGTTGGCTAGTATATAAAGTTATACAATTTTTAGAGGTTTCTCTACTATAGTCTGGTACATACAAAATGGTTAAAAATTTGAGAAAAGTGTAAAACCAAGAGTTTTTGTTAAAAATTACTTTATATAATAATTAATTAACCGTTATTAGTAAATCATCCTTAACCCTATGGCCAATGGAGGGATATATTTATCTTAATGAATAACTTTTCCACATTATCTAAGTGGAACAATTAGCACTTTATGTGGGGCGGATGTAAGCCCTGCTATCTGCTGTAGATTGAATCAGGTCGTAAAACTGAACGCAATAAGTATATATTACAATTAGTGTCTTACTGATATTCAAGCTGTGGGATGCCATTCGTATTAATAAACCGTATTTTTTTAAGTGAAAACTTCTGTAGGCACGTTTGTGCACTTTTGCTATGGGGTAAAAGCACTGAACTCGTGACCATCACGCTAATAATACATATATAGATCTATCAGAAAATTATTTGTATTTTAATATTTAAGGCAAACACTGCCATATTGTTGTCTTCGAAGCCAAATTTTGGTAAAAAACTGATTTACTATACATGTATTCTCAAAAAGATCCATTCAGCATTCACTTCACCCACATATCTTGATACTTTACACCTACATTTACCGATGGCGATTACTTTGCGTAATCGCTAAACGATTGCCTAACACAATACATTTTATCGCCTACTGTTCTACTCCATGCTTGAATGGTTTACGAAATTACAATTATAACTGAACTTGATACGTGCTAACGAAGTAGTGTGTTGTTAACAAGTTGCTTCTGCGGTTTCATACATGATGTGTGAAGTAATTGTTTGGGTTTTAGAGGTGTTTTGAGGTTAGTAGAACAAGAATTATATTGCTGAGTTAGCTGACCCAACAGTGCCAATAGAGCCAACTATATCGTAAATTGGTTGCCTCTGCCTATTAAAAAAGGAACTTATAATAGGCGAAGATAACAAATTTAGAGCATGGACGGATGACAAGCCGATTAGTGCAGACTGTATTCTAACTCTTCTTGTCTTTGCTTTTGATAGCCTTTGCCTATTAACATTAAATATTTTTTAAACAGACAAAGATAACCAATGTAGAGCATAGACGGATTATAAGCAGTTACTGTAGAGTGTACTCTTTTTCGCCGTTGCTTTTAGATTCCTTTGCCTATTAAAAAGTAACTTTTTTTTAACAGCTTATGATAACCATTAAAAGGAATTTGTAATAGGCAAAGATAACAAATTTAGAGCATGGACGGATGACAAGCCGTTAGTGCAGACTGTATTCTAACTCTTCTTGTCTTTGCTTTTGATGGCCTTTGCCTATTAACATTAAATATTTTTTTAAACAGGCAAAAGATAACCAATGTAGAGCATAGACGGATGATAATCAGTTACTGTAGAGTGTATTCTTTTTGTCTTTTTTACCTTTGCTTTTAGATTTCTTTGCCTATTAAAAAGTAACTTTTTTTTAACAGCTTAAGATAACCATTAAAAGGAATTTGTAATAGGTGAAGATAAAAATTTTAGAGTATGGACGAATGACAAGCCGTTATTGCAGACTGTATTCTAACTCTTCTTGTCTTTGCTTTTGATGGCCTTTGCCTATTAAAATAAAATATTTTTTTTAAGCAGGCAAAGATAACCAACGTAGAGCATGAACGGATGATAAGCAGGTTACTGTAGACTGTATCCTATTTTAAGTTGCATAAACTTAAAAGCAATATAAGGGTTGCTGATCTACCTTGAGGGGTTCTTGAAAAATACAGCCTGTTTGATGAAGGTTGATCATCACTAGCGTAGTCAACCCTATAAAAATCTAAATAAGATTTTTGGATTTCCTGTTATAGAACCTTTTTTGATATTTCTAGATTTTTTAATTACTCACTAAATAAGTTTTCAATTAAGTATAGATTACGTGTCATTATTAACGTATTAACGCCCACTCAGTTAGGTTTAGAGCTGCCGAAAAGAGCACACAGAGGGCGTTTCAATATATCCTATCAATAGCTCGGTACATAAACGTTAAACCCAAAATTAGACTTAGTTACGCCGAATAAAGAGTTTATTTTTCAACAGAGTAATTACACATTTTTCAAAGAACAATTATCTCGAAACGTCAAACTCCATTATTATAGTTTCAACAAGCGATATGAACGGCGTGTTTTATGTGTAATCAGCGTATTGTCCTCGAGTCGGTTTGTTCGTCACGCCTGTATTACCTTTACATGTCTACTTCAAGGCAGAAGCGATAGCGATATTAAAATATAGCAATCGCAAATACCTATGTGAGCAGTGATAGCCGAATGGTCTATCTATTCACTTCTAAAGCCAAACAGTTCGAGTTCGATTTTCTCTGAAATTTTCGATGTTTTTGTGCGTATTAGAATTTTTTTTTTTTAAAGGCTACTCCCGCATTAAGAATATTCCTGTGTCGCGAGGAGCTTCACAAACATTTAAACAACGGACACAAAGAACACCTAGACTCGGATAACTATTTTTTTTTGTGGATGACGTAAATTTGTAGCGGATTTGGGATTTGAACCCACAACACTCTTGGCTGGCTTGGATGGCTGGCGCATCATGCTCGTGAACGAGTTAATCGGGGCTCGTCATCTCCGAACTGCTATTACTTACATATAGTAGTAATTTGCGAGACTGTTTATAGTTTAGAACAATGTGTTACATAGTCCTCACATTTCATTTGCGCATATCTATAAGCAATGTAACTAGAGACTTGTAAAAACATGTTGAAAAAGAGTGTCCTTGGAGTTTCTTGCCTGTTCTTCTCCACAGGATCTACTTATTGGAACAGGCAACTAGCTTCACAATTTACTTAGTGTGACTGACCAATTGAAATGAATGACTTTGATTGATTGATTAAAAAAAACTCGGTGCGGTGTAGTGGCGAGGCGACCACTTAAACCATTGCGCCATCCGTGCAGTCAAATATGTATATATTTATTATATGTATGTATTAATAATGTTCTCCAATGTTTTGTGAAGTTCAACAACCAACATTAGAAAAGCGGTGGTGGACTTTGGACAAAACTCTCTCATACTTAGACGGGATCTATACCCAGCAGTGGTAGTCATAAATATGGCTGTTTTCAAATATCATAATAATAAATATAAATAATAATAAAACGTCACTGGCATTTGTTAACATTTGTCTCTAAACCAAATCTAAAAGAAATTGGAAAATGATGCTACAAAACAGTTCGGGCACTAGATGTCCCTGTACTTTAATGTCCCAATACCACCTATAATCGCTTCATCTTTTGACATACGCCATCGCAAATCTAACAACGCGATCCGACTGCTTATGCAAAAGTACCCATGACACCAGCTCGTCTTTTACATAGTTACATTGTACGGCATGAGGATATGACCTAAAATGGATATCTTAGTTCTTGCAAGCCACCAACAGACTATACATTTTGTCTCAAATACCTGAGATTTTGTCAGTTCATGTTGTTTACTTTTGAGCTCGACTTCAGTATATTTTACCTGACTACGGTAAATCAAAAACGTTTCGACCAGGTTGCACTGGCCGTGGTGAGTCAGCCTGTGACCACGGCCAGTGCTAACGTCAGGCAATTCAGAGGTATGTAATAGCTTTTCGTGATCGCGTTAATTCCCGTGTAAATACATAATTATATCATTCAACGCGAAAGTTTCAAAGTTAGTAACTACTACGCGTTTAAACTAATCAACTATACTAATTCACCTACAGAAAAAGATGGTGTATGCCGGCCGCTTTAAAACATCTGTTACATGTGTACTTGAACTATCATTCGCACAGCACAATAAATATAAATAAACGCGCGTATGTCAGTTTTAGTTTTTAGGGTTCCGTACCCAAAGGGTAAATAAAAACTGTATGTCTGTCACCAGGCTGTATCTCATGAACCGTGATAGCTAGACAGTTTTCACAGATGATGTATTTCTGTTGCCGCTATAACAACAAATACTCAATATAAAATTAAATAAATATTTAAGTCGGCAACAGGTAGACACTTGAAATATTCACAGAATATTATAGTGTCTAATGTTGTATAGATAATGGTACGGAACCGTTCGTGCGCGAGTCCGACTCGCACTTGGCCGGTTTTATTTCTAGAGTGGAGACCGAGTATCGGTAAACGGAAGGTAGGAAGCCCCCCAGCCAGATGGATTGACGACCTGAAGAAGCTAACACGGATGGACTGAATGCGGAAAGCACATTGGGAGAAGCCTATATATCCAGCAGTGGACTGCGATAGGCTAATTGACTTGACACTTGATATCAGTTTTATTTTATACTTGCTTCTGCCCGCGACTTCACCTCTTAGATTTTTATTTCTTAATTTTAATCAAAAAGAACTGGATTCCGCTATAGTCCAATCAATCTAAGGAAATGCTCAGACAAGTGAAGGCAGGAAAAAAATATGAGCATGTAGAACAATTCATTCTAAGGAATTCTTTATTAAATTATTTAATAATAAATACATAATACTATAATAATTACCCTATATAATAAATATATAACAACATAGCCAAATTCTATATAATCCCAGTGCAATAATAATAACAATCACTAAACATTTAATAAATAATAAATCAATTATGTATTATTACTACTATAAAACAAATCTCAAACGGCTACCATCTAATCTATAAATTATAACTAGAAACTATAAACTTCAGACTTTTTTGTTAATGTTATTATATGGCATAATAAAATAGAATAAGTAACACAAATATATAAATAAAACGAAGTAATTACCCTGCAAATATTATCAAAACTATTAATATACCCAAAATATATAAATAATATATACTTACAGATTAAACAAATAATACAAAATAATATATCATATCAATACAACAAAAAATAACTCCCCTCTCTCTCTCTCTTCTGTGCAGTGCCCGACAGGGTCCATAATTGATACTTAGCTTAAGTTTTACCAACTGTATAATTTACATTATGGCAGCAATAAAGTATTGAGTATTGAGTATTGAGTATTGAAGATAGCGTTATCTTTTTCCGGAATTTTATTGGCGAACCTAACCTAAAAAATCTCGAAAGTCAAAAAAACGGTTTTTGCTAATAAAACAAAAGTTGAGCTCAAATCCGAAAAAGTTAATTGGAAAGAAAAACACCAAACTGTCTTTATGTGAGAGTGATCGCCATATTTGGAGTCTGGCGTGAACAGTAGTAAATTTATATATTTTACGCGGAACCCTTTTTCTTTTCCAAAATAAAAGTAGCCTAAGTTACTCCTTATAACACCAGCTATCTACAAGTGTAAGTCCCGTGGAAATCAGTCCACCCGTTCCGGAGATTAGCCGGAACAAATAGACAGACAGACAAAAATTTAAAAAACTGATTTCGACCGTATCGTGCAAATAACTGTATGAGCTTAAAAAAAACTATTATTTTCACATTACAAACAGACACTTCTATTTTATTTATTTGTACTTATAGACAGACCGACAGACAGAAAGCAAGACAAAATTTTTAAAAATAGTTTTTTTTTGGTATGAGTTCTGTGTAAACATTCAGATAGATACATTTAGTAAAAAGCTGTTATTATGACATTACAAACAGACACATCAATTTTATTTATTTGTATGGATCTAAAGATATTGACTTTGTAGCTCTTTTTGTACGTTGTATAAAATATAGCTCAGGTCGCCAATAAATTGTAAATGTGATGTTATGTGCTGCACGCCTTTGAGCCGCGAGCTACGAATGTTCCTTTGAAGAATGTTACTAAATTATAAGTATAAACAAGGGATGCTGTCTTATAATGTGTTGAAATTCTGATCTTTAATGTTCACTAATGGATCGAACAACAAAGCTAGTGTTATAATGTTAAGAATAGCAAAAGCTACCGCCATATCAATGAACTTAATTAATTCCGCGTCTTACAACACATCTATCATCAAATAGTTTCGTCTCTGACCTTATTATTAAAGATTATTGCATCTAATAGGCATATAAGTCGCTAAGGTTAAAAAACAAATATGACATCATAACTGTCTATTTTAACTTAGTAAAATAACGGCTTCCAGTGATTCGTGGAAAATCATCTGTTTATTTTCAAAAATGTTACCCACGTTACTAGTGTTCTTTATTTAAAAAAAAGAGTTAAAAAATCTGAAAAAGTGACGATTTACGTTTTACGATTTTTTTTTGGTTTTACGATTAAGTTCAGTTAAGATACTTTTTTTGGCGCGTTATGGAAAAATGAGGAGAGTAAATTTTTACGATGCGCGCGCACACCGTCACGAAAAAACGACATCCTGAAGTTAGCTAAGAGTCAACATTTTAGTTTTTCAAAAAAGTTACCAACTTCACGATAGTGATAAAAATAGTTTTTACATATGTATGTTGTAATATTTAAAAATAAAAATATTTCTATTATCTGTGGTGCATCTCGCTCTCTGCTCTGTGAACATTACTAGCGGTACCAGTTGCTCTCATATTAAATTTTATATTTTTCTATTTTAGTTTACAAACCTAGTTAGTTTTGTTCAATAACAACAACTTTGTGTACGTTTGTAGAATTTGAGGTTAGCTGACGGTATGTATTATTTATGATATTTATTTATTTACCGCCATTGACAGGCCCAACCTTGAGCACCTTGAGGCGGCCCGTTGAGCCTAATTAAAATAAATTTGCCAACTTTCTGACTGGCTTATCACCTTCCTGTTATGTATATATTGTTGAGGTCCATAACACTTGCACATTGAAAATCCTATACTCCAGGACCTCTGGCGACCGTACCTAGCAGACCTGGTAGAAATACATATTCAATGTTGGTTTTTTGTAGAGTGGAGATTCTTCAGGAAGCAGATATCATGTGATGCGGTTAAAGCAGCATCTACTGCAAGCCTATTTAAAAGTCTACTTTTCATTGGTTTTCATTCTAAAATTCAAGAGAATCATAACAAAACAATACACAAATCTCGTGACAATTAGTAATTTAGTTTTGGGGCCTAGATTAATAACTAGTACAATAGATGAATCTCTTTAAAAATACTGTTTATGATAGCAATTGCCGCAACAAATAAAGTTTAATTTTAATCGCGCGCTGACACGCAACTACTAACTATATTTACCTAATTTTTGCACGCAGACGCATATAAATAAAACAACAGAAGGTAGTTTGTAGATTATTAACTTTTTTTTGAAGTGAAAACTTCTTTTGCGGCGTTGTGCACTTTTTGAATTTCGAATGGTATATTTTTTAAATATAAGAAACTCGGCTCCGTCTTACGAATTTACAATCAGGTCACGTGTCCTGAACTGTCACGAGTTTAACATTTTTTACCCACCCCAAAAAGTGCACAACGCCGCTAAAGAAGTTTTCACTTCAAAAAAAAAATCGGGGCAATCTAAATTATTATTTCACCAATCAAATTTTAACGCTCAAATTGAGAGTAAGTACAATCACACCAACTCAGTCTTAACAATAACCCACTCAAGATCATAGCTGAACCTATTCAAATTAAGGTCAATTTTAACAAATCACTATCACAAGTATGTCAATGACGTCACGAATCGTGTCTATGGGATCAATGTTGTGTAACTACAGTTATAACTTTCATGAGTAACTTTGTATGTGTTTGTTTGTTTTCACTCTTTATTTCATAGGTAATGAGAGTTTGACTGGCCTGTTGGTGTAGTGGTTAGTGACCCTGACTGCTGAGCCAGAGATCGTGGGTTCGATTCCCACACAAATGGACACACGGACAAATAATTGTGTGCTGAGCATGATCATTTGTTCTGTGTCTGGGTCTAATCTTATTACTTTAAACGAGCAATTCTTGTATGTATGTATGTATTTCGGGTATCTCGGCAACGGCTCTAACGATTTCGATGAAATTTTGTATTATACAGATACAGTTTTGCATTTTAAGTTCAACTATGCATATTTGTATTTTCTGTAAAAACGCAATTTTACAAAAATCGATCTCCCAGGTACTTCATCTATAATATATTTATATTTAGATTTTTTTTTTAATTGTATACGGGCAAACGAGCAGACGGTTCACCTGATGGTAAATGACTACCGCCGCCCATGGGCACCTGCAACTCAAGAGTCCCAAGTCCGTTGCCGCTCTTTATGGTGGGAGTATTGGAACAGGGGGGAGAGAGGGGAAGGGGGGGAATACGGGAAAGGGGGGAAGAGGGAAGGGTTAGGGCCTTCGGTAACCTCACTCACGCGGCGAAAAGCCATGCAAATCATTGCTTCACTACCGGTTTTCTGTGAGGCCGTGGTATCACTCCGGTCGAGCCGGCCCATACGTGCCGAAGCATGGCTCTCCCACGATTTAAGTATGTTTATCAGCAGTCTGGTTACCATAGTACAGGCTCTATGAATTGGCATCAGACGGCCGTGTGTGAAATGTGTCAAATTAAAAAAAAGTTTCGTTCTTTATCGTTCGTAACTAGGATTATTCCTAACCTTACTCCATAACCTGACATCAGAATAACAGTGTTCTTAAATACCAAATGTCAATAATTCTACAAGAATTGTACCGGATTTGACTGTCGGTACTTGAATTTAAATAAGTTAGTAGTAGCCTGTGTACTGAACGGGAGATGCCCTTTATAATTTTTAGAATTTCGGAATAAAACAAGTGTAACGTTGAAAATACCAAGTCAGTGTGTCTATATTTTTGAATTTAAATTTACATCGATTAGGGATAGAGGGGGTAGGCAACAATATTCAACCAATTGCAATAGGCGTTTATCACATCATGTTCTAATGATTTGATTGGTGACGAAAAGTGATGTCAGCCTCCAGGAATGATGTACATCTTTAGCATATGCGTGAACAAGAATATCTATGATGAAGCTGAGGAGTTTGTAATTTGACGCTAATTTGAAGTTCTATCAGTCTGATTTGTAATTACTAACTTTTAAAGTTTCGCGTTCCATGATATAATTATGTAATTATACGGGAATTAACGCGATCACGAAAAGGTATTACATACCTCTGAATTGCCTGACGTTTCGACCAGGTTGCACTGGCCGTGGTCACAGGCAGTCAGCCTGGTCGAAACGTCGCTCCGACACATTTAGTAAATTGAAAATATTTTTAACTCAACAACATTTGCAGCATAAGTGTAAGACATTAAAAGAAGTCTTTGCTAAATGTAAGATCATAAAATACGTGTGTTAATTGTCAATAAACAGCCATGTTGATGACGTCACATATCTGTATTGGGTCAATGTTGTGTAAGTTAATGTAATAGTGTGCAAATAATTGTACTACGAAATGAATCTACGTGTGTATATACGAATACAAAATATGGATTTTAGAAGAGGTGTGAATATTTTTGTTTAAACAAGTTTTCCTTTTTACCATAAACCACACGTTCATTGCTTTGAACTCACCATAACCACATTTCTACGTCATTACAAACCTCTTTTGATAGTTATAAACATACAAACCACAATAAACATACCACAGATTATGAAGTTGTGTGGTCGGACCACATCCCGCGATACCATATACAGAGAGCCGGTCCGTTGCGAAAGTAAAAAAAGATAAAACAAATCGTATACGAACCTCTTTTGTAATTATATTGAGAATATTTTGATACTTTGGTTTTTGCTCAGAGGAATTAATATTGGAGGTAAAGATTGACACGTGAGATTGAGGGCCCCGTGATCGCGTCATAATGATACAATGTCAAACCTCACTTCCATCTTCAAATATTCCTGCATTCTATTACGCGGGCCGATTTCGAGGTTTTAAAAAAAAATCTAGAATAAAAACGGTTATATTGTTGATATACAGAGATATAGATAAATATATGTATTGGCACACGCAAAGTATACTGACAATGAGTACAAACGACGGAAGATGGTTGCGGACTGACGAACACGGAGATAAGACTGGTATATTTTAAAAAGCGCTGACAAGGCACCTTTGTGAAGTAGAGGGCTGCTCCATCCATTCAGCAGCTATAGGGGTGGCCTATGCACTTTTAGGGACATTGAGCATTCGTAACAGTTCCTTTACTTTTTTTTTTTTTCAGATTCCTTTGTTTTCTAACTCAAAGGTGAGATATAGTGACATTGTGACAACAAAAAGCGATCGTTCGATATTTCTTTGCAACAACAAATTTGACTGAAAATTGTTTTGGAGCCTACGAGTTTTACTCGTGTACGTTTATCTGGGAAGCTAGACTTGTTTAGGACCGAACAGGGACCCTGCAATACTAACTAAAGTTATTAGGTACTTTAATAAAGCAGATTTTACAGGATTTACAAGTAGGTACTAAAACTCAGTCTGAAATGAAATGAAACTTTATTTGCGGGAACAGGGTAACAAAAGGTCTCATGTCATAAAGTAACAGTGTTCCGCCTTGGTTAAGGCATGCAATATATTAAAAATAACACATTTCTGCTTGCATTTATACTACATACTTACATACAGCCTCTATCAGTTTAAATGCCTAAACCGTATCTAGAACTAAAAATAAGATAATCATAAATAAAAATTTAAAATACCCCCGACTCGAAAATCCCTTCAACGATTACAAGAGCTGATGATCTTCGAACGGCTGAACAGGTTTTCTTGAATTATATCTAAGAACTTTCGAACCGACACCTTTAAAAAGAAACCGCACTCAAATCGGTTTATCCGTTTGGGAGCTATGATGCCACAGACACACCAACAGATACACAGACACGTCAAACTTATAACACCCCTCTTTTTGCGTCGGGAGTTAACTAGTATGGTTTTGGAGCCCCAATAGTAGTTATACTAGCATCCGCTCTCAATTTCACTATGTGTAATGTCAATGTCAGTCTGTAGCCTAATAGTGTCCTTGTTAGTAATAGGTTAATAGGTGTTGCTAGCCCAATATAATGACCTTAACCCGACCATGAGTTACGAGTGCTTAGTAAATAATAGCAATTTATCATTTGGCTACTCACAATTACCGAGTTCGTATTGTACGGAGTGATTTTTTGTAAAAAAAAATATTTTATTTATATATCCATTTATATTGCACTAGCTGACCCGACAGACGTCCTGTCTTAACTATGAATATTGAACAATTAAAACGACTGACAGTTATGTCAAAAGCGCTAAGGTTACATTAGAAAAGTTAAATAAATAAATAATAATAAAAATGTGTTTATTTCCACCACAAACAACACAATGTTCAATTATTAATAAATATTGGTACAAAGATAAAAGTTGTAGTTTGGGGTGGACTGGAGCCTAAGCTAGGACAAGTCCTGTATTTCAGGACTCCAGGATTCACACCCGCGCGGTTTTGTTAGTAAATGTATTGTGGTGCGTTTGTATATATTGTATGTATGTATGTGTGTATGTGTGCGTGTGTGTGTGTGTCTGTGTGAGTGTTGTGTGTGTGCGTATGTATGTATATGTATATGTAAGCGATAAGTGTCGTCACTTAACAAAAGTGATAAGTGATATGAAAGTTAATATGGTCGTTAACTTTTTCTTAAATTTTCTAATTGTTTGGGCAACTTTCTTAATATTTTTTTTCATAAGAACCTTCTCCTGACAATAACAAACATAAAAAAAAAAATAGCGAAATCAGTCCAGCCGTTCACGCGTGATGCCGTGACCAAGGGAAATAGGCATTCATTTTTATATATAGATTGGCACTTTCAATCAATAAAATAATTTTATTTCCGTTTTGTTGTAAAGAAGTAATCTGAGACTTAAAGACGAAGATTTTATCACAAAAAAAAAGAGATATTAAATCTTTCCTGCAGCGAAAGAGGCAACGATATCCATTTTCCACCCCGATAGGACCACGGGCTTAATCTGCTATGCCTAGATTAACTATTGTCTAAATCATAATAAAACAATGTACCTACACCTTGCCATCTTCCATCCCACTTAAATATACCTCAATCAGAAACTAAGAAATTTTTGATATTAAATTTTTCTAAGCTTAAGGTTGAAATTACTATTCCAAACCGTCTTTTTACAATGAGAAAATCATTAAAATTGGATAACGTGGTAGGTAATCTAAATCTAATCTAAACAAACATAAAAAAATGTGGAATAAGGAAAAACCCTCAATTTAAAAAGCCGGTTAAAACAGCCCCAGCAGCAAATAATGATCAGCGATTATTTACGCGAGACCCGATTCCATGATTTAAACGACATACATCCGCCATCTGCGTATGACGCGAATGAAATAAGGACGTAAACAAAATGATTTTATGATACACTAGCCAACCTAGTGCTCCAGTAACATGGAATATGTTGATTTCTTGAATATAAAGATAATCAGAACTTGGGTGGGATGACCAACTTGGGAAGAATCTGTATTGACACCGAAGATGCCTGACACTACCTTCACTTTCCTGGCTAAGCAATGCCTTTAGAAAGTAGAAGAGTTCTTAAGAACTTTCATTGAAATTAAAATGATAACTCGAAACAATAACAAAGAAAATAGTTGAATAAGCCCTTTTGATAGTTCCGAAAAAGGCTTTTCAGACCTATCGATAAGACTTTTCTTGTGTAAATCGACAGGGACCAAAATCATGGTAATTTTTTTTTTATGGTATAGGGGGCAAACGAGCAGACGGGTCACCTGATGGTAAATGACTACCGCCGCCCATAGGCACCTGCAACTCGAGAGTCACAAGTGCGTTGCCGCCTTTTAAGGTTATAGGAGTAGGAGAAGAGGGGGAGGGGGGAAGAATGGGAAGAGGGGGGAGAGGGGAAGGACGGGAATAAGGGAGAGGGAAGGGTTAGGGCCTCCGGTGACCTCACTCACGCGGCGAAATGCAATGCAAGCATTGCTTCACGGCCGGTTTTCTGTGAGGCCGTGGTAACGCGCGGTGTCGAGCCGAAGCATGGCTCTCCCACATGTATACTATACCATCATACCGCATTATTTTTTACAACTGGATTGAAAAGCAAACACAACCCAATTAATGGTAAACGGTGACCAGTACCAGTCAGTACCTGTCAGTAACCAATACCATCTACATATTTAGACTGCTACATAGCCACTTACCAGAAAAGTGGGTATATTTAAGGCCGAAATCTGCTTTTACTTCTGCCAAGGGGCCGGAAGTCTAGACGCAAATAGACCTGAACTGCGTTCAAGTAATACTGAAATAAATGTTTTCAGAGCCGGTTTAGGTGGACAAAAATCTTTCATAGATAAAATCATAGCTGTGTAGGCTCCATCTTTACATCACATTCATTCTCTTTCGTTCATATCGCACCTCATTTCACGTACCCTCATGTTCATAACTTATAAAAAAAAAACTTTAAATTCGAATAACTAGAAAAACGTCCTGAGAATTGTCTTTAGAAAAAAACAATAATTCTAACAAAGGTATTTTGTTACCGACATACAAATATTTTCAATGTTCAAAAAATAATCCTACTAATATTATAGACGTGAAAGTTTGTGAGGATGTATGGATGTATGTATGTATGGATGTTCGTTACCCCAAAACTACTGAACCGATTGCGATGACTGAAGTCCCTAATTACATCAATGACTGACGGGTCGTAGTTAGTCAAAGACATTTTCAAACCTCTTCGGTGTTGTCAATAATATAAATTAACGTAGTAGAACTACAATATTATATACTAGCAGCGCCCCGCGGTTTCACCCGGATAAAAAGTAGCCCATGCGTTAATCCAGGTCTCCAGCTATCTACATACCAAGTTTCGTCGCAATCGGTTCAATGGTTTTTGCGTGAAAGAGTAACAAACATCCATCCATTCATCCATCCAAACTTTCACATTTATAATATTAGTTGGATGGTACTCAGCTCATCTATCCGGCAACTTTTATCATTGCTAGTATTGCCTGCCAGGTCAAAGACCTCGTAAATCTCTGTTAGTGTCCATAAACCAGCTGTTTGTTGGTAATTAGGTACAATGTGATTTACGAGTCGCGGGAGGAACCGGCCCGCCAGTTCGCGAGGCCGAGGTTTTTCATTGCAGTCATTGCCAAGACGTATTAGGTACTAATAATAGTTTTATTGGAAACTAATGATGTTGAAGGGTTGTGTTTGTTGTTGGACTTGGTAAGTTTTAATAGGTACTTGAGTTTTTAGGCACGCTGATATTTTTTTAGTGCGGAAAGGAACGAGCAGCATAGTTCTGCGGGAGAATAAGGTTTTTCTGTTATATTTTATCACAATTGCTATTCTTATACTTTGAGTCTGAAATATAAAAAAGAATTAAAGCGAAATATAATAACGAGCTAACATATTATTTACATATTATTATGTCTTGTTTAAATTGCCAGGTCCGCCAGAAGTGAGTCTATTGCAGGTAGGGCTGCTATCCGTCCGGTTTCCCCGGATTTGTGCTAGTTTAGAGGGCGTCCGGGCGGGGTTTTCAAAAAGTGTCCGGGTAAAACCCTGTGGACACTCTGTGCCAAGGGACAATTATAATTGTTAGATGAATCGTTTACAAGCTAAAAATTTAAATGGAATAGGCGTTTTTTAAAGGTGTCCGGGAAAGAATCTCGATTTCACCCATGTGTCCGGTTTTTTTTTAAGTTTTTGTCGGGCGTTGGCAATTTAAGTGATGGTAGCCCTAATTGCAGGGGACCCGAGATACCCTAAGAAGAAAGCCTCCGTGAACCCCTGCAGACTTTGGCCGCCTGATCAGCAGGCGACCACACCGTAGAGTACGAGGGGCTCTCCAGATCAGACACACGTCGCGCTACCATCTCGGGCCTGCTCCGGCATACATATGGGAAGACGTAAACATCTTTTACTGCAACTTCCACTGTGAGTAACGTAATGTAACGATGATAATAAAAAATATTTTCTCGGGATATGTATGTTTGTCGACTATAAGTACCTATTTGGTAATCTAATCTATACTTATATAATAAAGCTGAAATGTTTGTTTGTTCGTTTGAAAGCGCTAATCTCAGAAATAACTGGGTCGAATTGAAAAATTATTTTAGTGTTAAATAGCCCATTTATCGAGGAGGACTAAAGGTTATATAATATTACGCTACGACCAATAGGAGCGGGGCATCAATGAAAAATGTTGCAAAACCAATTCTCTCTCTCTCTCTTATGTGACGTAAACGAAGTTGCCGGGTCAGCTAGTATAATATAATAAAGCTGAAGAGTTTTTGTTTGTTTGTTTAAACGCACTAATCTTTGGAACTATCAGTCAGATTTTAATAATTATTTTAGTATTATAGAGAGTATTCATTGAAGAAGGCTATGTAACATCACGCTACGATCTTCAGGAGCGGAGCAGTGACCATAAACGCAGGTTAAACTGCGAGAACGTTTAGTAGATAGTTTAATTAAGGCATTGTAGTGAAATACTGAAAGACTGGCAAAAAAATAAAACCAGGTGTCACTGCTATTTCTCAAGAAGTTTAGTGTTTGTCTAGATAAGTATAAGTAGCACTGTCAGTCTATGAATACGATTCATAAATTATGTTGCTGTTGAATAGACACTGGCAGACGTTGCGGACTCCACAGCAATATGCTAATTAGTAGGCAAGGCAGACCGCTGGTCATCTACCTATGACATTTTCTAGATATAGACTCTACGGAGTTTAAACATTCAATATGCGAGATACATGCGATTGAATTTAAATGAGAATAGTCAAAGAACAAGCGAATACAGTTATAAAACTCGTGACTAACGTGACAGATATACATATCGCCTCCCGGCAAAAAAGTGTCATAATACAAAAAACAGCTATTTCGAGAAAACACGACTTTTATGCCTGTGAATTGAACAAAACAGCTCAGTGAAAAAGGGAACTTTGTTCCCTTTTCACTGAGCTAATAACGATGTTTTTACAGCTGACCAAATGCAACATTTGCTATAAAAATGTTAAAACGTACCTAACATGTGATATGACACTTTTTTTGTGATATGACACATTTTTTGACGGGAGGCGATGTTTCTAATGGAAAACCAAGATATTTTTTTTACAAAACTTGATCGATATTTCGAGTTGGATATTTCAAAACGACACATTTTTATAACTT
The DNA here is from genome assembly GCA_963859945.1 of Euplagia quadripunctaria. Taxonomy (NCBI): domain Eukaryota; kingdom Metazoa; phylum Arthropoda; class Insecta; order Lepidoptera; family Erebidae; genus Euplagia; species Euplagia quadripunctaria. The sequence goes on from OY982585.1 coordinate 4,071,712, forward strand.
ACTAGCTGCGCCCCGCGGAGTCCCTCGTTAAGTTTTCTTTTTTTGTGCAAACTTCACTTATACCATCTACTAAATAGTCCGAACAAAGCCTAAACATTTGGTTTGGATAGGTGAGCCCGTTCTTGAGTTATAAAATTACAACGAAAAGTGGTATTGATTTTGATATATATGGATAAAAAAATTGTTGTAAATATATAGGCCGTTGAGAGAAAATAAATCGCGTAATATTTTTTCACCAGTTTATTAACATTTGGAATATTAAAAACGCATTAGCGATTAATAATTCACGAGAAAAATTAAACTCTAATTTGATACGTGTCGGTAGGAATTTCATATGGGCGACTATTGAAACAGTTTGGAGTTCCTATACTATAGTTCACCACTATAGACATACGTCTAAGCGAAGAATTGCAAAGCATAAAACATTAATTTTTTAATCGCGAGATAATCTTTTACCGTATGGCCTAGCCCTTAGTAGGAAATGTGAGAACGCGTGACTCATATTTCTAGGAAATGAATAAATGAGGTCAGTCAAATCTAGTGCTTTAAGTTCTAGTGCTGCTGACCCGGGTTTACAAGTATTAAAAGTATGGGATCAGTATGTCAATGCCCCATCCTATCTTTTTAATTCCTTGACATCAATTCCTTGTAAAGACCACACAGGAGCGCAAACTACGTCAATATTTACCTCAACGGCCATTCTAGGTCAATGATCTATGCTTTACACAACATCGTATGTAGGTAAAACAAGCAGCCGTTTATCAGTCAAGTTGTCTAACATTATATCCGAAGTGATCCCTTGTCAATGTGAAGAGATAACGAAAACATCCAGTGATAAGGGAGAAATACTGGAAATTATCCAATATTGGGCTAAGACAGCTGCTTGTGCCCATGTGTCTTTTTCTATTGAGTCTGTCTGTCGCCCTTTCACGCCAAAACTACTGAACCGATTTAAATTAAATTTGGTACACAGTTAGTCTAGAGCCTAAGAAACTATATAGGCTACTTTTTAATGCGAAAAAAAGGGTGTAAGGGGTTGAAAGGTGGGGATGAAAAATTGTATGGGAGTATCTTAAAAATTCTACCCAAAGACACTGTTCCACGTGGACGAAGTCGCGGGCACAGCTAGTAATATTATCAATGTGAGAGTTTGGATGGATGGATGGATGTATGGATGGATGTTTGTTACTTGTCGGTGAACCGATTGCGATGAAACTTAGTACGTAAATAGCTGGAGACCTGGATTAACGCATAGGCTACTTTTTATGCCGATATTCCCGCGGGATCGGGACTTACGCGAGTGAAACAGTGGGGCGCTGGTAGTGCTTAATATTAATCGTACCGTCATCGAATCATCATTAAATTTTACATATACGTTGCCAGGTATACAGAGAAGGAGAGAGAGAGAGAAAGAGAAAAAAAGAAAGAAACATTTATTCTGACATTATCAGGACAGCACATAATTATTACAATGAAAAAGCAAAAAAAAAGATAAAACCACAAGCAATTATAATGCCCTATGCAATGCCAGAAAAGGCACCTATCTCAGCATATTGCTGCAGTCTGAGAAACTGCAGCGCTGGTATCATGATAGGGCCTGCGCCCGGCGACATCTCGATATATTTATGAGTATCATAAAAATTATGTTGGTGCAATGGGGACATAGGGTACCTTCCATCCAGAAAAAAAGTATTAGTCTAAAACCTCACGTATCCCCAGGGGAAGGGGGGTTAAAAAGTTGCTAAAAAACATCATGTGATCAATGTACGACCCCTATTTTATACGCTGCTGTACCGTTCCTCCGATCATCATGAAATATTGCATACACCTTGCCAGGGATACTGACAGGGAGAACGACATAGGGTACATCGTCCCGAGGGTGGGGAAAATTACTTATACGCGAGCGAAGCTGCGGGCAAAAGCTAGTAATTTATTTAACCCTAGCACATTGCCATTGTTTAATTATTATACTGCTAAATAAATAACGGCTCCGGATTTCCCATCCAATTTGAGACGAAAGACTACACTTCTGCATCAATAGAAGACTGTAGTCAACTTAGTTATTCTAGTATTAAAGTATATTTATGTATATTCATAAAAACGGTCGATATACATAGAGATAGAGCTACTTTGGTGACCTTACCTACCAAGATAAAAACTGCACTAGGCTGTGGTACGGCTAGTTAACCACGGGGCCAAGAAATCTGCTCTGCCCGACTTCTTTCAATTCTGTCGTTTGATTCAGGTCCTTATGGTCCAAAGTCGAGCTCTACTCTTGCACCTGAGACCTGGTGGCTCGAGACCTTTACGTACATTTAGCAGCTAAGCATATCGCAGAATTACCTGAAACAATAAAATATTTCTGTAAGCTCATACTTTTTACATATTTATAAATAATATTATTAATATAACACACAAAAGTTAGTCATTCAACTCACTTGAGATTCTTATTAAGAGTGACTTCATACTATTAATGGGAAAGTAAATGCTGCGGATCTCCGCATAATTATGACACTTTAGCGATCGCTAGGTGGACATAAAAATCACATCGCGCAATGTGAGGTCAGCCGGAGCAACGCCCTTGGGGTAGGCGGTAGATTGTCTATGGACAAAAGTGATTGTAGATACGGAGTAAAACCGAGTCAGGCAACTGCTGGCGTATAGCCTCTCCTCGCAAGAAAAGTTGAGGAGCAATAGCTTATCGTGGTTTGGACATGTGATGGGGAGGTTGAGCAAAATGTGGGGAAAGAGTTATATGTATGAAAGTTAATGGATAAAAGAGTGAAGAACGACCAAAGGAAAGATGGATGGACTACTTGAAAGACTATATGGCTAGATGATATGATAGAGCAGAAGCGTAAGAAGACGATGATTGTTATATGGACATTGGAGGTACTTGGTCCTATGTACGCAATATTTGACTAAAACAGATAATTGATTAAATATTTCAGTAAATCGAAAAGAATCACATCAGCAAACCGATCGAAATTTTATTAACGTCCAGCTGCACCCGGGATGCGTTGCCATATCTGCCATTTTTAAAGTGAAAACTTCTTTACAGCGTTGTGCACTTTTTGGGTTGGGTAAAAATGTTAAAATCGCGTCAGGACACGTGACCTGATCGAAAATTCGTAAGACGGAGCCGAGTTTCTTATATTTAAAAAAATATAACATTCGAAATTCAAATATTTATGAGCGGCCAGGAGCGCAGAACTTTCAGTGTACCCTATGTATACATTTAGATATTTTATTACCTACTTTTTACTTTTAACCTAATTATATATATACAGATGTGTGTGTGTGTATGCAAATACATTGTGAAGTTATCTGTTCACTTCTGACATGCAGTCGTAGGACTGACTGTTTTTTTTTATATAGATTTTTTGGGTAAGGAACCCTTGCGGGCGTCATCAAAACATCCTATCAAAGTTTCATTACAATCTGATCAATTTTTTTTTATGATATAGGGGCAAACGAGCAGACGAGTCACCTGATGGTAAATAACTACCACCGCCCATGGGCACCTGCAACTCAAGAGTCACAAGTGCGTTGCCGGCCTTTAAGGTGGGAGCAGGGGAACGGGGGGAAAGAGGGAAGGGTTAGGGCCTCCGTTAACCTCACTCACTCGACGAAAAGCAATGCAACATTGCTTTACTGCCGGTTTTCTGTGAGGCCGTGGTATCACTCCGGTCGAGCCGGCCCATACGTGCCGAAGCATGGCTCTCCCACGAATAATTTTTATTTATATTGATAGAAGACTAAATGACACAAGTCAGAAGTACTCCAAATTCAATGCACTTAATATTAAGAAAATAAAGTCAAAAATAATGTTAGACCAAATTCAATGTAGTGAATATTAAGAAAATAAAATCCGAATGAATGTGAGGCAAGAATGAAAGTGAACGATATAATTTAATGAACCCTGATCGAGATGGTTGAACAATAGATGAAATATTGCCGACTCATTCTACATATAAGAATAGCGTTCCTGTGTGGTATAAGTGATAGGAAAGCAGATGAACTAAAAGGAAACAGTAATATACACATTCGTTTAAAATTAGCTTAAAAAGATGTCACGTAGTATTAAGTCGAGCGTGAGAATAAATTTAATCTCTGTTTTTACTCCATTGTATGTGGGAATTATACTTTAAAAATGCGTATCACTACATATTATAAAACAAAGTGCTCCGCCGCGTCTGTCTGTTCGCGATAAACTGAAAAACTACTAAACGGATTTTCATGCGGTTTTCACTAATAGACGGAGTGATTCATGCGGATGGTTTAGGTGTATAACTTGTTAAAATGTTGTGTAAATTGATTGAAATATGATGATTGTTGAAGATGTCTCTGCTACCCGTGCGAAGCCGGGGCGGGTTGCTAGTATGTTATAAGAGAGTTGACAAGATTTTCTAGGCTACATTGACCGTCGTATCGTCGTACTTGTTGGCCATCTTAGTGGTATAAAATGTTGTCTCGTGGTTAAATCTTAAGAAGTGGTTTTAGTAGGGAATCACTTTTTATCTCCAAGCAATTCACACCACTCCGATGGTCCTCATGAACCTATTGAATTTCAAAAACATTTTACCGAATCTTCAAGTTAAGTATACGTGAGGAGCCTTACTTGTATAGGACAATGTACAAGCCGCCATTTCTTGCAAGTTAAGCCACAACCCATCCCATACATTAGAAAGTATCTGACGATCACAATATAACCAATTTAGACAATTTAAACATTATACACGCGTACTTTGTATCATTAATAGAAGACATTGCGCCGTTATGAGAATTTTAGTTTTAATTCTACTTCTAAAAAAGTTTATCTGTTGAGTTGGATAGATACTTTGTATTCTCAGGACTCAAAAGGGCATAATAGCATATTATGTAATTTTATGTGATATACGCTCTTTGAGTTTTGAGGTCTTGACACATTGCACACCTAGATCTATAGGGACCTAACTCAATAATTTTGAGTCATGCACACCATCGATTTCTTATCCCAATACCTACCGACCAATAAAACAGATTTTAATATATCACCACTACTCGACGCTAGACGCGAAATCACCAACACAGGCTTCAAAATAATAAAACAAATATACATACATTGTTAAGCAATGAGAAAATAACTAGGTACAAAAATCCAGCATTTTCAGCACCAAAACATGATTAAAACACAAGATTCCTACAATATCCTTCTCTAGTTGCACAAATCTATACAGAAAACTCCTACAGTGCTCAGAGACAGTTTAGTTTTTCGCCTTTTCTGAAAAAAAGTGCTGTGCGATATTATCATCTATACAATTACGTAGATATATAACTTTTGTTTTGTGCATTTGAATATTAATCTCTTTACTATAAATATGTGAGTTTGGTAACTGTAAAAACTAATCATAGGGGCATTCTACCATATTTTTATTTTTCCATGGGTAAAATTTAAACTTCTCATAATTACAAAATAGTATTTAGACATATATACATAACTATATATCACTATACTGTAAAATTATGTAGAAATAAAATCAAAACGAAACGAATTTTCTAGAAAAGCTTATCTAATTTTATGTAAATGACATAGAGTAGATAAGTATCTATGACTTTGTAAACTGTCATCGCTACACAGAAATCACATGACATTGTAAGATAAGTAGATCTTTTTAGTACTATGTCAACCTCATCTATTCTTCGTGAAGTACTAATTCATTGTAAGAATGATTTGTCGTTCATAAAAACAAAGACATTTCCGAGCAAAGAGTACTTTGAGGTCCTCATCGCTTGGGATTTTATAGCTTTGGGAATTGGGTACAATAATTATATCCATTATAAAGTATTAATTAACAACCACTTCACAGAACGAGTCAGGAAGTTACTTTTTCGTTCTGATATTTAAAAAATCAGAGATTGAAAACTGCTTCTAACTTTCTTTACGCCTATTTTACGCAGTTACTGTAGAATCGATTCATGGTCAACAGAAACGATACCGAAGATATTCTATTAAATATTTAACACGGAATATATATATAAGGCTCAATATGCTAAGTATGTACGGGTCCGGTGGCACAAAACACCCACTTGCAAAATAATAGTTTTAATCCAATATATACATAATAAATATGCTCCAGATAGGGACAGTCCATCGCTGTACATGCAACGGATTTTAGCATCACACGTGTATTCTCTAGGTGGACTTTCCTCGAGGCCTGATTTTTCCGTGGACATTCACAAAGGGTCTTTTAATCGGTGTAGATACTTTTCATGTCCGATAGCTTTGAATCTGAATCGGGTCGTTCGCCATCTCGTCCCAAAACAAACACGGTCATCTCGTCCCTTTCTTAAAATTCTTTAAAATTTTAGTTTATTTAGTACAGTCTTGTAGAAACCTTTTCAAGGTATTAAAATAAAAGACATGAATTTAGATAAGTGAACAATAATAATCAAATCACAAGCACTTCAGTAGAACTGTCTGGATGTTTTTAGTCTATTCTGTTTTATCCCGGTGAGCAGTATAACTATCTGGATTTTTTTGTCCATTTTATTCTATCGCGGTGACCAGTAGAACTGTCTGGATTTCTTTTGTCCATTTTGTTCTATCGTAGAACTTATAGTAGAACTAGATGGATAAGCCCACGGTCCTTTGACTTTAGTTCCTATTAAAACTTAACAAAACTAATAATGGGACCAGTTGACGAATGAAAATAATATTAATTTTAAAATTCGTCAACTCGTCCGGTCAATGGGCCGAGTTTGTTTTGGGACGAGATGACGAACGACTCTTTGAACCTGAACAGAAGATTCTGGTATATCGAACCTCTTTTACAAAGTAATTATTAATGTGACCTAAGTCAACTCGCTTTCAATCAATGCATCAATCTGACGCAAATAGAATTGAATGTCATATTTTATTTACTTTATTTATTTACTACTCGTTTGGGAAATAAAAAATAGGACGAAAATAATCCTGAATATCTGGTCAACAGTATCACAGATAAGATAATATGGCAGTATCTAGTGTATCTACTTTTGAATTACGATTGACATTTGTTTGTCATTTAAATATTTCTTGACAGAAAGGTAACATTTAAGCCCCCGACGTAAAAACTATGGGTGTTATAAGTTTGTGTGGCTGTCTGCGTCATCATAGCTCCTAAACGGACTGACCGATTTTTATTTAGTACTAGCGCCCCGCGGTTTCACCCGCGGTAACTCCCTCGTTAAGTTTTCTTAAATTTTCTAATTTTCCGCGCAACTTTCTTATTTTTTTCTTTCACAGGAACCTTCTCCTGACAATGACAAACACAAAAAAAAAGAATTAGCAAAATCGGTCCAGCCGTTCATGTTTATATATATATAGATTTTTTTGTTTGAAAGGTGATTAGATTGAGAGTGTTCTTAACTCTTTAGATACCTAATCAGTTATTTTCTATTTGTTGATGGTATTTTTGAGTCGAGGGTATTTTAAATTTAACTTATTCTAGGATACACAAGGCCATCAGTTATCACTACATCACTACATATTATAAAACAAAGTCCCCCGACGCGTCTGTCTGTCTGTTCGCGATAAACTTAAAAACTACTGAACGGATTTTCATACGGTTTTCACCAATAGATAGAGCGATTCATGAGAAAGGCTTAGGTATATAATTTGTTAAGGTTTTGTGTAAATTGGTTGAAATATCATGATGATTGTTGAAGATGTCTCTGCTACCCGTGCGAAGCCGGGGCGTGTTGCTAGTAAGTGATATTTGAAAACGCATCAACAATCTAATAGCTCAGTGCAAACTTTCTACACAGATACCTAAATAGAAAATATCTTTAGATTAGCAAACCGCTTTCCGAGGAATTCATTGCAATTTTCTTGATGTATACAAACGGCTACGATTTATTACTTAATAACTAACGCCTGTGGCGTACGTTAGCTTGAATGTCGATGAAATTGTCACACTTTAAAGTCTAAACACTCGTCTATATGTTGGTCTAGTGTTCAGTAATCTTGCCTGCTGAGCCAGAGGTCATGGGTTCGATTCAAACCCAGGACAAATAGTTCGATGATGGGATGGGTTATAATGTAATATGTATTTAGAAATATGTATCTAAGTATGTTTGTCAGCAGTTTTGTTACTATGGTACACGTTCTGCCTATTTTAATTAAAATTAAGTAAATAAATAAATAAATAAAAATGTTGTGATCAGACGTCCGTGTGTTATTCTCACAAATATCAAGATTCACTTAACATCAGGTAACACGTCTGGCCGTTTGCCCCCTAATCCATAAAAGTTGACTGTTCAAGTCAAATCTTCATTCTTCATTAAATGTCGCAATGGTACGTTCTATAGATTTTTTGTGAAATAACAATTGTGACGTTATACCTAGCTATAGTCAAATCATTTTCTTTTAATATTAGGGTTTACATTTAAAAATAATTACAAAAGTAAAAACAATATCGAATCAAAAGGTCCAAATTCTCATATAATAAATACTTAATTTCATGAAGACTATGAAATTATTTGTTTTAAACATAAGCCGCTACCACACCACCACCCAATTGCACAAATCCATTGAAATGTTTTTTTTTTTATTATAAGTATCTTTTTTTCATTGGGTAATGGAATAAGCCTTTGTCATCCAACTCACCTGATGGAAAGCGATGATGAAGACGAATACACGCCTATCCAAGAGAAACCTATTGACTCTACTCTTGAATGTTCCAGGATTAAAATTATTTCCACATATTTTTATACAGCTACGTTGATAAACAATCCTTCCCGGTGATAGCACTCGCAACACGGAGAAATTGTAAATGGAATTATGCGTTTTAGAGTTCAAAAGCTTGAGTTAAAATTTAAAACACCCCCGCCTCGAAAATCCCTTCAACGATTAGAAAAGAGCTGATGATCTTCGAACGGCTGCACAGATAGAACTCTCGATCAAGTCACATTTCAAACAAAAAAGCGCACTTAAATCTGAACATTTGTTTGGAAGCTACCATGATACAGACACACAGTTTGACGTGTCTGTGTATCAGACACGTCAAAGTTACAACACGAGGAGTGTGAGGTATTTGTGTCGGGGGTCAAAAAGTGTGCAAAGAGCGCAGATCTAATGATAGCTGTGCAGTAACTGTAGTGGGCATTCCAGTAGCAACATACCATAAACAACGAAAACCATGTCAGTGTTATAAAACTAAACGAGCAAGCATTCCTAGAACATCTTAAGAATGCTAACGTAAACAATCGATTGAAGCGATTCTTTGAATCGAGTTGCAGCATTTGGTACAATCGACACTTGGTATGTGATGCTTGCTTTTGTTGTTGTTAAGGACAAATCGATGACTGATTGATGTACCAACATAATACGTAGGTAGGCCCGTTATTGCTGGAGATCAGCAACAAAAATCGTGGAGCAGAAGAATCCCGTTTTGTGTTAAGACATATAATAATAACTTGAGACACCTTACATACGGCCGTCTGATCCCAAACTAGGCAAAGCTTGTACTATGGTAACCAGACTGCTGATAAACATACTTATATCTTTACATTAATACGTGAAGCGAAAACTTTGGATCCCTTTTTACGAAAATTGGGCGGACGGAGGAGTATGAAATTTCGCACACTTATAGTTTATACAGAGAAGAAGTGACGAATGCTAAAATTTTTGAACAATATTTGCTACAAAGTTAAAAAAATGTAAAAACGGGTACATACAGCTTTGAGTGTCCAGTATATATTTTGACCTGTCATGGTACAAAAGTCTATACAATGACAGGTCAAGTAATATTGGCCAATGAAATAAACCATGGTCGAAATTCGACCACCGCGCGATCTCTAGTATTACTAAATACATACATATTATAGACACAAAACAAATTATGCTCATCACACAATTATTTATCAGCAGGCAGGATCACTATTCACTAGACTAGACCATCAGGCCAGTCAGAGGATGTCCAGCAATCTGCTGCTGCGATCGCACTCTCGCTGCTACCCTACATAAATCTGTAACAGTTTACAACGTGCGAGTGATATCATTAATGATGTACTAGCAACCCGACACGGCTTTGCACGGGTAGTAGAGACATCTTTAACAATCATCATCATATTTCAACCAATTTACACAAAACGTTAACAAATTATACACCTAAACCTTCCTCATGAATCACTCTGTCATTGGTGAAAACCGCATGAAAATCAGTTCATTTTTCAGTTTATCGCGAACAATTTTAACCGACTTCAAAAAAGGAGGAGGTTCTCAATTCGACTGCATGCTTTTTTTTATGTTTGTTACCTCATAACTTTCGACTGGGTGAACCAATTTTGATGATTCTTGTTTTATTTGAAAGCTGGTGCTGCCCGTGTGGTCCCATTTCAATTTGGTCCAGTTCTGACAATGGCATCTATGAGAAAACCATATACATATAAGTCTTTTATGGAATAGTTTTTTTTGTTGAAGTCGGTTTTTTTTTTAAAGTATTATATATTATGTAGTGGTTATGCAGGTACCGTTTCCGTCTGTAACTTAGTTGTATAAGAAAAAAAAACACATATTCGCTGAAATAACTTTATCCAAATATGTATGTGTAGATATGTATATATGCGTGTGTAAATACGTAAGGAATTTCCGCCCATAGAAACTGTAATTGTTTGTTTATGAACCGATTTCTAGGAAGAGATCGACTTAAATTTATTTGAACTGTATTCGATTAACTTAGATATTGAGGTGATTGTATTTTGTGATGTTATTCTGTCATATGAACTGGTTATTTTTATAGTAACACTAGTGCACACACTACATTTAAATCAGAGCAAGGATAAGTGCGTTCTTTAGTAGTATTTGGTCTGAGCAATGTAACAAATAATTTTGTAAAAAAAAACATGTTGGAAAAGAGTGTCCTTGGAGTTTCTTGCCTGTTCTTCTCCATAGGATCTATGTTTTGGAACAGGCAACTAGCTTCACGATCTACTTATACTGACTGACTCCTCCTGACAATTCAAAAATACCTACAATGGGTTTACTTGAAATAAATAATTTTGTTCTGATTTGAGACTTAAGAATTGTATCATTGACTTATATATATATTTTTTTCTTTAAAGTTACAATGCTATGTATAGCATAGTAGGACGCACGTACAGAACATACATACTTACATACATTAAAAAAAAGGTCTTTCCATAATATATTCTGGTGGGAAAACCATGATAGACAGACTTCTCCAGTTTAAAGTATTATGTTCTCAGAACGCAATGTCCAACCGTCTGCGGGAAATACCCACCCGGTAAGAACTAACATGATAATGTAAACTTCCTGTAAGTTTTATCATGATCTACTGGTGAGGGGTCGTCCGTTAATCATGTGATATTTTTAGCAACTTTTTAACCCAAAATTCTGACTACCATAAAAATAATAAATTAATCAGGTGAAAATCACAGACTTACTAGCGACTGACAAGTAGCGGACGGGGAAATCGTTGCCTGGCAACGGCAAGTCACAGTCACGCGTCGTTTTTCGGTTAAAAATTAATAAACGTGATATCTCACTACACTTCCTCCTCCCACTTGTGATATTTCGTGGTTTTTTCCAAACCCTCTCCGCCTTGACTCACGTGATTAATGGACGATCCCTAGGAACATGAGTCACTAACGCATATTTACGAAGCTGAAATATTAAAATATTCCTGCCTGCTAGCATGCGGTCTACGTAAGGTAAGGGTGCTTACAATACCAGGGTTGTCATCAGCTTAACAGTATTAAAAAAAGATACAGATACGTTTGTCCAAAAAAAGAATCCCGAATTAAGGCCATGTCTTGTTCTTTTAGACTTATATTTCATAGATACCCCGCGACTTCCTACCTTCTTTAGTCATTGATAAAATGTCTAGCAGAAAAGCACTTGCTTTTGCTTTGAGTATAATTCTTTAAAAAAAAACCGACTAAAAAAAACTATTCCATAAAATACATATGGTTTTCTCATGGATGCTATTGTCAGAACTGGGCCAAATCGAAATAGCCACACGGGACGCACCAGCTTTCAAATAAAAAAAGAATCATCAAAATCGGTTCACCCAGTCGAAAGTTCTCAGGCAACAAACATAAAAAAAATAACAGTCGAATTGAGAACCTCCTCCTTTTTTGAAGTCGGTTAAAAATGTACGCTTTATCAAAGATTTACATCAAGACTAACATTACTTGTGATAATTTTAGATTGAGGGTAGGTACTTACATGTTTCCGGTCCGTCAACTACACATTTAGAAGCTAATTAAATGACCTATGTTTTATCTGGTAGCTCAATTAATCAATGTCCCTATCGGAGTACACTACAGGACAGGCCGCCTTGACTTGCATCGCCATTCACGTCCGATTTAAAATAGATTTTTTTATATTACACTAACGTATAATAATAACGTAATAAGCTATCTTTTTAGCTAAAAAAAGACAGCGAAGTGCTGACTCAAGGGAATTTTAAAACCTTGATACCCTTTACCATGATTATTATCATAAAACGAGGTAAAGACTTAAAGTACAACTTTAGTTGTAAATTTCGGCAACTATTTACATTCATCTAAGTTATAACACCTAATATAGATTGTACTTTGGTCCGAGGCATCTTGTCTGAATACCGATTGAAGCGAGAAGACGAGGATGTTGTTGTAGGACGATATGAGAGCCATTTTGAGTGATAATCTGAGGAGGGTACACCTGGACTCCCGACTATAGGCTACTGCAACTTAAACCGTGTAGTTAAGTTCCAGTCCGATATAACCGCAATTTTACAATCGGTGAAGTGGTCCCGTGGGGGTTTCCACACGTTGAAAAAGGCAATATAGGAGCCAATGGATTAACACAGAAGGGCGTTGAGGGCTAAGTGGAAAACATTAAGTAGGAAATCTGGCTACAGCTGCATATAAAAAGACAGAAGTATTGTGGTGATACATTGAGTACTGTTCTAATATGAAACCATAAATTACCTACCTTAGATAATAATTTTAATTCCTTGTGAATGGTTCTAACACACGGACACGGAAACACAAAATATATTACGTAGATATCAGTTGTTTTAAACCTTCACATTAACATTCAAACACATACATCTTGTATTATAATCTACATACATATTAAATGAAACTAAACGATACTTGTTAAAAAACCGGTTTTACACATTTAAAGAACAACACTAGCGTTATCTAAGACGGTATACAACGGAGTCATTATCTCCGAAGTGGTTAATACTAATTTCACACTATAATTATCTAATTTGAACTATAAACGCATGACAGTAAAGTTCTATATAGAAAGGGCGGGGTGTCGGTAAAGATTGGTCCAAATCGGGACAGTATACAGATAAATTAAAGTAGTTTCAGAAAGTTTTTTCTGCTTTCGATTTTTTAATGTGAATTCGGAAATCGAACGTCGTTTAAATATCTGCTGCTTGCCGTCAGAATCGGCATTAAATGCAAACTATACTTCTACTAAGTTGAGGGAATTTAACTCTACTTTTTGGGTAGAAGAGGTTAGATCCCGAGATTGGAGCTGGAGTTGAAGGTAAGTCAAAACAGTTTTTTTGCTTGTAATAATCACTACCAGCAGTTTTTTCTTCCCGGATTGAGTCACCAGAGCCCCATGTTGAGGGGGTAAGATTGTCAAAACGCAAGAGCTGGTATTTGAACGCACCAGTAACCGCGTAGAAAGAAAGGCCGAATGTTTGTTTATACGGTGGCAATGTAAGCGTGGTGTTCCTGCGGTTTGCTACCAAATGTTCAAAAAGCGATCTCAAATAGCGTCTGCATGAGCTAGCACCGTGGCCACTGAGCAAGAACCTTCTAGCATCTTTACCAGATTTGAAGAAGACTAATCTACTCAAAATTAGAATACTGTTGCCTCTCTGTGTTGTGGCAAATTATTATTAATAAGTGCGAGACTGAATGAAAGTGAAGTGAAAATTGTATTAGGGAAATAGGAACAATGAAAGTGTCTCATTACTGGACGATAGTCATCGTGTACTGGGTTTTTTTGTGTACCCACGACCGAATTGTGGTATCTATAGGACTCGAAGATTGTTAATTAACTTACATATTTTTCATTACATTGCATTTACTCGTGGGAGAGCCAGGCCTCGGCGCGTGTGGGCCGGCTCAACCATAGCGATACCACAGCCTTACTGAAGCAATGCTTGCATTGCTTTTCACCGATTGAGTGAGGTTATCGGAGGCCTTAACCCTTCCCTCTCCCCCCCCCCCCCTAACTTCAAGGCCGGCAACGCACCAGTGACTCTTAAGTTGCAGGTGCCCATGGGCGGCGGTAGTCATGTACCATCAGGTGACCCGTCAGCTCGTTTGCCCCTATACCTATTTAAGTGGAAATCGGTCTATCAGTGTTATGACTTTATGAGGTGTTAAGGCCAATAGTTCACAATAGAAAATCTTCGCTTCTTCTGTCCTCTCGTCACTTTGGCTGTAATTATAGCCTACATGGTCGCTCGCGTAACGATTCGATTTTGTTTCTACTTCGGGCGTGTTACTGATTCGAGATTCGTTCTTAAAATGGTATTCCAAAGCTTAAATAAAATACTATCGAATTACATTCGTAATTATCACCTGTGCCTAGTGTATTCGTTTTATTACGCTAGTGGAATCTTGATTCTGTCCTTTGAGATGGTTAAAAATTATAGCGGCCATTTTTTTTTTTAAATATGAAATCGATACGATAATTCTTATGTGAACGAGAATTCGATCGTGAGCTTGTGTAGCATAAAAGACCACGAATTGACACTAATTCTATATTAGTAGCGTAGTGGCTAAGACGTCGGACTTGAGATCTGGTGGTTGCGAGTTCGAACCCGGGTGCACTACCAACGTGAACCCTAACACAAGCATTTAGCTTAGCTGGAGGGGTTCACAAAAATACTAGTAATGTGTGATCCACGTCATTAGTATCCTTAACAAGAAAAAAGGTAGGTAGGTATATATTTTTAAAGATTTCCAGTACTTTGGTATATATATAATACTCTAAGTGCCTATTTGTTTGTATTACATAAACACGTTTACAGATCAAACGCCTTCGCCATTATCTCACTACAGGTTAGCTTATTTTCAGAATAAATAGATATTTAATTCACACAAAGTGTCAGAGTTGATTGCTAAACCGTTGTGTCGATAGCTGGTCACTTTCTCTACGATTATTGGGTTCTGCCAATGATGTGCTGCCATTATTATCTTACAGAGAACCAACATCTATTGTATAATTAGACTTTAAATTGAAATGATCCGTGACGGCGCCGAGCGATAGTTCTGTCACGGTAATATTATCTATCCAGTATTGTGACTCGGCGCTGTCCTTGAAATAATTACCTACAGCCGCGCGGTACGTAAACACGCGAAAGGGCTGTCCGCCTACAGTATTTTAATTTCATCTACCTACTTGTTTCTTTCTAGTTTTGTGATTGTAAATATTATAATATATTTTTTATTTAATAAATTGAAATTTGTTGTGAATTAAACAGGAAGTGTTAAAAAAATACATGTTTGTGTTTTTTGATTAGTAGGTTTAATAAAAAAAAAACATCCTCATTTTAAGATTAAATAATATTTGCACCTTCACTGAGATCTAAGAAAAGTTTCATTGTTAAATTTAATAGTATAAAAAATCCATTACCATATTAAGTAAGTACTTGTACTTATTTAAATCAAATACACAAATCGCAAGCTTACTGCTTACAAAAACATTCCACCGTTCGCGTTCGTTCGTGACTGCGGCGCATTCGCGACTGGTGTGTACCGACTGTATACCGAACTTGAGACGCGTAGGTATGACTCGCTTTCCGACCGTTTGTATGAAGATAGGATACTGTATAGATAATATTACCGTGGTTCCGTCTAGTAATTATTGTTGCTAACCGCGAAAAATGCATTGATGGGTGACCTTTCATAAAATTACATTGTCTGGCAGAGTATACAAGGTAGATACTGGTGTAACATGTATAACAATGAATTGACAGTCAGTAGTCACTCAGAAACTGTTTAAATTTTTACTCTTCATATTGCTGACTTCATTTCTCATCATTGGTTCGATTCCCACACAGGACAAATAATTCAGTTGTAAAATTTTTGTCTGTCTGTTTGTTCCGGCTAATCTCCGGAACGGGTGGATCGATTTCCACGGGAGATAGCTGATGTTATAAGGAGTAACTTAGGCTACTTTTATTTTGGAAAAAGAATTAGGGTTCCGCGCAAAATATATAAATACGTACACGCGAACGCGAACCATTATTAATACTAATAATAGTTATAACACAATATGTATTAAAAATAAATTAGCAATAAACGTTCATGTAGCTAAGAGAAAAAAATATCAACAAGTTTGCCAAGTTTGGTGCGGAACGCGTTCGAACAATATTTGAATGGGAAGAGAATGGTGCTTTTGCCAATAAAGTGTATCCAATTTGGCTAAGCTCATTTAGTTTTTAATTGGCTGTTTATACAAAACTTCATTACACACAGCCGAGCGGTTTATCGGTAATTTCTATTACTAATTGCTATTGGATATTAAATCTCAACACGGAACAGAAAGGAGGAAATCGCATTTTACGATGATTACTATGTCAGCAAGGGTGCTTAAGCGGTTGATAGTTGTGAATATGTGGTAATTAGTTGCAAATCAAACTCAGAAGATTGATATTTAGTTCGTGGGAGAGCCATGCTTCAGCACGTATGGGGCGACTCGACCGGAGTGATACCACGGCCTCACAGAGAACCGGCAGTGAAGCAATGATTGCATTGCTTTTCGCCGCGTGAGTGAGATTACCGGAGGCCCTAATCGAGGCGGAACATACGTTCCGAAGCGTAGCTCTTCCTGTACATACGGGTTCCCGACCCAGGCCTCTTTAAGCTACTGTAGTCTCAATCCTGTTCCTCATTCGAGATCTGCGGTATTCCCTACCCAGTATTTCGTATTCCAGGTTGGCATTAGGCAGGCGGTCGGCTATAAAAAGAATCAGCCAAACCCTTGCGCAGTATGAAAAAACATGCATATTTAAAAAGTCCAAGTAAATTTAGAATTACATACATTCTACTCGCGAACAAAACACTACATAGTGACATCACTTCTTAGAATAACTGTGGGTTGGGTTGTTTATTATATGTACAAGTACCTAGTTAACATAGTTGTTTAAAAGATATTCTTGCCTAAAGCACAGATTGATGTTGATGTTATGGACCAAGTGACCCTGTCTGATCTGTACTGATTTCCTTCCCAATATGAGTGCAATTGAAATAACAAAATTGACTGGGCTGTATGAATAACTAACTGCGCCCCGCGTTTTCACCCGCGTGAGTCCCGATCCCGTAGGAATATCGGAATAAAAAGTAGCCTATGTGTTAATCCAGATCCCCAGCTATCTACATACCAAGTTTCATCGCAATCGGTTTAGTAGTTTTTGGTGAAAGAGTAACAAACATCCATCCATCCATCCATACTCACAAACTTTCACCTTTATAATATTAGTAAGACTAGCAGTGCACTGCGGTTTCACTTGCGTAAGTCCCGACCCCATGGGAATATCGGGATAAAAAGTAGCCTATATGTTAATCCAGGTCTCCAGCTATCCACATACCAAGTTTCATAGCATTCGGTTAAGTAGTTTTTGCGTGAAAGAGTAACAAACATCCATACATCCATCTATCCAAACTTTCACGTTTATAATATTAGTGGGATTTACGTGACTCCAAAATAGCCGAAATATTTCTATTGAAATATACATACCTATACATTTATTTTGTATGTAAGTCCCTGACTGTTGATAGAAATGAACTCAGTAGGCCTGATGGGGGTGATGGTAAGTCGTTCTCGGTAACCATAAAATAACATTTTTTTTTATATTATAGGGGACAAATGAGCAGACGGGTCACCTGATGGTAAGTGATTACCGTCGCTCATGGACACCTGCAACTCAAGAGTCAGAAGTGCGTAGCCGGCCTTTGAGATAGGAGTACGCTCTTTTCTTTTCTTAGTATAATCAAGTTATTTATAGTAAAGTTGTTTGAAAAGAAGTAACTTTCTGAAGTATTTTATTACTAAAAAGTATTTACGTAATACAAAACTGTTACAAAAAAAATTACCAGTGTTTACATTTCGAAATCTACGAACATTTCAATGAATAAAAAATAAAAGATGTGCAGTGTGAAGGAGCCATGGAAGCCTTTATTCCGCCTCAGAAAAACGATACAATTTGATCCGGCCAGCGCTTGGCGGAATAGAATCGTGCGTTGCAATTTCTGCATAAAAAAAAATAACAGCAGAGGTTATCTGTTGCGGTGCGATGACGTCACTTGTCATGACGCGATCTTCCATTTTGCTACAAAAAGTTTATCTCTATGATATAAATCTCTGTTGTTGCTGTAATAGTTTAATTACGTTGATGTAACGGTAAAAAATAACTAATTCTTATTATGTTACTAAGTAATTTTTAACCGACTTCAAAAAGGAGGAGGTTCTCAATTCGATTGGTATTTTTTTTTAATGTATGTACACCGATTACGCTGAGATTTATGATCCGATTTACGTGATTCTTCTTTGGTTTGATGCGGACTAGTTGCCATTTGGTCCCATAAAAATTTAACATAGTTTGGCCCAGTAGTTTTTTATGAACATTTTTGTTTACGTGGACGATGTAATTTTAGATTGTGTACGGCTTTTTTAGGAGTTTTCATTTAGGTTGATTATATATTATTATTAACCCGTGTCCCGATAAGTGGGTCTTAGACTACCTGTCATTGAAGCGGAACGAGCGTGCGGAATAGGCCTACCCATAGCTACTTAAAAAAATTACTATTTAATACATGACAATAAAAAGCAACGAAATGTTATAGCCTACTTGACGTAATCTAGAAAAATCCTACTGTAGTTTACAGAACAACCTACTACAGACACTAAAAAGTAAAAAATAAAAAAACTACGTTTAAAAAAACCGACTTCAAAAACTAAAAAGTATGAAGGTTTGCATAAGAGGTGTATTAAATTAAATCTTTATTAAGTTATTTTATACTTTTTAGTTTTTGAAGTCGGTTTTTTTTAAACGTAGTTTTTTTATATACCTCTGTTATTAATTAGATACAATATTTATTGTATTGAACCGAATGAATGTTAATTTAAAAATGGACGCCGGACTTCGTGCTTTTTTACCATAAAGAACCTTAAACGTATGATAATTATACGTAGGCATCTTATTTGTATTTTTTGGCATAATTTTTTTTTTTGGTTATGGTATATGGGGCATACGAGCAGATGGGTCACCTGATGGTAAATGATTAACGCCGCCCATGGGCATCTGCAACTCAAGAGTAACAAGAGCGTTGCCGGCCTTTAAGGTGGGAGTAGGGTAGGGTAGAGTGGGGGGGAAGGGTTATTATTATTCTTATTTCGATTTGAAAGGCAATTTGAGTTACATCGGAAGCTCTGCTACGTGCTCCAACTCAGCCAGTGGTATACAGAACCAACGTTAGCCATATGTTGTAGAACTTATCTATATCAGCCCTATATACGTATAAACTGCACCAGTAGTGGGCATGGGAATCCTGTCAGTATGATTTTTCCCACCGAGTTATTTTTTAATTCATTAAAATTACTATAATTAAATTATCCAAGGGTAGCCATCTGAAAAAATACACAATTACAAAGTTGCCATTATTAAAAAAATAACAAAAGCATTGCGCCAGATGACAGATTATATTGTCTGGTTATCTTGTTGGCCGAATATAAAGCGTTGCCTCATCAAACGATAAAATCAAAAGCTTTGTTTAATTTTAATATTTTGCTTGTGTTTACTCTGAGAGAACCTTGGCTTATTTAACTTTACTTGCCTCTTGCCTCTATTATACTAGGTCTCAAGTTAGTATTACTCTGTAACCTCACTAGACTCTCACCATCTATCCTACTATGTATCCCACTAATATTACAAATGTGAAAGTTCCGATGGATGGATGGACGGATGTTTGTTACTCTTTCACGCAAAAACCACTGAACCGATTGCGATGAACCTTGGTATGTAGATAGCTGGAGACCTGGATTTAGGCATAGGCTACTTTTTATCCCGATATTCAAAGGGGATCAGGACTTACGCGGGTGAATACAGCTGGTAATTCTGTATAGGTATGTGTGTGGGTGCCCGGGTGACGCAGAAAGTTTTGCATAAAGTTTCTGTGGCGAGATTTTACCTAATGAGGTATCTATACTTAATATAAGTTCGAATTGAAAAAATATTTTAGTCTTGGATAGCTCATTTATCGAGGAAGGCTAGTTAACATCACGCTACGACCAATAGGAGCGGAGCAGTCATCATAAACGCAGATGATACTGCGGGAACGGTTAGTAATAACATATTTTGAAAATACGACTATTTTGTTATGAAATATGGATATTTTAATGTAAATTTACTCTCTTCGTTTTTTATCAGATAATTCAAATATCGCCTCTCTTTGGAAATGGAGACTATTTTATTTATTGATAGGCGATTTTTAAATTTTGATATCAAATGTTATTATTCGGATGAATTCTTGGATATGTTAAAAAAAGCCTAAAAGGTAAATTCAATTTGATATCTTTGAAAATACCAATAATAATTTTATTGAATTTTCACTATATATACATTTTAAAATAGCAATCTATTTCTGTACAGTTTTTGTATAAGGTTACACGGTAGGTATTGCTGTCAGTTTTACCACAATCAAAACTGTGACTGACGGATAACCTATCATCGAATACAGTAATTGATATTGATTGACCAAAATCTAGATAGTTCGTTTTTACATCACGCAACCATCTGTCATGACTTTTGGAATTGAGTGACGTTTGCATGAGCGTGTAAGGGACGCCCAACATAATAGATCTCTAATAAGAATTACATTTGGCACACGCCTCTATTCCATTAGTGTAACGTTTCGAATGATATACAATACGGCGATGTAAATAGTTCGTAGAAAAGAAACTTAGACTGTATATGTTAAAACATTCTAGATTCAATTATTGATGACATCATATCTCGAGGAAAAGAGAAAGAGATATTCGGGGTTTGCTTCTGTAAAGGGCGACTAATATAGAAAAATATTCATCGCCGCGGTAGTGACTAGTTAGTTAACATACCGAGGGGGGAGGGGGAGCAGGGGAGGGCAGCTGCCCCCCCCCCCCCCGGCTTTAGCAAGCTTACGTAGTACTAAGGTACTTTTCAATAAAAAAAATTAAAAAAAAATTAAAAACTATGGGAAAATTAGAAATATACTGATAGGGAAAGATTGGTAAGAAGAAAACAATGAAAGGAAATGGATAGATATTGCTTATACGGATATCGTCGGATACCAGTAACTCGAACTGGCTGTTGCCAGGAAGTCCGACCGGGATATTCACTTCAAAATTTAGGTTGAAATTAGGGTTGCCACCCGTACTATAATATATTGTATCGTACTATATTTTGATCAATTGTACTGTATTGTGTAGTACGAAAAATACTATATTTTTATTGTTATTTAACTGTCACCATTTTAACTGAAACTGGAACACATTGGAACTGTTTGTAACGCTTAGACGCTTTAACTATTCAACCGATATCGTTAAGTTTTGGTTCCACGTTGCCAATGGTACAGAAAACGACATAGGGTACCTACCACCCAGGAAAAATTGGTCCCGAGGGATGGAAAAATAACTTTAAGACAACCATCCGGTTTGACAGCATCTACGATAACGCAGGATAAGGCTCGGGTAAAAGATAGGAACGATAAATGTGAAGGTACAATTTTTTTCCCTGAATTTTCTAAAAAGGTACTATATTTTATGCAAGTTTAAAAAAAATTACTATATTTTTCCATAAAAAAAGCTGGCAACCCTGGTTGAAATACCAGTCAGTCTGTCAGATAATAGTAGAAAGAGTATTATGTCAGTGTGTCTCTACCCAGTCCTCCCGCAAGATTGGATCCTACTGAAAGAACATTATACAAGACTAGTTGGAAGACTAGTGCTATATTAGCCACAAGTATTTTTCTAGTAATTTCCCTGTAGCATATTCTAGCTACGGCCTGAATACCGACTACCTAAATATATTTTAAAACCTAAATAAATGTAACTTTCGAAAAGCAAAGTAAATCACTTTAGTCATAGTTTCACACGCAAACAATGGACTTATACTTGGTCAGAATTTGGAGCACCCGATTCTTGAACAATGACATTTTATTTACAAAGTGATCGCTGAATAACTGTTTTTGTTCTTCACGCTTATATTAACTTTTAGGGTATGTAATCGCTTTAATTATACACCTACCTAATTAAATATATTCAGTATACATAAACTGAAATTCGGTAAAAACCACCTACGTACCAGTAAAAAAATACCACAATAAAATAAGGGCCAAAGTTTCACTCTGCACAAACGCTTAAATAAATAAGTATGTGGTCTCTCTGCGCAGCAACAAAGTACTAACTTACTAGGAACTCCGTTTCGTTCCTACTATTTTTATCTATAATGGTTTTCTATTAGCTATTTGGAATGTAAGTGAAAGAGGTCAAATCGTATGACGTTATCTGTTAGTTAATCGCGATGTCAGCACCATTGACGTTGCTGAGATTCCAATCTCATACACCGCCCAGCACATATAAGAACATAGGAATACAAGGAACAGTCTTTTAAAGAAATATTGCCACGTATTGAGAATAGAAAGTTAAAGTGGCAGTGGGTAGGGCACATAGCTCGCAGAACGGATGACCGATGGGGCCGAAAGGTTCTGGAGTGGAGACCACGAATCGGAAAGCGCAGTCTAGGACGTCCACCACCAAGCATCGCTACCAAGATACCTTATAAACATCGCAGATCGACGGTGGATGCAGGCCGCTTCCAACCGGTCTTCTTGGATATAATTATGTATTTAAATGGGAATTAACGCGATCACAAAAAGGTATTACATACCTCTGAATTGCCTGACGTGTCGACCAGGTTGCACTGGCCGTGGTCACAGGCTGACTGGCTCAGAGAATCAGAGGTGATCGCGTTAATTCCCGTTTAAATACATAATTATATCATGGAACGCAAAAGTTTGAAAGTTAGTACGGTTTTCTTGGAAGTCTTTGAGAGACTAACATAGGCCATGTTCTGCACATTCAGGTTCAGAATGTCCATATCCCAAAATGTCCAAAGTGGACGTTCTACGGCTGTAATGATGATGATGATGACTGAGAATAGCTATTTCTTTCAGTGTTTGTGCAGAGTAAAACTTCTGTCCTTATATTATTCTGTGTCATATTCACGTTACGTGAAAATTCCTCGAACTGTATTTATCACAGATTCAGATCATTGTCGTGTCGTCTACCTCATAAACCCGATAACATAATTATATATAATACGTACCCATGCAGTAATTTTGTGTTACCAGTATTTACTATGTAGGTTTTCCAGGAACTCGATTATGTTAATACAACGATATGTATATACATATGTAGATATTGGTATAATAATAACGTTATCTTAACGGAAAAGTTTTTTATGTTTTCAGTTGGGTTAACTCTAATGTATTCAAATTGAATTAACGTGTTTACCAAGGAAGCATTGTATGATGTAATTTCAAACAATTTTTTTAATTTTTTTAATGTAGTAGGAAGCTCTGAAAGCCACTGGAGGGAGCAACAACCTGACCAAAATGGCGTAGACACGGAGCAAGACGGCTCTTTGAGGATTTGTTAAAAAAGGCTATGTGTGTTTTATTAGTTGACAAAATGTTCACCATCCATACAGTACAAATATCCAAGTGTTTATTTGTGATGTGAAAGTAATTTACTTAGTAATTTTCTATTCACGAATCGGTATTTGAAGTTATATACAATTTGTAGCTGGCACATGGTATTTATACGATTAAAATTCTACTCACACTGGAGAGAAAATGTGTTTCCAAATACATTATAATGTAAGTATAGATCTAAAGCTGGTTCCACATTGTAACTATTTGTAGCTTTACAAACGCGCGACTGACTTTTGACATAATTATTGACTGACTTTTCACATAATTTTTGAAATTTTTTATCTTAAAATCTTTAACTAACTCATATTTTGAGATTGTGTCATTTGTGGGGTATCGTCTCTTACGTTTACCTGAGTAATTGAAATACACCTCGTTGTTAGGCGTTTGCTCATTAATATTGTAGCCAGACGTACCGTATTTTACGGGATGTCCCGTATTTCAGACATAATTTTAAATGTCCCGCCGAGACTGACTACGTCGCGGGTTCCCTACTCGAAGTCGAACCCAGTTTGCTCGAACATCATTAGCTTGAAAACTCTCCTCGAATGACTGAATAGTTTGTTAGACTGATGGATTAAAATCTCGAAATGAGTGAGGTGGAGTTGGGACACCCGGTTGTAACGAAGTTCCTTTCGCTATATACAAATATATGTAATGAAATATTACTTTTTTCCGTCTAGCGCCCAGTTCGCCGAGCATTTGAAGTGTGACGTGCGATAAGGAACTTCTTGCCAAAAATACAGTCCCCGAAGGATACTTGAAGTGACTAAAGTGAAAAAAATCTACATTAACGCCATGGACACCGCGGATATTTTATACATGTGTAACATAAATAAGTTAGGAATTTAAGGATCCTATGTGTATTTTCATAAGGAGTTATCGTGCCTAAAGGTGTGCCTAGACACTCAGCGACTGAATCACTGTGAAAAGTGCAGTGTGTTACAGCTTTACGTTATTATTATGCTAGGAAGAGCACTGGTAACAAGTTAAATAATATAAATAATGTGCATAGAAACCCAAGTTGTTTTCTTTTACAGTAGACTCAGGCAGTATAATGCGAGTGCGAATTTACGATGTTAAGAAGCTCCGTAACCTCTATCGGATATCCGAAATAAAAATGTATCCGAAACCGTAACCGAATCTGATATAAAAGTTTTGAATAATTTCGGATAGGAGCAGTCTAAATGATACAAGTTTTGTACAAGTGTGTAACGTTTGAAACAATAACAAAAGTTGTAATGATCATATGATCTAATTTCATTTAATATACTTTTTTTTAATATAACGATCAAATGATATAATGAATTATTGATATAACTCCATTTTACCTTATTTTATATGGTATAATGAACATTTTCTATACTGCACATTTGAATTAATATTCAATTAGTATAATATTCAGTTACTATAATATTCAAAATCTATAAGTAACGTTTAAAATAATTTAGAAGCGTCAGATACCATCTACTGTTATTGAATCATTTGGGTTAGGTTAGGTTAGAACAGTGACCATTAATGCGCGAAGCGGCCGCCGAGCGCCAGATTCCCTGTATTGTTGGTTAATCATTTGGTTTAGATGAGGTTATAACAGTATGATGATATTTACTTATTCATTACAGAATTTAGGCTGAAAATTAGGTCAAACAAACGTTATGTATACAACGAACATTATACGAATTGAAAATTATCTATATGAAATGAACGTTATACTAAATGTTATTAGAGCAAATGAAGGTTATATGAATATAACATTAGATCATATGAAATTAGATTATTTGTTTTTATAGCAAATGAAATTGATAGCATATGAAATTGATATCATGTGGACGTTATTTCCAGTGATATTATACTATCTGTTATTATCCCATATATTACACACCCGTTTATTATTAATATGTAGCTGAAATATTGGTAGTTGTTTAATGTTGTCTTGTTTTATTATAATTTTGTTTTTGCATTTTAAGCAACGCACACTTAAAAATGAGCTGATATAATAATAAAATCACTTATAAGACTAATTGTTGCTTTCTGTTATTTTAGTAGCAAATGATAACTTCGAAATAAAGTCAAATCATTATGTGCCTATGTATTTTTCTGTTCCAATTCCTTAATATATAATATCCGTATAACTTAAAGTATCCGAAACTATCGGATAATCCGAAATAATAATATATCCGTAAATGTATCTGAAAACGGTATAATATTATTCATATCAGTATCCAGATCCAAAATTTCATATCCATAAAATCCCCTGGTGCGAATACCGTACCGGTTTTATTTTTGGATAGGTTTGGAATAGAGGAAAGAATGAGCGACATGAGAACAAGTGTGCGTGTGGAATACGTACTACGAGTAGGGTTGCCACCCGTACTATAATACATATATAGTATCGTACTATATTTTGATCAATTGTACTTTATATTATAGAACAATAATATAGTACGAAAAATACTATATTTTTTTTGGTAACTTAACTGTTGCTATTTTCACTGTAACTGGAACACACTGGAACTGTTTCGCTTTCGGAACGCTTTCACGCTTTAGCTACTCAATCGATTGTCAATGACTACAGTCAAAAAGGACATAGGTACCTACCATCCAGAAAAAAATAATTGCTGAGGCATAGAAATAACTTTTAGACAACCACCCGGTTTGACGGTAGGTACTATTTTTCTTCCAGATTTTTCTAAAAGTATTAAATATTTTGCAAGTTTACAAAAAAATACTATATTTTTTCCAAATAAAAGGTGGTAACCCTAACCAAGAGTCTAACACGCTCCGTTGTGGTACTGGTAAGTAATAAACTACAGACGCTATACGTTCCTGTTTTTGTATCAAACTATTACAACATATCGCACACTTAGATCTAATCAGGTATTAACTCAAAAAAGGACTTTCTTTCAGAAAAGGCGAAAAGTATATTACTTTGTCCCTGTTCACTGCAGGAGTTTTGCTGCTGCTTTTTATATGCAGCTGCAAGAAATACATACATATATTGTAGGAAGTTTTTGTTTTAATTAGGCCTGCCATCACTTAAATTGCCGACGCCGGGTAAAAACTTAAAAAAATCCTTGATTGACACATGAGTGAAATCGAGATTCTTTCTTGACCTTAAAAAAACGGCGATTCCATTTAAATTTGTAGCTTGTTAACGATTTATCTAACAATTATAATTGTCCCTTGGCACAAAGTGTCCGGGTTTAACACTTTTTTAAAACCTTTTAACCTTTTTTAAAACGGATGGCAGCCCTAGTTTTAATCATGTTTTGGGGCTGAAAATTAGATTTTTGTAGTTATTTCCCTATTGTTTAACAATGTAGTCTATTTGTTTTCTTATTTTGAGTTAAGCCCGTGTTGGTGAATTTAGCGTCTAATGTCGAGTGTTGGTAATATTTTAAAAAATCTGGTTTATTGGTCGGTAGAAGTTGAGATAGGGAATTCGATGGTAGCTGTGGCGGCGTGCTGTTGGCGGTGTCATTGGACATCGCCAACGCGTTCAATAGTCTGCCATTCAGCTGCATCAGGGAAGCACTCCACTATCACGGAGTGCCAGGGTACCTGAGGCGGCTAGTGGCAGACTATTTAGAGGAGCGTACCGTCATGTACGAGGACCGAGATGGAGTTTTGAGTCGTCGGCCCATGTCGTGCGGTGTTCCGCAGGGGTCTGTCCTTGGACCACTCCTGTGGAACATGGGATACGACTGGGCCCTTCGAGGCGACTTCCCCCCCGGGCTGGGCGTAATTTGTTACGCCGATGACACGTTGGTCACAGCCCGGGGGGTGAACTTTCAGGAGGCAGCGCGCCTGGCCACCAGGGGTGTCTCTCTGGTGGTCGGGCGCATTGAGGCGCTGGGCTTGCGGGTGGCCCTGGATAAGACGGAGGCCCTTTTATTCCACGGGCCCCGTCGTGGTCCACCCCCTGGCGCCTCTATCGTGGTTAACTCGGTCCTCGTACCGGTTCAGGCCCACATAAGGTATCTGGGCCTGATCCTTGACGGTAGGTGGCTCTTCGACGAGCACTTCCGACAGCTTGCTCCGAAGCTGGTCGGCGCTGCGTCCGCCCTTGGGCGACTCTTACCCAATTTGGGCGGACCCAGCGTCGCTACAAGACGGCTATACACGGGGGTTGTCCGGTCAATGGCACTGTACGGTGCACCGGTGTGGGCGGGAGCTCTGACCGCCCAGAATAGGGCGCGCCTCTGGCGCCCTCAGAGGGTTATGGCGGTTAGAGCCATACGCGGCTACCGCACCGTGTCGACGGAGGCGGCGTGCGCATTGGCCGGGACTCCCCCGTGGGATTTGGAGGCGGAAGTGCTCGCCGAGGTATATCGGCGAACGGCTGAGTTCCGGGCGGGAAGCGGCAGTCGGCCCCCGCCCGAAGAGGTACGCGAATGGCGTGAGGCCGCTCGCCGAGCCACCATGGCTCGTTGGTCGTCCCGGCTGGAGGCTCCACGTGCTGGCTTTGCCGCCGTGGAGGCGCTCCAGCCGGTCATCGTCGAGTGGGCAGGGCGGCAGCACGGGACCCTTTCCTTCCGACTGACGCAGGTCCTTTCCGGGCACGGCTGCTTCGGGAAGTACCTGCACTCGGTCGCTAGGAGGGAACTGAGTCCCGCCTGTCACCACTGCGACTGCAGTGAGGACTCGGCTCAGCACACGCTGGCGGTTTGCTCCGCCTGGGCGATGCAGCGTCGGGCCCTCACTGCAGTCATCGGAGGGGATCTCTCGCTACCGGCCGTCATACGCTCCATGGCCGGTAGCGACAGGAATTTTACCGCGGTCGCGACCTTCTGTGAGGACGTCATCTCGCAGAAGGAGGCGGCAGAAAGGGTCCGGGAGGACGATCTCCACTCGGACCTAATTCGCCGCCGGCGAACCGGGCGGCGGAGGCGCGCTTACCAGCGCCTCATGCCGCCCTGAGTGTGGCCGCGGGTGGATGGGACGGGTTTTCCCCTCCACCCGCTATAGTGGCCCCCCGCGAGGAGGCGGCGTCCGCGTGTGCCTGGGCGTCGCCTAATTTAGAGAATTTCAGGCGCTAGGAGGGTTCCGGATGTCTTAATAAAGCTGTTCCCGGATCCCTCCTACTTAAGGCGCAGTACGGCACACCGTGTGGTTTTAGTCGGTTCGATTCCGACACACCGCCGCCGAAAACCCCGGCGGGGTGACGGCCCGAGGGGGTTTCCACACGTAAAAAAAAAAAAAAAAAAAAAAAAAAAAAAAAAAAAAAAAAAAAGGGAATTCGATGGTGCGCATAATTGAAATTTTTGAGTTAGCTACCGTTAGATCTAGGTGTGCGATATATTCACAAGAACATTCACTATATGGTCGGGTTTGTTATTTAGATGGCATATTAAAAACGTGCACGTAAAATATGTGAAACTGTATCTACGGTAATCTAAGGCTCTGTTCAAAAAGCTGACCTTCAAAATACCTAAATTATTACATACATATTAAACAGCAAGCAAATAAACTTGTATATTTCCATCATTACATCAATATCCTCTTATAATACCCCTGATCTTCCTTAGTAATAACCTCCGTCCATTTCTAACTTTCTAACGAAGACCTCAACCTACACACGCAATTTTAATATCTAAACTTATTATTATAAAGATGAAAATAGCATGTGATTAATGCAGGGTCTCAAATTATCTGCGTGGAGGCATTTATGTGATGGCATCATCAAAATGTCTAGACAATTACGGTTGGTAACTTTAGGCATTTACTTTAAAAACAGATAAAGCCCACACACTAGACTTTTCCTGGGCTGGACAGATATCCAATCCGACTGAATGTTCCAGAAATTAGCCCGTTTAAACTAACAAACAATCATATAAAAAACTCTTCAGCTTTATTATATAATCATACTAGCAACCCGCCCCGGCTTCACACGGGTAGCAGAGGCATCTTCAACAATCATCATCATATTTCAACCACTTTACACAAAACCTTAACAAATTATATACCTAAACCTTCCTCATGAATCGCTCTATCTATTGATGAAAACCGCATGAAAATCCGTTGAGTAGTTTTGGAGTTTATTGCGAATAGACAGACAGACAGACAAGGCGGGAGACTTTGTTTTATAGTGATTTATACGTGAAAATAATTCTTTGTACCCCTTTTTAAGAAAATTTCGCGAACATAGTAACGTGAGTTTTGGAATATTTACAGTTTATATATAGAAGTGCAGAAAGTTAAAATTTTTAAACAATATGTCTTACAAGTTTAAAAATTACGTGAAAACGGCTTAATCAAATTTCACGCGTCCAGTATACTTATGTGATTATCTGTCATGGTAAGTAAGTTTATACAATGACAGCTCAAGTTATCCTGGCCAATGAAAAAACCATGGTCGAAATTCGACCGTAAAGCGATCTCTAGTTAGTATAGATAGATAACCGTATATTTAGAATCTAAAACAATCTAACACCAAAAAGGAAATAAAAAATGATGATTGCCAAAAGTTGATTATGCCACAGTTATGTAAACTGTGGCACAATCATAAACGCCATTCTCTTGACGGGATAGAAGTTGTTCTAGACCTAATAAAGTTATATTAAAAAGTAAAAACATATTACGTAAAGCAAATTTAAAGCGTGCGTAATGTTTGCGTGTGTGTTCATGTCTGTGATTGTTAATGTGTATGTGTGTCTCTGTGTAGTACTTCATTAAAGTCTACCATCCAGGTTTTTTAAACGCTTAAAGGACTTTGAAAAATGTTCATCAATTGTTGACTTAGAAAATAATCTGATGATTAATAGCACATTATAAAGAGGAATTTTAAAGAAGTTATTAATGGTTAAGAGTCTTGAGTAATTAAATACAGTAACTGACCACCCCGAGTTGGTGCAGGGCTGTTTTTTTTTAAAAGGGGTGCTGTCTAGAAAACCTCCACGTGGTGCACCCCGGAAACGTTGGCGATGACGCTGCCTTTTCTTCCTCTGTTTTTTGAGGAGGGCGTCATCGCCAACGGCTAATATTCTAGTATGAAGAGGAGGCCATATCTCTTCGGCCACACGGTTGAGGCTTGGCCCAACAGAGCACATCCTTCTGTTGGCTCTTCGCTCCTCGGAGCTATGAGGATGAAAACCTCGGTAAAAAATTACGGAGGAGGAACCCTTCCATGGGTTGGAGTTTCTCCACTGTCCTCAGTGGAGAAGGAGGGCGGGCTCGGCGTGCACTCACACTGCCACCGAGCAGGCAGGGGAAGATTTCATTTCCTTGCCACCGTCGGCATATCGTAATCCCGAAAGGAGTCGTGGTCATGTCTCGCGACTCCGATCGGGGACGAGGGTCTTGGCTTAACCGCCCGGACTGCGAGGAAGAAAACCTCTCTAATAAATCACCCCGAATCCCGTGTTCTGGTGCGTGACCAGGGGATGCATGGCTGATGGGTAGTTCAGTCGCAAGCGCACTCCCAGCCGGGGCACCTGCGGACCCCTCGGTTGGGCATAAATCTTCGCTT
The DNA here is from genome assembly GCA_963859945.1 of Euplagia quadripunctaria. NCBI lineage: Eukaryota > Metazoa > Arthropoda > Insecta > Lepidoptera > Erebidae > Euplagia > Euplagia quadripunctaria. The sequence continues at coordinate 4,102,934 of OY982585.1, forward strand.
GCCCGGGTATCGGGGATCTCTGCCCGGGTCGACCTTCAGTTCTCCCCATCTCGTGGGATTTAATATGGAAAGTGAAATATTATTGGAAAATCAAAACAAAACGGAAGAAAAAAAGACGGAGAAAAGAAGAAGGAGCAGACGGCTAGCGGGAGAAGCTGCGTCGACGGACGAGGAAGTCTCTTGTGAGACAACTCGTTCGGTGCAGCTCCCAGAAGTTAATCAGACTCCTGGGAGCGCAAGTACAACAGCTGACTCAGTCGAGGAAATGGAGTTGGAGGTCCGCGACAGTGAAAGTCGCAAGCGCGGACACTCCAGAGACGGGGATGGCGACATGTCGCAAGACATGTTGCCACCAAAAGTGGCAAGTAGCCTTAGAGGGAGGTCGAGGTCGCGCACGCCGATCTCAGCTCCGGCAGGTTCCGCCTTCTCCAGGTCCGGTGCTTACACCCGGGCCAGAGCGGAGGGCGAAATTGTAGCGGAGGAGGAGATTGTGGATCTCCTGCTGAAGATCCGGGAGCCGGTGGAAGGGGGTTCTGTCCCCCAAACACCGGTAACCATACAGGAGAGAGCGGACGCGGCGGTGGCCATAATTCATAAAGTGGCCAAAAAGTCCACGAACCTTAAGGGCTCTTTTGTAAAGGCTCTTAAGGACTCGTCCTCCGCTGTCTCTGGGGTCGTTAAGACCTTAATTGGTGATGTGGCGCGCCTCCAGGCGGCAAACGATCTGTTGACGGGGCAGGTGGCTGAGCTCAGCGCTCAGTTCGCCCAATTTCAGACACGCTCGAACTCTCGTGAGTCATCGAGCCCGGTTGTGCAGCCTACTCCCTCCCCCTCTCCCCTTGCAGTTCCGGATTCCCACCTGCGTCAAGTTATTGACGCAGTGTGGAGGATGATGGACGGGCGCCTCGCGGGTCTGGAGGCAAGGCTGCCCCCGGCCCCCATCATTCGGCCGCCACTCGCCGCAGACAAGAGGGCTGCATCAGTCACGACACCACTCCCCGTTTCGGGTGGTCGCGTGACTGTATCGTATGCGGCAGCGACATCGGCGCCAGCTCCTGCGGCCGCGCCGAAGGCCGGGCGGCCGGCTAAGGCCACAACAAAAGCCGCTGCTTCGAAAGCCGGGCATCCAGCTAAGGCCTCGGCTAAAGCAGCGGCAGAAATCCCTGCGCTCCCCACTCCAGCACCTAAAAGGACGAGCGCCGCAGTCCCTTCTGGTGCTAAAACTGTGCCTGGCCCCTCCACATCTGACCCCTCTGCCCCGGTCTCCTCCAACGACGAGTGGCAAGTAGTCGCGGGGGGTAAAAAGTCCCGAAAGCGGGGTAAGAAGGCTGCCAAGAAGGCGGCCTCTACACCGCAGTCGTCATCGGTGGCCGTGGCCAATAAGAAAAAACCGCGGAAACTTCAGACGCCAAAAACGGCGGCTGTAGTGGTCACCGTCTCACCGGAGGCGGCTATCGGCGGGCTATCCTACGCGGCCGTCTTCAAGAAGGCCCGCGATAGCCTCGCCGGTGAATTCGGGGCCTCAGGTGTGAGGATGCGCCTCGCTCAGACGGGAGCTCGAATACTCGAGTTCCCCGGGGCTGAAGGCGCGAAGGCAGCTGATTCATTTGCTGAGAAGCTGCGGGGAATATTCCCTACGACGGATGGTGTCAAGATCGCCAGGCCCACCAAGTGCGCAGAACTGCGCATTTCGGGACTGGACGACTCTGTCACAGTGGAGGATGTCCGCGTTGCGATTCGGGAGAAAACAGGATGCAACGCGGACAACATCAAAGTCGGCACCATCCGCCCCGGTCCCGGAGGCCTTGGCGCAGTGTGGGTGAGTTGTCCCGTAGCGTCGGCCAAAATCCTGGACGACGCCGGTAGGCTCCTCGTCGGTTTCGTGAACGCCAGAGTTACAGTTCTGGGGGCGAGACCGATGAGGTGTTTTAAATGCCTAGCGTCGGGACACACCCGCGTCAAGTGCGGTAGTTGTTTTGACTGCAGCGGACTCTGTTTCCGCTGCGGTCAACCAGGACACAAAGCGGCGGACTGCTCCGCCGCCCCTCACTGTCCAGCGTGTGCGGCGGGTAACCTGCCCGCCAATCACCAGATGGGGCAGGGGGGCTGCAAGCCTCCCCGCGCACCTCAGCAAACATCGGGGGCTAGCCAGTCGACCCAGGCTACCTCCGATGCTACTCGTGCGTCATCAACGGCGCCCATGGAGGAGGCTGTAGAGATGATCCAATAAATGGACAGAGTCTCCAGCCTCCTTGTCCAGACGAACCTAAACCACTCTGCCGGTGCGCAGGACCTATTCTTGCAAACCATGACAGAGTGGTCGATTGGTGTGGCCGTAGCCGCGGAGCCTTATTACGTTCCTCCCCGTCCAAACTGGTTGGGTGACTGGGACGGCTCCGTGGCAGTCGTCGGTTCCACGGTGGCACATTCCCCGCCCTTGTCGCTAAGAGACAAGGGTAATGGATATGTTGCTGCCGAATGGGGGGGGATCACCATATATGGTGTTTACTTCTCCCCCAACCGGAGTCTGAGCGACTTTGAGGTTTTCCTAAATAACTTGGAGACCTCGATGCGGCGACTAGCGTCTGGGCACGTCCTAGTGCTGGGGGACTTCAACGCAAAGTCCGTTGCGTGGGGTTCCCCCAGGACGGACGCACGGGGTGATGCCGTAGAGGAGTGGGCGGCATCGGTGGGCCTCTGTCTCCTAAACAGAGGCTCCGCCAACACGTGCGTGCGACAGCAGGGGGGGTCGATAGTGGACCTTTCGTTCGCTACCCCTGCTCTCGCCGCACGAGTAAGGAACTGGCGTGTCCTGGAAGAGGTTGAGACGCTCTCGGATCACCTGTATATCCGATTCGAGCTCTCCCGGACCCAGGACCCCAGAAGGGGTCACACGGCGCGGCGTTCTTCCCGCTTCCCGCGGTGGGCTGTTAGCAAGTTGGATAGGGACCTACTGGAGGAGGCAGCCATTATTTACTCTTGGCTGTCTCCGCGGCCTCTGACTGAGGAGGCAGACATAGGGGCGGGCCGCTTTCGCGATGCGATTACGCAGATTTGCGATGCGGCCATGCCCCGCGTTCGAGGTCGTCGGCCTCCAAGGAAGGAGGTCTACTGGTGGTCCCAGGAGTTGGCGGACCTCCGCGTGGCCTGTACTCGTTCCCGGAGGTCCTACACCCGCAGCCGGCGGCGTCACCGCGAAGATGGGGAAGAGGACCGGCTTCATGAGGAGTACCGAGATACGCGGGAAACTCTGAAGCTGGCCATTAGCCGCGCCAAAGAGGAAAAAAGAAAGGAGATGCTGGAGGGTCTCGATAGTGACCCCTGGGGTCGCCCATATCGCGCGGCGCAACAAAAGCTCCGCGCGTCGGGCCCCCCCCTTACGGAGACTCTCCAGCCCAGCTTCCTGCAGGAAGTGGTTGAGGGCCTTTTCCCGCAACGGGTGGAGCACGTACCCCCGTCGATGGCCCCCTTGGCCGGAGATGACGGGGAGAACGAGGAGGATGGTGTTCCGCCCGTCACGGAGGCGGAGTTAGGGGCGGCTGTTCTACGGATTCGTTCCAAGAAAACCGCCCCTGGGCCAGACGGGATCCCTGCCCGAGTGTTGGCCCTTGCCCTCGACCACATGTCCGACCGCCTCAGGGATGTGTTCGACGCTTCCTTGGCGTCCGGGCGCTTCCCTGACTGCTGGAAGAGCGGGAAGCTGGTCCTTTTAAGGAAGCCGGGACGGCCTACCGACTCGGTCGCGGCCTACAGGCCCATCGTGTTGCTGGACGAGGCGGGTAAATTATTTGAGAGGGTCCTCTCTGCCCGCATCGTCCGACACCTGTGCGAGGTCGGCCCCGATTTGTCGGACGCCCAATTCGGTTTTCGAGCGGGGCGTTCGACGATCGGTGCTGTGTTGCGCCTGAGGGCCGTGACCGAAGAGGTAGTGAGCTGTGGCGGCGTGCTGTTGGCGGTGTCGTTGGACATCGCCAACGCGTTTAATAGTCTGCCATTCAGCTGCATCAGGGAAGCACTCCAGTATCACGGAGTGCCAGGGTACCTGAGGCGGCTAGTGGCAGACTATTTAGAGGAGCGTACCGTCATGTACGAGGACCGAGATGGAGTTTTAAGTCGTCGGCCCATGTCGTGCGGTGTTCCGCAGGGGTCTGTCCTTGGACCACTCCTGTGGAACATGGGGTACGACTGGGCCCTTCGAGGCGACTTCCCTCCCGGGCTCGGCGTAATCTGTTACGCCGATGACACTTTGGTCACAGCCCGGGGGGTGAACTTTCAGGAGGCGGCGCGCCTGGCCACCAGGGGAGTCTCTCTGGTGGTCGGGCGCATCGAGGCGCTTGGATTGCGGGTGGCCTTGGATAAGACGGAGGCCCTTTTATTTCATGGGCCCCGTCGTGGTCCACCCCCTGGCGCCTCTATCGAGGTTAACTCGGTCCTCGTACCGGTTCAGGCCCACATAAAATATCTGGGCCTGATCCTCGACGGTAGGTGGCGCTTCGACGAGCACTTCCTACAGCTTGCTCCAAAGCTGGTCGGCGCTGCGTCCGCCCTTGGGCGACTCTTGCCCAATTTGGGCGGACCCAGCATAGCTACGAGACGGCTGTATACGGGGGTTGTCCGGTCAATGGCACTGTACGGTGCACCGGTGTGGGCGGAGGCTCTGACCGCCCAGAATAGGGCGCGCCTCTGGCGCCCTCAGAGGGTTATGGCGGTTAGAGCCATACGCGGATACCGCACCGTGTCGACGGAGGCGGCGTGCGCGTTGGCTGGGACTCCCCCGTGGGATTTGGAGGCGGAAGTGCTCGCCGAAGTATATCGGCGAACGGCTGAGTTCCGGGCGGGAAGCGGCAGTCGGCCCCCGCCCGAAGAGGTACGCGAATGGCGTGAGGCCGCTCGCCGAGCCACCATGGCTCGTTGGTCGTCCCGGCTGGAGGCTCCACGTGCTGGCTTTGCCGCCGTGGAGGCGCTCCAGCCGGTCATCGTCGAGTGGGCAGGGCGGCAGCACGGGACCCTTTCCTTCCGACTGACGCAGGTCCTTTCCGGGCACGGCTGCTTCGGGAAGTACCTGCACTCGGTCGCTAGGAGGGAACTGAGTCCCGCCTGTCACCACTGCGACTGCAGTGAGGACTCGGCTCAGCACACGCTGGCAGTTTGCTCCGCCTGGGCAACGCAGCGTCGGGCCCTCACTGCAGTCATCGGAGGGGATCTCTCGCTACCGGCCATCATACGCTCCATGGCCGGTAGCGACAGGAATTTTACCGCGGTCGCGACCTTCTGTGAGGACGTTATCTTGCAGAAGGAGGCGGCGGAACGGGTCCGGGAGGACGATCTCCACTCGGACTTAATTCGCCGCCGGCGAACCGGGCGGCGGAGGCGCGCGTACCAGCGCCTCATGCCGCCCTGAGTGTGGCCGCGGGTGGATGGGACGGGTTTTCCCCTTCACCCGCTGTAGTGGCCCCCCGCGAGGAGGTGGCGTCCGCGTGTGCCTGGACGTTGCCTAATTGAGAGGTTGTTACCCGGAGGTGGTGCCCGCGCTTAGCGGGCAGGCGCTAGGGGGGGTCCGGATGTCTTAATAAAGCTGTTCCCGGATCCCTCCTACTTAAGGCGCAGTACGGCACACCGTGTGGTTTTAGTCGGTTCGATTCCGACACACCACCCCGCCGAAAACCCCGGCGGGGTGACGGCCCGAGGGGGTTTCCACACGCACAAAAAAAAAAAAAAAAAAAAAAAAAAGGGCTGTTTTAAAACATCTTAATAAGAGCTGAACATAAAGGTCAAAATGGACTGGTTAAATAAAAACTATTGAAGAGCTTAACACCTGCCTTTACAACCAGCTATTAGGCAACCAGTTATTATCCAATACACGGTCTATAAGTCGTGCGAGGCTTTCAATCTCCAGCGACATATGTACCTGAACATTGATAGGAGAAAGTTCATAGGGTTTCCAGATTCCTTGGGAAGAGAGATGGGGTAGGCAATGCCAGAGAGACTCTGACGGACTTTAAAAGATTACAATTAGTCGGGCTGCCACTTTTTTACCATTTTGAAATAAAAAACGAACACATTTTTATTTATCACATCATCTATGCTATACAGATGGTATTTTGGAGGTCGGACAACAAAAACGGCGACATGACAGGAGTTTTTTTTATCGCGAATTCGCTCACGACTATGTCCATTTTTGGCACTCACCTAATGTAGTCTTCTACCTTTAATCAATTTGCCCAGACATTTTATGCGGCCTTGTGATTGCCAAAACATTTTTTCCTTAACTTATTTTTTTTATTGTGCCCTTACGAAGGGTAATGTCCGTGATAACGAGTTAAACGGTTAGAATAATAATAATAACTGGGCACATCTTACACACGGCCGTCTGATCACAAACTAGGCAGAGCCTGTACTATGGTAACCTGACTGCTGATAAACATACTTATATATTTCTAAATACAAACATATTATAGATAAATTACACCCAGACACAGAACAAATAATCGTGCTCATCACACAATTACTAACACTAGATACCCAAACAAACTTGTTATAAACATGATTCCAAGGAGTACAAAACTGTAAAAAAATTGTTATGCTATGTGTGTCACTATATATAATAAGATACCGAATGACATCAAAGAATTACCGCTTAATAAATTTATAAAGTCCTTAAGCATATGGTTACTACAGAACACGTTCTACTCTGTCAACGAATTTTTAAATTATCATAACAAACATTAAAAATATTGATATAAAGTTGTTAACTAAGTAGTTATTCCATTAAAACTGACCTTGGCCTTAAAACTATGGGGTCATATTTGTCCTGTCCTGTTTGTTATAGTTTTAAGGCCCTTTTGCATGCTGTCTAACCGTCAGGTTAAAGAGGCGGTAACCATTGTAAAACTAACAACTCTATATGTACTAACCCTATTTATGGCAAATAAAGAATTTGAATTTGTCCTGGGTAAAATATCAAAGTTAGATCGTATCGTAGTTAGACTGAAAGCCGACCCCAACTTAGTTGGAAAAAGGTGCGGATGATGATGAGGTAACTACCTAACGGTAATGGCCCACCAGTATGCCAGGATATAATTATGGTAGAACGATTCATGCGCCATCAACTTCATTGATTCCTCAAATATGAATTTTAATTCAAATGTACACATTGTAAAGTGCTTCACAAGCGCAAACGTAAGGCTCACCATTTACCTAGATAATTCTAGTGAAAATGAGGCTTTAGTCTTCTTATATTACTATAAATCTTTCTTTACTTAATAAAGGGAACTTAACCTTGCTCAATTCGTCAAAAACTAGTAATAACCTACGGCGATAAAACGTTTGTATTCCAAGTTTAACTAGCATTCTTCGAAGTAATATTTTCTTATCGATACTATAAAATAAAAAGTACCTATATTACAAAGATTATTTTGTTTAAAGCGTAGAATGGCACGGCGATATTTCAATAATATCATAATACACAAAAACAAAGAAATACATGTGGACATCGCAGTGCAAGCAAGTTTGCTTTTCAGCTACCGAAAACAAACGAATAAGTTCCACATTTGTTCGATTGTTTCCGTCGACTACTTCCTTACGGCGATAGCCAGGTTGCTTTCCTCAAACTAATAATAGTATAGAAGTTACAATAAAAGCAAGTTTGCTTTTCGGCGAATGCAAACAAGTGTGGACTATACGGTTTAAGTAAGTTTGCTTTTGGTGAACGACAACAAACAAAGTAAGCTTAATTTCAGTGAATAAATGAAACGAATTAGTGTAGGTATTACAGCGATTGAGCGCACAGCACTTCAACCTTGCGACGGCTATAGGTGTTGGAAGTCTTTAGCAGGAGACCATGGTGTCTCGACGAGCGCTGGGGATAATTCTGCTGTGGGGCGAGACGTCATCCGCTCGCGCCTCTCTGAACCGGAGAGGGGCAAGGCCTCCCGGACTTCCACGTCGCAGCCGCTGGTTGATCAAGAAACGGCCAAGGTCTACAGTGGTTCTCAGAAGTTTCTTTCTTGGGATATACCCAGGTCTTTTGCAATAGCCCACTTGTGACAGAACACCGCATAGTTTTACTCAGTTCGATTCCGACATACCACTTCACCGCTAACTCCGGTGAGGTGATGACCCATGGGAGATTCGACACGAAAAAAAAAGTCATTACAGCAATAACAAGTTAGATTGTGGCAAACGTAGACATTAGATAAACAAATTTAGAGACAGTAGTGACAGCATAGTGAGGACGTTACGATGATAGCAAACTCGTTTCCAGTTCCGCCAAATACTTTTGAATAATCTCCAATCGTTCATGAGTCGTCGGTCGCTCTCGTTCACTTGTTCGAGTCCAGGCATAATACGTATACAGAACCAAAGTAACAACAAACAACATTAACTACTAATAAAGCTAAGTGTCTGAACGACACGTTTCTCACATAAAGTTAGATAAAGAGTCCAATTGAGAACGATTTGATATCTCCAACATGTGTGGAACTGGGTCGTGAGATGCTGCATGCGTCTGAGTTCAATCTGTTAATAGCTCGAACCAGGAATTACATTACAAAGTGTTATATATCAAAGACAGTATTATTAGTGTGCTTATTTGCAGAAAGCATAGAGATGACGGCTGTCAGACGCGTGTGGAGACAAAACAAAAGGGGAATGTGCATGTCCTGTTCGTGTTACGGTGTTACCAGCGATGACCTTGATCTGCATTTTTGCATTCTTTTTAACCCCCGAAGCAAAAAGAGGGGTGTAGCTTTCAATCGGATTAACCGATTTCGATGCGGTTTTTTTTATTTGAAAGCCAGTTTCCATGCGGTGGTTCTTAGCTATGTTTGGTTAATATCGGTCCAGCAGTGTAAGAGTACCAGCTCTTTTCCAAAATGATGTAAGGAATTTTGTAATCGTTGAAGGGATTTTCGAGTCGGGGGTGTTTTGAATTTTAAATTTATGATTATTTATATAAAGTATTAAAGCCACCAGCTGTTTATGATGGAATTGTTAGGAAGACATTGCACACCACGTCCAACATGGCATCTATCTTAGTGTTTCATACATTACAACCATCTAGTATCTTCACGAACAGGTCACGCATGGCCTTAATGCGGGCGAAACCGCAGTATATAACTATACATATAATGTAAATAATATATACATACTTAATTCAGTTATTTTAATTTCACATATAAGTCAATAACATACTAAATTATATACAGTGTAATCATTTCGTTATGCAAATCACATTTAAATATAACTTTTATGAATTAATCCATTTCCAACAACTTTATAACCGGTTCCAACTTAGATAGACATTTTACTTTGAAAATGTAAGATGCACTGAATCAGATTCGAAATATTTTGAAATATATAATTGTCAGCATAGGAAAGAGTCACGTCGCAGACGGCTGAGTCTTTCAAGAAACGACGCTTGATGAAGAAATTATATACGCATTTCCCCAACACTACAATATAATAGGCTCACGCCCTATTCCCGTCAGGGTTAGCCAGAGACGATAGAGCATCATATATCAAGATCCTGACAACGCAGGCTGTTCATTTCAAAATTTGACGACTCGAACTGAAAAAGAGCTATCAAAAAAAGAGTTCGACTTGTTGGCATTTCGACAATAAAATTATGCAACCTCTGTCTGCCTACAGTAATCCGATGAAGGAATGGTGACGGTTCAATTAATTCAAATAATCGTAATCGTGGGAGAGTCATGCTTCGGCACGTATGGGCCGGCTCGACCGAAGTGATACCACGACCTCACAGAAAACCGGCAGTGAAGCAATGTTTGCATTGCTTTTCGCCGAGTGAGTGAAGTTACCGGAGGCCCTAACCCTTCCCTCTCCTCTTCCACCCTTCCCCTACTCCCACCTTAAAGGCCGGCAACGCACTTGTGACTCTTGAGTTGCAGGTGCCTATGGGCGGCCATAATCATTTACCATCAGGTGAGCCGTCTGTTCGTTTGCTCCCTATGCCATAAAAAAAGTCCTATTACTCTTTTACGTTGAAACGGCTGGTCAGATTTCGATAGATACAATTTTTCGCACCGATAGAGAGTACACGGGCAATGAGTATCACTGGGCCGGGGTCCTGTGTAATAGGAGTGTTGGTTAACCGCTATAGATAAAAGATACTTTGCCAGTTGCGTGGCGAAAATACTAAAATAATTCTGCCCTACCTCCTAATAAATACTGAAGTAAATTTTTATACTCTCACGAGTTACTCTGCTGTATCGCTGTCGTTCTCATAGACCACCTTTGGTGTGACTAAATGGAGAGAAAGAGGGAGGAAGCGGCGATTAACAATAGCCGTAAACGTCACGATCGGAAACTTTGAAAATGTTTACGATGATAAAGGAGTGAATACACAGAATAACAGAAGAACGGAAGGTAGAGCTTTCCCCTTAATTTACCTTACCTTACCTAGGATATAGCGTTCAATTATCGTAATTTTTTGTCAACTTAGTTGAATAAAATAAATTATAGTTTAAGAAAACTTAAAAAAAACCGGCCAAGTGCGAGTTGTTGTTTCGACATTTCGACTCCCTTTCCACACAGCTGTCAAAACTTAATAGCAATATATCAGAAAGTTAATAATACTTTATTAACTTATTCTTAACTTTTTTCTTGATTATAATAAAACAAATTTAGTCTTTCCTTTATTGCCATAATCCTACTAATATTATAAACGTGCAAGTTTGTGAGGATGTATGGATGGATGGATGGTTTCACGCCAAAACTACTGAACCAATTACGATGAAACTTGTTATGTAGATAGCTGGAGACCTGGATTAACATATAGGCTACTTTTTATCCCGATATTCCCACGGAATCGGGACTTACAAGGGGGAAACCGTGGGTTGCAGCTAGTATAATATAAACAAGTGGTGTTTACGTTTAAGTAATTGCTACACTGTATTCTTATTATTGCATATATTATATTGTAAGTGTTTTTATGTGTAAGTAATTGTTAATAAATAAAAAATAAATAAATAGTGGCAACGGATATATACATTCTGTGAAAATTTCAACTGTCTACCTATTACGGATCATGAGGTACAGCCTGGTGGCAGACAGACGGACAGTGGAGTCTTAGTAATAGAGTTCCGTTTTTACCCTTTGGGTACGGAACCCTCAAAACAAATCAAACAATCGTGGGATGCTTTTTACTATATTTTTATTAAACTCTAATTTTATAAATAGCTACCAATGAACTATTTGTAACATTTAATGTACAATCAACAAATTTAAAAACAAAATAAACCGACTTCAACGAAAAAATACATAATGTATCCTACTAATATTATAAACGTGAAAGTTTGTGAGGATGTATGGATGTTTGTTGCTCTTTCACGCAAAAACTACTGAACCGATTGCGATGAAACTTGGTATGTAGATAGCTGGAAACCTGGATTAACACATAGGCTACTTTTTATCCCGATATTCCCACGGCATCGGGACTTACGCGGGTACAACCGCGGAGCGCAGCTAGGGTAACATATTCTAAGATATGTAGAATATAATAGTGAAACAATCACGATAATTAGTCCATACATACGGATCGAATACAGAACCTCATTTTCTGAAGTCGGTTAAAATTAGTTATGTAGTTTTTAGTTCCGTTTGCTATTAACGAGTATTTTTCAATGACCGCGGCTGTTGCGAGTATGGGGGCTCGGAACTGTTTTAATACAACTTCCAACACCAATATAAACCTTACTTAACTCAACACCTCAAAAACATACAACTATGTACACAGCAAAACGATTTAATTTCAACATTTAGTATGTCAGATATCAAAAAACACTGCATTTGTCTTTACAAAGGAAGGATGTAAAGTCAGTGTGTTTACGCCATTATTACAAGAGTTATGCCAGCACGAATACGCCATTACAATATAAGAATTAATATTGCATAAGTTTAGCATTGGTTTAAGCATTATAAGATATTAGCATATTGGTTTGTTTTCTATTCATATCTCTAACATAAGTATTCATGGCCGCTTGTACTTGCTGGTTAGTAATTGCAACAAAGTCTGAGGACAAAACTAGATTGAGAAGGTAGGACACAGCAGATTACTAGTAGAGATGGAACCGCCCTACTGATTTGGCACATGAGACACCGGAAACATTGCCATTTTGATTCTGATGAGGAGTTTCACCGGATGGAATACTGTCTATTGATTACAATCATTGCTATGCAGACAGCACTGGAGATATAATTACACGGGCTATGCCAATATTCCTTGTTTCATTGTGTGCTAGTCGTGAGCAACTTATGTCGAAAATCGATGGCACTTGAGTCAGGGTCTATGAGTTTGTTCACAAAAATCTGGTCCAGTTCAACCTCACCAATACACAAGTCTACATTCACTCTGACCCCGAAGATCCAAAACACAACCCTTACCGTCTCAGAGAGTATCAGAGCATCCATAGGTTACGGTAACCGCTTACCACCATAAAAAACAAATAATTTGAAAATAAAACTAAAACAGTAAGGAATTACATACAATAAAATTTAATGTTTCCATTTTAAGATGCAGATAAATAGCTTACCTATACAAATAACAGATATGGCGAAGGATGCAATGTATGGGACATAATTGTATGCCCACACATACCCACTGCATAAATACTTATATGGAAAGCTGAGCAATGAAGACTTAGAATTAGGTATTAGGTGAGTGTGAATGCCAATATCTTCAGTGGATCAAGGTGGACTGCAATTTATTGATGCTTTTTGTACTTTTTTATTCTTATTTTAATTGTGCAATATACAGGTTATCCCAATGAACTTTGGCTATGATAAATTATTAGTCATGATATCAGGAAATTACCCGGTCATGATATGAGGAAATTACAGGAACCAGTAAAACCACTTAGGGCCTCCTCATGTAGAACCTTTTTTTTTTGTGCGTGTGGAAACCCCCTCGGGCCGTCACCCCACCGGGGTTTTCAGTGGGGCGGTATGTCGTACTCGAACCGACTAAAACCACACGGTGTGCCATACTGCGCCTTAAATAGGAGGGTTCCGGGAACAGCTTTTATTAATACATCCGGAAGAACGTAGAACCAGCTTTAAGGAGCTACATTCTTCAGTTAAGCTCTCAAGAAAAATATGCTCATTTATAGCTCACTGCGACTACTGTTCTGAGCTACTCTGTAGTTCGATGTGTCTTCATTAGATGACATTGAAGTATGTTTTTTTCTGTATGTGGATTTCGTCACAGCGAGAGATCTTACTAGCCTTTTGTGTGGTTTCCTTTGCACACTTTTTAAAATCGAAATTACCCCATGTGTTTTCCTGTAGTCCATGTAATTTCATAATGATCAGTTAAGTGGAAGCAAACATTTGTTTGTATGACATTTCAATTTGGAAAGGTTCCTATCAAAAACATAGCACAGATGTTTTAGCCTTTTATAAACTTAAATATTTTATCAAATTATAAAATTTTTATTTGCCAGTGTGTAAAAATGTAAATGTCATGATGCCTTTCACTGCAACAATGTTAATTTTTTTGTGAAAGGTAGCGATTATTTGATATGATTAAATTATAATTAACTAAATAGTATGTTTGTAATTAGAATAAATAATAACAAGACAAATAAGTAAAGCAAATTAAGTACAAACATTTATTTATTTTAATATAAAATTAGGTACAAGTATTTCAAAATTTGTGTATTTATTTTATGCTTTGTGATTTTTTTTTACTGTGATTAAGTTCTAACTTATATCAAATAGAAAAAAAAATTGTTTATGAATTTGTTACTAAATATATCAACCTAAACATATCAAGGTTTTTAAAACATCCAACTTATGTATAAATTTGTTTGTTTGTAACACTTTCACTACTGAACTGCTCAACCGATCATGTTGCCAAGTTATTACATACATCGTCACATCCACGGCCATCTTACGAATCTGTCTAGTAAAGTTACGAATGTTCATTTATCTCCGATCCGTGTAAAATATTGGATATCCTGTTGATTATATCATGATAAAAAGGTTACATTTTGAAAACCAAATGTACCAGAATACTGATTTCTTTCAATATCCCTATTACAAAAAAAGTATTTAGTAATTTTTTTTATGCTTTTAAAATGCTACCCTATGAATGCTTTTTTTGCAGATTCGTAAGTTTGCTGTGGATGTGATGAAATGTTTTTTAGGGATACAGAGGTGGCCCTTTCATCTAAAAAGAAGTATGACTCCAAAGAAAAATAAATTTTATGCAAAAAGATGTTTTTAATAATATTTGAGTGGAAATTTACAATTTTTTTTTTTTACTTATTTCATCATTTTAGTGAATTTTACTAATAATTTCTTCAGCACCAAATAAATAAACTTAACTGATAAAGAAACAGAGACAATATAGTATCAAAGTTATCAATCACTATGTAATGTTTTTATAGGTACATTTATACAAAAATATTAATTGGTTAAGTGATAAGTACTAATCTACTTCGCGAATGGGGTCAATAACAGACATATTGTCTCATAGCTGCTTTGTAAGGTCATCATATTAGTTCTAATGCTCATATATCTATGAAACTACTGAACCAATTTCAATAAACCCTTCATTGTACACAAATACACACACACATATATCTATATAATTAATATATTGATTTTTCTTATTTTTTATTGTCTTTTAAATTTTCTTTATTGATTTATTTGTGTCAATGAACATACATATGAATGACATAGGTAATAAAATAAATATCTTTGTATATGTGCCGTAGGGTGGAGACTTGGTGTCATGAAATACAGGCCTAGAGCTTACTTCAGGTACCAGTCTCCTTTAATATACTAATATTACCATAAATACAAATAAAATAAAAGTTATGTAACAAAAACATCTATTCATATAGTATTTATTAATGTAAAGTTGTATATTTTGATAACATAAATATATATTATTATTGTTAAAAGCTACTCAATCTAGTATGAGGTATTAATAAATGCAGGCAACACCGCAAGCACGGCTAGTATTAAAAAAAATTACTTGCTTAATAGACTGCTACCCAAGTCCATGATGAAGTATGTTAAAAACTGCAGATGTTTATTCTGAATTTGAAATCACATTTGTTTAACTACGGTAACAGTCAATTTAATATACTGAATTGAAGATTTAAGATCTGAAGATTTACTTTTCTATGTAGCTTATTAAAAAAAGTTTGTTCAGTATCATTTTTTTAGTTTCTAAGTACTTAAAAAACTAATTCAATGGTCTTCAGTATTCACAAATTATATTTACTTTAGGTACATGTAAATAATAACGTACTGATCTCGTTACTGCTGATAATAATCAGCATAACTGAAAAGTTAACTTATATTATCACATATCGAGGTCAACCGCTGCGAGAAAAATATGCAATGGTACTTAAAATTAAGGCAAAAACAAAATCATATTTAGATAAAATATTTAAATTTTGGTACTGATAATACTAGTAATATGAATAAAAATCAACACTTACCTGAATAATAATAATGAAACAACCAAGATGTCTCAAAATAATGTTATGATCACGTCTTAAATTCACAAAAACAGACCAACAAAACTTAAATCACGAGATGACTAAACTCATGCAAATATTTGCAATACTGATACATAGACGATATCACAGATACGCACAACACACTGATGT
Organism: Euplagia quadripunctaria; assembly: GCA_963859945.1. Classification (NCBI taxonomy): domain Eukaryota; kingdom Metazoa; phylum Arthropoda; class Insecta; order Lepidoptera; family Erebidae; genus Euplagia; species Euplagia quadripunctaria. Next base: position 4,118,578 of record OY982585.1, read on the forward strand.
TTCTTGTATTAAGTAGTGTAATAATGTAAACAAAGAACGGCGGCGTTAAATAAGTTTTTAATTGATAATAAAATGTAAACAAAACAAATAGGCACGCACCGAAAAGACACCGAACTTCGAACTGACTGGAATGACGTGAATCACCTTGCTTGCCATGTTTAACACTAAATTTTACCCGTCAATTTTTTTTTTATCGAAAAATATGTCTAAGAAAATAAACTCTACCAAAAAAAGCCTATTGTTTTTATGAAATGCTCTCAAAGCATAAGATGTTGTGTTTTCTTCAACAATAAATAAAATAAATTAAAATAATTGAAAAAAAAACTGTCAGTCGTAGGACTGCACGTCAGAAGTGAAAACATAAATTACATATAAATATACATATACACACCCACACATATGTGAGCATGATAGTTACGCCAGTTCAATGCTTTTTCCCCACGCCAAAGGTACCCAACGTGCCTAAAGAAGTTTACACTTCAAAAAACAATTCGAATTGTATTCTTTTTTCTATCTCTTGTTATTTAATACTAATTTCTATAGATTCTTCATATGTCTAGTGTGATGAAATGGAACTTATATAACAATACTATCCAAACTACCTTTAAATTAAGAGTAGATTGCTGATCGGATCTTACCCTCGTCATTTCCCCGACATGGTAAAACTGCTACTGTACCGCTCCCCGCCCTTGTCGCTAAGAAATAAGATACAGAGTACTGGATAAGTTAATGCCGTATGCTTATGCATTATTGTGGTTGTGGCTGTCAAAATTTTATCCCATTTAAGAAAATCCAATTTTAAATATTTTTTTGTATGAAAGTTAATAAATAAAATAATATTTTGGAAAATGTTTCAAAATGTTTTGCCGTAATTATATATTGCTACTTAATGTTCCAGATTACCCGACAAAAGTGGTTTATTTTATTAACTGGTATTATTAAAATGACAATCAGGTTAGCCAACTGAACTGACCTGACAGAAAGAAAAGAATTATTTTGTCAGAATGTGGAGTGTGTTGTTCGTATTTCGTACCTATTATATTTAGATGTAATTAATATGATTTTATTATTCGTCATCGGTTTCAATTTGAAAATGATATATCTTTTTGAGTAACTCATAAGACAACATATTAATCATGCTTTAATTTTGTGCACTTTAAAACTGCAACAACACAAGCAATTTTTTTACATCACAAGAGACTATTGATTATTCGGGTCTCTTCGGATGAATAGCCGAGATAGTGTTGCCAGCTTAAAATGAATGAAATTGTGCAATAAATTAGAGTAACTTTTTTCTGTACATTAAGTAGTTTTCGTAAGGCGTTTCTTAGTTGGAAGTCTCAATAAAATAGTAATGTATTTAATTAATTTATCGGTGATTAAACGCAAAAAATTCAAATGACCAATGGTGTCTTGTAATTGTAATGATGTGTTCTAGTACTTCTGCTTTTTGTTTTTTTTGTTAAATCAGGTACTTAAGTACTGCTTTAATGTAAACGAATGTAATTACGTATGGGCTCGGAATTCCCGGCAACAGCCAGCTAGAGGTACAGGTATGCAACCTTTACTTGCTGAGCTATTCATACTCACTTCATCTCATACTCAATTCATCCGTGTAAGCAATATCCCTTTCCTGACATTGCCTTCCCTTCTTACCTACCTCGACATATCTTTTCAATGCATCTACTCCTTTTTAAAGTGAGAACTTCTTTAGGCACGTTTGTGCACTTTTGCTATGGGGAAAAAGCACTGAACTCGTGACCGTCACGCTAATAATACATATATAGATCCACTAGAGGGTGATAATCTAAACATTGAGTTCTGTCAGCTCCTTATTAATTAATGTCACCAACCTGCCTTTGGAAATAGAGGCGTAAATGCAATAGAATGGAATGTAAACGACCGAATAACATGATTTTTTTCTAAGAACTTTCTTAGGTACATAGATATTATACGTAGAAGATGGTTTTCATTTTGTATTTCGTGTAATCACGTGACATGTTGCGTTTTTCACTTACCCCTGATTCTATCGGACATACGGACGGTATTAATGTTGTATTTCTTGCCTCTGGCTCTGGGAACGTGCGGGTGAAGGCGCCTGCGTTTTCGTTGTATTGTGTGTTGCAGCGTTGTTTTTGACAGGCGCTGTGGTACAAATCGAACTGACTTACTAACGTGTTGTGTTTTTTCTGTATTTAATATTATTAATAATAGTATTTAATATTTTATTTTCTACAACTTCTCCCAACCTTGGACTGTAATTATTTATCATATTTGATTCTATGTTCGACATCATCATTATTAATATTGAAGTTTTACTATTTGATTGGCAAGTAACTGACAGATAATATGCTTCTTTCAACTTTCAAGTTGATTTATTTCCGAAAAATAGTCTAAGAAATATAGTCTTGCTTTTGGATGACTTTTTAAAATCAAAAATTCTCTAAGTTTTTTATGTCATGTCATTATGTTTATATCATAATCAGAAATTTAGGGGTACTGAGCCCTCGAAAAGTGTAGTCGTTTCACAGTGTGAATGCTCGTAGTATAAGAAAGAAGAAGAGAGTTGGCTTATGTTGTCGTAGATGGTTACGTAGATTATGTTATTTAGTAGGTATCGATTTTCTATAAGCTACTTAGTATAGTAGTGACATCTTTTGCCGTTATCTTGTACTACTTTGATTATATAAGATAACAAAGCTTTGGAACACTGCCAACAGATGGCAATGTTCTACGTATATGTTATATTATAGCTTTTAAGTTTACTTATGTATATCTACCTACAATGAATGAGTATCTTGGCATCTGTGTCCATGATTACAGCTGCAATTCTGGTTTTTACAGCGGGAATCCCGCAGATAGCGCGAGTAGTAACTCGTCTCTTCTTATACATATACAAATGACCCCCAGTGTGATACTGATAATGATTCGCGACATTGTCTCTGTCAAACGTGCTTTGAATATTAAATGTTTGTTTGGTTTCTATATATCTCTACTCAATGAACTTATAGTAGATTGTTAATGAGTGAATGACAACATTAAAGAGTACTACCTCAGAGAACGGAGGTCTGTGGAGTGGGACATACAATGCTGAATCATTTGAGAAAGGTGAATCAATACGCGGAGTAAGTTTCGATCAGAGATGTTATAGTTTTTGTGACATAGTGTTTGCAAAAAAACAATCAAAGTGAAGTGTAATAATTAATTGAATATGATCCAAATATTGGAGAACACGGCAATATGTTGGACAAGTAAGATCAATTAAAGAAAGTTTTAATGTGCAAAAACTAAATAAATTCTTGGGATAAATTAAGGCTAACAATCGTGGTTTATAAATAAAAACTGTTGCAATCTACATGTGTTTCCTGTGGGTACATTATTTGCGAAGTTTTCGAAATCGTCATGGACCGTGAAATAGTTTTGAATTGGTGCGTGTTTGCCGCCATCTTTATAATGTAAGTAGTATTTTGTTTAAGTTCTGTGTAAGTCGTTTTAGTAAGCATAATCATACTAGTTTGACACTTCGTGAGCGACTGTAATCGAAGATAGTTCTAAAGTGTTGAACTAACAGTGGTTACAATCTGTGCCTCTCTATTTCATTCATTATTTATATTGTCTGTGGTAAAAAGTAAAATACATTTATTATTATTTTTAAATAACGAACTCGCTAGTTAATATTTAAATTGTACAATATGTATCTATTGGTTTTAAAATAAACTTTGAAGTTCGAAACATATTTTCTGTTAGACCGACATTTGGAGTAAGGAAGTGAGAGTGAGAACCAGGATGTTAGCAGGGAGGGTTCTTTACATCGTACTGATTGCTAATTTAATTAGCAACAACTAATTGTGCCCTGAGTTCCTTACTCAAGTTCTTTGCTGAAATTAGTATCCTCTTTATTTTTTTTTATGGGTTACGGTGCGACCCCGACGGTTTAAAATTTATTTTTGTTCCTATAATCTTCCTTTTCTCAGTCCTGGTTTTGATCTGGTTTCCTCTACTTATGTTATACATACTATTGTGTACTTTTAGCCGTAGTTAAGCTTGGTACCAAGGAGAAATATAAAGAATATTCTTGAAAACAATTAGATGTATCACCATCATTGTTTCAGCCATAGAACGTCCACCGTTTCCTCGGCGTTGAGACATCCTCTGCATTAAGGCTGTCTGTCCCATCAGCCGTTATCATTAACTAACGGACAAATGTTACTGTGGAGCCTCACATTAACAATATTTTTAAAAGATATCTAAAATGTTAAGTTAAGTCAAATCTTTTTCTGTTAATATGACCCGTCGTGTCTTAGAAAAGTGTTATAAATTAAAGAAATTTCGTTTATTACGAGGCAAACTTCTACTAGCACAAAATTTTCTCTTTTTTTTTATGTGGAAACTTGCAACTCGAAGGGCTTTAGAAGCGCTCCCGGTAATCGTGTGACGGGATGCTCCTTCCGCCATTTTCCCAAGTCATCTGGGTGATTTTTTACAGAGTTTTCCTTCCCCTAAAAGTTTCCGGTCTTGTTCGTTGCCGGTCAAGGTTGGAGTTCCGTGTCGGAACTTGTCCCATTCGTAGAAACGAACCAGAGTAAGCAAACCCCACCTGTCTCTGCTCCAGGTATTTTTTTCAGGCGATTTTTTCTTCACACTTGTTGAGAGCTACCATTCTTCTCGAGCGTAACTGATCAGGATTGAACCATCTCAGTATAAATTTTTTTTTGATTGATTGATTGATTTGATTTCGAACAAATTATATTTAACTAGGGATTTCCTGGTGGTCAAATTTTGACCATAATTCATTTATAACCCCCGACGCAAAAAGAGAGATATTATAAGTTTGACGTGTCTGTATGTCTGTCTGTGGCATCATAGTTCCCAAACGGATAAACTGATTGGAGTCCGGATTTTTTTTTTTGAAAAGTGACTTGATCGAGAGTGTTCTTAGATATAATTCAAGAAAATAGAAAGAAAGAAAGAAAGAAAGAAATGAATTTATTTTGTACTCCTGTTTACAGTTTACAGTAAATTCAACACACTAAAATTACATTATAAAACTATTCTTAGATTATCTATAACACAGTGACTTAAGACTACAGGGTACAAAAATGGTTCTTAGCTCAGCATTGGGCCACTTCTTAGTTAAGAGGTGGCGCTGATATTCTGCTAAGACCGGATGTAGTGAATGACGCTCACAGACAACAGATAGCATTAATACATAAAATACATCTGTCTGAAAATTTTTTAGAATTGTAAATAAACAAATAAAAGAAAAACCGAAAAGAAAAAAAAGAAAAAAAAAATCCAAAATACAAAAGGTATAAATAATTTTAATTAGAAACTATACATTCTTCCTGTTTAAATTCCAAATAAGACCTTGTCTCAAAGCAAACAATGCTTAAATCTCGCAAGAAGAAAATTTAGTCAATCATAGCCAAGAGAGCAATCCAACATAATCGACACCATTGTCTTTGGAATTCGCTCGGGGTTCTCAATACGACGCGACGCCGCGACGCTAATGTTAGAGTATTATATTCTATGTGTATTGAGCCCGGGAAATAAGATTAACAAGAAAAGTGTATTTGGTGTAACGTTTAATGTGTGTATTTAGAAAGTTTAATGTGATTATGTGTATATAATGTTGTTAATGTATATAAGTTATCTGTGTTATAATTAAGTAAGTTGTGGATCAAGTGAAGAAGACAAATAAAGCGAGTTTGCTGCTGCTGCTGAGGGAGGCCAGCCACCTTGCAATATAGTGCATACACAAGGTAGGTTCAGGTTTGTTGCTTTTGCATATCGAGGAGATATTGTTTAAATTTTTTTTTAAAACTGAATACCGATTTAAGGGCACGGAGAGGTGGTGGCAGGTCGTTCCAGCACCGAGTGGCAGTCAACTTGAAACTCCCTCGAAAAGCGGCAGTTCGATGTCTAGGTGTCATAAGCAGGTATGTAGATGCCCGGGTATTATGTATATTATGGTCACTAGACCAGACGAGTTTTTTGTAAAGATATGTAGGCCTCCCAGTCAGAATAACTCCAAACAACAGAGTGGCTAAATGAAGCCTTCTACGTGACTTCATTTTTAACATGTTGCCCTTGTTTAAAAATGGAGTAACATGTGAGCGCGGTGGCACTTCAAAACAAAACCGAGCGCATGCGTTTTGCACCCGCTGAATGAGCCTATCAGCTTTGCTTTGTAAGCAGGACCCATACACTGTGTCACCATAGTTTAGCTTGGCTAGTACAAGTGACTCGCAAAGCATTATACGCATATCCACAGTAATATATGGTCGTATCCGATAAAGCAGTTTGAGCCTGTAGAAACAATTCCGCACAACTTCCACGACCTGGGTCTCAAACTGAAGAAGGCCATCAAAAACCACTCCCAGGTTGCGAGCCTCCAGCACCTGCTCAATTCGACTTCCATCAATCCTAACATCCGGGTTACTACTCTGAATTTTCTGTATAAATCTGTTCAGCTGTTCGAAGATCATCAGCTCTTTTGTTATACCTAGTTGAATTTTTTTTTCATTGGCCAGTATAACTTGGACTGTCATTGTATAGACTCATGTACCATGACAGATCAGTATATCTTGGACGCGTGTATCTTAATGTAGCCGTTATATCACGTCATTTTTAAATTTGTAACACAAATTGTTCACGAAATGTTTTTAAAAAGCGTACAAAGATTTATCTTCACATGTTAATATTTAGATATTATATTTCCACGTTGAATTTCTATTAGCCGATAAAATACCTCTTGTGTTATGCATGTAATGTTTACATTACAAGTATTTCTTATCTTTTATAGTGTCAAGAAATGTTGGTTAATAAAAAAATAGATCTTTTGATCTCGTAGGTCAGCGCTACTGATATAATAGTTTTGAACTTAGAATACCTACCTATAGATCAGTCTCGAAGCAGCAGATAAACAGTAATTCCGCAACCTGCTTTAGTACATCGTAAAATCTCAAGTACTCTTAGGTACCTACTTATATTATTAATGCAAAGTTATAATGGACTAGCAGCGCCCCGCGGTTTCACCCGCGTAAGTCCCGATCCCGTGGGAATATCGGAATAAAAAGTAGCCTATATGTTAATTCAGGTCTCCAGCTATCTACATACCAAGTTTCATCGTAATTGGTTCAGTAGTTTTGCCGTGAAAGAGTAACAAACATCCATCCATCCATCTATCCAAACTTTCACATTTATAATATTAGTGAGATGAATGTTTACTTAATCACACCAGAACGACTGAACGGATCTAGACGATATTTTGCACAGAGTTAAACTATTGTCTGGAATAGCACATAGCCTACTTATTGTGATACTTTTTAATCGGTTCCCGATCAAATATTCCACACGAACGAAGTCGCAGATAACAATTAGTCACTACATATTTTAAAACAAAGTCCCGCACCGCGTCTGTCTGTTCACGATGAACTGAAAAACTACTGAACGGATTTTCATGCGGTTTTCACTAATAGACAGAGTGATTCATGAGAAAGTTTTAGGTGTATAATTTGTTTAGATTTTGTTTAAATTGATTGAAATATCGCCACCCGGAAAAAAAAAGTGTCATATCACAAAAAAAGTGTCATACATATCCCATGTTAGGTTAGGTTAGTTTTAACATTTTTATAGCATTAAATAGCAAATGTTGCATTTGGTCAGCTGTAAAAACATCGTTATTAGCTCAGTGCAAAAGGGAACAAAGTACCATTTTCAATTGAGTTGTTTTGTGCAATTCACCGGCATAAAAGTTGTGTTTTCTCGAAATAGCTGTTTTTGTCTTATGATACTTTTTTGCCGGGTGGCGATATGTTGATGATTGTTGAAGATGTCTCTGCTACCCGTGCGAAGCCGGGGCGGATTGCTAGTAGTACTATACATGAAAATTTGAGTTTGTTTATGCGTTTTCAAGTCTTACCTACTGATTATCGTGTAATTTTGAATGCGATAGATTGAAATCTCCAATAACGCGAGCGAAGCCGCGGGGAAAAGCTAGGAATCAATAAAGTACAAAACTAATTAAATCTTTATCTTCCTATAACATAACAATTAAAACCTGGTTCTAAGAATTTGATGACGTAACAGGCTTTACCCTTGATAATCTAAGGTTAAAGGTTAATTAATAATTACGATTGTTAGGATAATCATAAATCTGTGGATTAGAAGTGTTTCCCCTATCACATGGCCCCAATTTATTAAATAACCGTTGAACCTTACCTAATCCCTACTATGAGATATGCTGTCCTGTGCTATGCTGTGTTGTGCTGTGCTATGCTGTGCTGTGCTGTGCTGTGTCTTCTTGATCACTTGATTATGAACCTAATATTGCATAGTCCATGGACGTCATTTGTACAGCTTTACAGGTTCGCGCCCCAAAGGTTCATGTTATGAAGTTATATATGTACCTATTAGGGATGTTGCGGATGCAGAATTTTTGACATCCGCGGATGCGGATTCAGATGCGGATTTTATGAAGGTCGTTTCCGCAGTTGCGGATGCGGATGCAGATGTCCAAATCAATACAGAAACTCTGCAATTGCGAATGCGAATACGAATATTCGCGACATCCCTGAATACACAATAACAAACGCGTCAGGTCTTGTCACCGAAATCTCCATTCCTATTGGTCAATCAGCCCGTGTATACGTCACGCGCCAGTCACCGGCCCCACCCACTTCATTTTGACGCAACTTGCACTACATCTGCATCCGCATGAACATCCGCATTGGTTATTCCGGATGCGGATGCAGATGTCCAAATAGATGCAGAATCTCTGCGATTGCGGATGTGGATGCGAATATCCGCAACATCCCTGGTACCTATTATACAACTTCGTGAAAGAACTTACATTGCGTGATATAGGCGACATAATTCCTTCCCTAGATGGCGCTAGGTGTATTAATTGTATGTGGATATTACCGGGGGTATATTGTAGGTGTGCTGATGAAATACGGTCCAACAGTTTAACGATTTATTCATCCATGTGCCAGTGTTTTTCGTTAATCAGTGAATATATTAGCTTGCTTCATAATGGCTCACTATAATTATGAACTTTATAATAACATCTTATCTAGAGTTCATTCGTGTCATGTTTAATTGAAATAATGTTATTTTAGGAGACAAAACAATATGCTATGTTGTTTGCTGTGTTGCCTGGCAGTTCTGAGTATGTCATGCTCGCTTAGACGTCTGCCTGTCGTTTGGCTCCCTTTGATATGGTTGAAGTGGACGATGGCTGGCGCGTGCGTCTTGCTCGTAAACGAGTGCCGTTGGTTGGGGCTGGTCATCTCCGAACTGCTATTACTTACATATAGTAGTAGTTTGCATGACTGTTTATAGTTTAGAACAATACGTTACATTGTCCTCACATTTAATTTGCGCATATATAAGCAACTAGCAGCGCTCCGCGGTTTCACCTGCGTAAGTCCCGATCCCGTGGGAATATCGGGATAAAAAGTAGCCTATATGTTAATTCAGGTTTCCAGCTATTTACATACCAAGTATCATCGCAATCGGTTCAGTGGTTTTTGCGTGAAAGAGTATCAAACATCCATCCATCCATCCATCCAAACTTTCACATTTATAATATTAGTCGGATGTAACTAGAGACTTGTAAAAAACATGTTGAAAAAGAGTATCCTTGGAGTTTCTTGTCTGTTCTTCTCCACAGAATCTACGTATTGGAACAGGCAACTAACTTCACGACTGACTTAGCCTGACTGACTACTACTCCTGACAATTCAAAAATACCTATAATGGTTTAATTGAAATAAATGATTTTGATTTTGCGCCTGGCAGTTCATGCTGGTCTTCCTTTTCCGTTTTATTCCGTTCATACTGGTTCACCTTAATGTATGGTACCAAGATGAAGGCAAAAAATATTATGAAAGTAAAATAAATGCTGTGGTGATGAGGTTACTGCCAAGTATACGATGAGTAAGATTGGTTGACAGATATAGTACATTCCGCATGTGATATTCGGGAGCAATCTGGCTCGAAAGAGGACTTATGCCGCGTTCCTATAATCAAGAAACGATTCTTATTGCTTACAGACGGTAAAATTTTGGTTCAATTTTCAACGAAAATTTTACTGTCCGTAAGCAAAACGAATCGTTTCTTGATTATAGGAACGCGGTATTAGTGATGAAAATTGGAAAGGGTATGCTGAGGTGGTTTGGGTACGTGGAAAGAATGAATGAGGAACGAATGACAATACAAGATATAAGACGAACGTTAGTGGGGTGGCCGGTAGAGGTCGACCACGCGGAACTTACCCTGATAACAGAGTACTGAGATAACCCTGATAACAGAGAAACCGGGGTGCTTGTATGAAATGTTTTACTAAAGTAGAGGTAGCTTGTGAAGTATGTAATGATAGAAGTAGTTGGCTGTTGTCTCTGCCTACCCCGAAAGGAGAAAGATGGGAGCTTATGTATGTATGTAAGCATAACAATATCATTTTTAGTACCTACTTAATCTAAAACCTTGAGCGTACCCGCGAGCGTAGAAAATCAGGAATTAAAAGCATGTTAGAAGTGAAAACATAACTTCACACTGTATCCTATATACAATACTAACAACCCGCCCCGGCTTCGCACGGATAGCAGAGACATCTTCAGCAATCATCAACATATTTGAATTTAGACATAATCTTAACAAATTATACACCTAAACCTTCCTCATGAATCACTCTGTCTATTAGTGAAAACCGCACGAAAATCCGTTCAGCAGTGTTTCAGTTTATCGCAACAGACAGACAGACACGGCGGGGGACTTTGTTTTATAATTTGTAGTGATATATATACACATACACGCATCTACACATATACAACTAAACGTTACGTTCACGCGTGTTCAGCGCTTTTTCCCCATACCAAAAGTGCCCAAGTTATCACTTAAAAAAAATACATATATACAGATTATTACAGATACATGATACATATATATACAATACATCTGTATGTGCGTGTGTGTAAGTTATGTTTTCACGTGCAGTCCTACGAGTGACAGTATTTTTTTTTTAATTTTGCTCATTTTTCAGCGTCATTATGAGATAAATTTATAGATACCCATCTATAAATTTGAGACTGAAAAAATTCACAATTAAAAAGGAACAATTTGAGTAAGTTTTGATTTCTTCAGAAATTTTTCCTCGTATTGTGTATATTTTTAACCGACTTCAAAAAAAGAGGAGGTTCTCAATTCGACTGTTTGTTTTATTTTTTATGTTTGTTACCTCAGCACTTTCGACTGGGTGAACCGATTTTGATGATTCTTTTTTTATGTGAAAGTTGGTGCTTCCCGTGTGGTCCCATTTCAATTTGGTCCAGTTCTGACAATGGCATCCATGAGAAAACCATATATAAGTCTTTTATGGAATAGTTTTTTTTGTTGAAGTCGGTTTTTTTTTAAAGAATTTTATACGTTTTTTTTGTCGATTTTTATACTATAACTTTTCTAGTATACATATATCCTAAACAGCTTAATTCAAGTCAGCCTTGTCTGTTACGGAGTATTATAAACATTTTTTTCTTGTTCATATCTTCAGATTCAAAACGAAATTTCTGTAATAATAACTATAAATTTTAAATTTAAAACACCCCCGACTCGAAAATCCCTTCAACGATTACAAAATGCCTCACATCATTTTGGAAAAGAGCTGATACTCTTATACTGCTTGACCGATATTAACCAAACATAGCTAACAACCACCGCAAAGAAACTGGCTTTCAAATGAAAAAAATCCGCATCGAAATCGGTCCATCCGTTTCAGAGCTACGATGCCACAGACACACACACACAGACATCGACATCAAACGTATAACACCACGTCGTTTTTGCGTCGGGGTGTTAAAAATTACGAATTTTCCTTAAATAAATTAGTGTTGTTATTCATGTTGTTTACTATAAGACCTTAAATGTGACTACAGTTTCCTGTAACACTTTTCCTATATTTTATCTGTTGACCTACCCCATATGGATTCATTTTCAATGTGATTTGACTACATACTAGAACAGCTGTTCCAAACAATTTAATTTCTTTTCTAATTAGAGTCTCCTGTCTTTAGTAACAACACACACTTGAGAAGTCCTGTTTTACTTCTTTAAGTAAGAGTCTCTACCGTTTTGCATAGAAATGACACCACACCAGGGACCATATTTGTTGTCACTACATATTATAAAACAAAGTCCCCCCTGCGTCTGTCTGTTTGTCTGTTCGCGATAAACTGAAAAACTACTGAACGGATTTTTATGCGGTTTTCACCAATAGACAGAGTGATTCATGAGGATGGTGTAGGTGTATAATTTGTCCCCGTACGAAGCCGGGGCGGGTTGCTAGTAAATGTCTATAAACACACTTAGCAGCTTACCATTATGCTTGTTTGCCAATTTCAAGTACTTATAAAAAAGTAAAAAAAGTATCACGGACTTCAATGTGCCTAACTCATGATAAATTGTAATAAAGGGCCATCCATAAATTACGTCACACGAATTTTGGACCCCCCGTCCTTGTAACAGGTTGAATGAGCATTAGCAGAAATGCGCCGATTGAGAAATCTCATTTCTGACGAAAGGTAGACCCCGGGAGAGAACCTTTTTTGAAGTCGGTTAGATATTAATTTTTAATTTTGAAATTTTTTGTGGAAAGAAAATGTATTTTGTATAAATATAATATGGGTACGCCAACTAAACGCACAGCTCCAATGAGACAGTGAGGTTTTGGAGTAAACGAAAATATCATCAATGTATACAATTTTTAGATATTTGTTGATTTTTCAAAAACCGCTCCACTGATTTCGATTAAATGGATGGTCCCATTTAAATATTATCGAAATCGAGAAACCTGAGAAGTATACCCTTTTAAACAAAAAAAAATATTTTCTAAATTGGTTCAGGCGTCTTCGAATAATCGGTGAACATATATTAAAAAAAAATCGACGAAATGAGAACCTCCTCCTTTTTTGAAGTCGGTAAAAAAATATTATAAGAGAGAATTTGAAACGCGGAATATCTTCTCCTTAAAACAGACTAATAGTACAGGGCCCACATAATATCTATTCAATTTCTATCTGAACTAAAAGTTAGGCCAACAGGAAACCAGGATTAGTCAATGACAAATAAAATGTCGACATAAATTTTCCAATTTATCGCTCATAGTCGAAGTAAATGCATTGTTCTAATTCTTACAACTCGCTATGCGTAACATGCATATTGTAATCACAATGACAAGATAACCAATGAACGTACAGCGGATACTATTCCTGTTATAATTTATGAATCTCATGGAATTTCCACTTTGAATATCCGATAAATATAGATTTACAGTCATCTATTTGTATAAATTATCTACCTAGTAACTCTTCGAAACTAGAAATATTCATTCTAAATAAACCAAAAATCTTTTCATGATCTATTTCCAAGGCATTATATTTATTTTTATTGTGACTTCCGCTATTCACTATTGAAAGAAATTGATGGATCCAGTTTGTAATTTTGTTTTTTTAAAAAGACAACTCCCGCATTAGGAATTACTCCTGTGTCGCGGGGGACTTTACAAACATAGAAACAACGAACACAAAGAACACCCAGACTCAGGTGGGAATCGAACCCACGACCTATAAGCATAGCGGTCAGGGTCACTAACCACTAGATCAACAGGCCAGTCAGTATCTTCTATGTTTCTGTTTCTTTTTTATCAGTCTTCTTAATTACGGCACAATCGTAATGGTATCGTAGATTTTTACGATACGACGTCGCAATCGGCCGTAAAAGAATCCAGCTAAAAACCCTTTGGGATGTTATACATTACGCCGATCTCTATGAAACTTGGGACAAGGGCAGGAAGGTGATGGCTGATGATGTTGTTTCTGTCAGGATTTTTGTCAACTTCGCAAGTAAGTGCTTCCGAAATGGCAAACATATCAATTTCAAGCATAATGTTGTTTAAATTATTAGCCATGGGCACAAACTAAATATAGGTGTTGCAAACAGTCACTGCAGATTAATAGAAAGGCAGTATTATTGTTATTAAATAAATTAGTTTTCTCATTAAAACAGTTTTGAAAGTCACGGAATTATCTTTTAAAAAAGTATCACTGACTTCAATGCGCCTAAATTATGATAAATTGTTATAAGCTGTATTTTTCATCCTTTAATTTTCTATCCTTACATATGTAATATTTTCTTTAAATTTAAATAAAACCAACCCTGAGTAAAACTTATTCAATTAACAAATGCAAGAGTCACTATAAAAAAATAAACAAAAGTTTAATGGGTTCTTGTCTTCTTTTCCGTTATTCTTATTTTTGGTAAAAGATTTAACCCCCTTGAGGACTTTAGCCTTAGCAAAACTGATGTAAAGTCTACTACGACCAGATTTGAGTTATCTTTTGAATTAAACCTGTATACCTATATCAAAAATATCATTTGACTGATTACCAATTTCAAATGTAGTAGAATATTTTTAGGATGTTGCATAGTTCTTGTTTCGATTCTCCCTGGCATTTCGGTAGATTTCTGATTTCTATACCAGTTGTTCGTGATTTACGCCAGACTCCAATTTTTCTTCTGGATGAGTTTTTTTTTGTCGTCTTGTCTTTGTTTCTGGAGGCGAGATTTTAGATAAAAAACCACCATATTTAGCAAAAATCATTTCTACACTCTTAGTTCTGCATTTTGCTCGTTAATTTTGATAATAGTATTTTGTAAGTCTTTGTCTTAGTTCCTTGAAATTTCTGCAAAAATTTCTTTAATTACAGTAGTAATAGTGGAGGTTTCTTCGTTATATTCTTTCTTCTCCCGATCGATGTTTGTGGTGGTCGAATGCAGGTTAGGCGTTGAGACACAATGTTGTAATGATGGATTATCGCTTGTGTGAGTCGGTGCTCTTAAATTATTATCAGGCGCTACTGTAAGTACGTAGTGTTTGTATACTCTTTAAGTTGTTTCATCGATGTGTTCGCTTCGTTTCAACCATATTTATATGGCAAGTTTGCGGATGAAAAACGAAAGCAAGTCTTGGAGATTGTCTTTCTGTTCATGCGTTGCAGAATTCTCCTCCAATTCAATGCACTATTCGTATATCGCATATGTAATTTAATTTCAGTTAATTAACAAACAATCAATTTACGCTATTACTGGAATCGGGGAATATAAACCTAAAATCAAGTTTTCTTCAAAAAGTAAATAGTGCAGTTCAGGGTTGATTGTGCGACGTTATGAACAAGACACAGATACGCTAGATGCCAAGCCACAGAGATAATACAGCAGGGTTTTGAAATTAAGTTTGACTTAAAAAGTTGTAATGAGTTTGAATCAGTCGGGTCGGTCTTTATGGATCACCGATTAAGATTTTTTTTCCAGATTCCAAATATTTGTACGCTGATATTCACTGTTATAAACTGTCAATGTTTAGCACTGTTTGTTTCTTGTTTTACTATGTTTGAAGAAATTGTTAGAATTAAGTTGGATGGATTTGTTTATTTGTTCAGTCGCTGCACTTGATTTTTGATATTTTCAGAGTCTACTTAGTTTAAGTAATTTATATTTTATCACTGGCTTGTTAGAAAGTCTTGCTATCAGTCATCCACACTTTAAAATTTTATTAATGTTGACGTTGATATTAACGAATGATGACGGCGACGGTCTCAATGAGTTAAAAATATTATTATATTGAGCTAAATTGTTCATGGACATAAAATTTGTGAGTTCCTGAGCTAAATTAGAAGAGATGGAAGTCGTTCATCTTCATACACCCACACTTTATTCTGGGATTTAGTAGGAACGTCGAAATAATACAGCCAGGTTTCATCATCATCGTCTTTTTCATTTTTTTTAAATAAATCTCCAGACTAAATCATACGCGACTTCTTCAGCGCATCAGTCATCAAGTACCCAGAGTGAACAAAGTTTCCGTACTTTCAAATGGTCGTGAAGAATTCCATTAACAGTTGGTACCTTGGAGCAGATCTGATGACGGACCAGGAGGTGGATAGTGGAACTCTTCAGCAGCTACTAGTAAACCCCTCTAATTTGGGCCATAATGATTCATTTTGATGAGTCCAAAAGATTGAGCTCTGTAACAAAGGTCTGATAATAAAGTCAGGAGGAATTAAAAAGGAGGAGAAACGAATTAAAAAGTAAAAAAGAGTTCAACTATTCACCAATAGTAGAACTCTTTTTTAACCGACTTCAAAAAAGGAGGAGGTTCTCAATTTGACTGTATGTTTTTTTTTATTTTATGTTTGTTACCTCAGTACTTTCGACTGGGTGAACCGATTTTGATGATTCTTTTTTTATTTGAAAGCTGGTGCTTCCCGTGTGGTCCAATTTCAATTTCTTCCAGTTCTGACAATGGCATCCATGAGAAAACCATATATAAGTATTTTATGGAATATTAATATAAAATAATTATTTTAATGCGGTTCGCCATTAATCTTGCTTTTTTTTAGTTTTATTGAACTATACTGAAAAAGTTTTTGTTTTTATTAAATAATTGTTAATAATAAACATTTAATTAATTAGTCGAATTCCAACTTCGGGGCCACAATTATTGATTCTTTGATAACAACGTTTAACGAATTTCAATTTAGAAGTTAAAGAACTTATGTATGTAATTCCCATTAATCATCCCAGAACACGTACTCTACATCATTTATATAAAGGAAATGACGTCATAAACCACTTGATAAGAAGAAACATGTGGTCTCCAGACAATTTCAAGCATTCCAAGGTGTCTCACTATACAATTGATTCCCGATGGTGACTCACAACTTGTTTCAAAGAAAATTCTGATAATCATCAATCGCGAGTATAGTTCAAAGTATTGAGTAATTATCCTCCTATCTCCTACTTAGACGATTATAAATGACTAACAGTGCCTCGTGCCTTTATCGCGATAATATTTAACAGCTACAGTACCATATGATCAATGTCGCGAAAGTTAATTAGTGCCTCGTGGTATTTCCTTCGTTTATGGTTACTGTTCGGTTCGTGTTGTGGCGTCATTTAAATAGCTTAAAACCTTCCTAAGGCTATCAAATGCATTTGTATTAGCTACTAGCTTTTGTTCACGGCTTCGCTCGTGTGAAAGTCAGTTTTCCTTCCATTGGGAACAATATTTTTTTTGGGATGAAAGGTACTTTTGCTGTACCTCTGATAACGTGTATGTAAAATTGCATGATGATCGGTTCTCTAGCTGTGAGTGAGTGAGTGAGTTTAAATAAACTTACATTCGCATTTATTTATTTAGGATTGATTCACCTTTTAGTTAAAAGTTTATTTTAATTATTGTGGTTTTGAGGTTTATGTGTGACTGTTCCAGTTACGTTTAATACTGCTTTAGTTGCTGGTGCGGTTTGTGAGTTTTTATTTAATAAATAATGGTGTTAATTTGTTCTTTACTAATTTTTTTAACAAGGTTCTTTACAGAGAGTTAGGTACATTCTATCTAGAAAAATCTAGGTATATCTAAGTAATAATTGTTTTCAAACTTTCGCGACTTTGATACATATTAGGTGTGTAATTCGGGATTTAATCGTGATAAGATTTAAATACAATACCTCTTGGTTACAAGACGTTTCGATCGAATTGCACCGATCGTGGTCACGAGATGACTATTGGGTACAAAACCCCTTTTAAATATTATCGCGATTGAGTCCCGAATTACACACAACTAATAAATACCTGAGTAAATTTATTTGATTGCCTTTTTTCTTCGAAAAATGGTTTCCTGGTGCACAATACTATGCGTTTTCGTTCTTCGTATGAAATATTAATATTGTCATCCATGTGAGCCCTCTCTTACGAAATATTAGCTTTATCGGTCAATGTTGAAGTTGAATAAGTCAGTTTATCTAATTCCTTATTTCTCTACCTTTTAATTTATGTTATGAAATGTCCATTATATCGATCGTATCAATTTAGATTTTTTTTTTGTGTTCGTGTGAGTTCCTGGATGGTTTATTTTACATATCCGGTAGGTGACACTGCAATTGGCCTTAGAAAAGCCACCTGGGGGATCCAGGCTCACGATAAGAGGCGTTAGCATAGGCGTCGAAGAAGTACTTTGGACTCGTATCGATAGCCGATTGGACTTCGGGCCAAACTTCCGAAGTTTTATGAAGCCCAAACTTACGGGAACGGCGGCCGCACTTTCCTGGCTGCTGCCCAACTTGTAGGGGGCCGGATGCCTCCTGCAGGAGATTCTACGAGAGGATTGTGCGGTCCATGGCCTTGTATGGGGCAGTTTGTGCAAAGACCCTGGCGGACCACAATGTTGCGTTTCTCCAACGCCCGCAACGGGCGATGGCCGGGTCAGGGTCCTTGCCTAAACTGGACCCTCTTATATGTATCAGCAGATCTCTTTTAAAGCGAAGAGTCTCTCAGTTGGCATTCTGGCATGGGACCTGGAAGCAAAAATCCTAGCGATCTCATACCAATTACGCAAGGAGACGCTAGACCCTGGTATGAGGCCTTTGCCTGGCGAAATCAAGGCCCAGAGGTCTCATGGCTGAGTAGAAAGAGTGACTTCAAATTCAAATTCAAATTCAAAATCATTTATTCAATTAAGACACTAAGTGACATTTATGAACGTTAAATTGAAGCTACTGTTAAAAAATCATAGATCGACGCAAATAGACGCCACAGCATGTACTGGATTGTCGAGGTAAATTAGGTGAAAACACCAAAATCTACTACACAAGCAGGCGCTTGTGTCGATCTATAACTTCCAGTTTCCAAAATGCGTAGAGCCTTATGAGAAGAATACTGGCAAAGAAACTCATGGCCACTCTTTTTAAAAGTCAGATCTTCAGGTACAATGGTATTAGTGTTACATAAAAGGTAAGCATGATGCAAGCTGTTGCCACCTGAATTTCATTTTATTGAAATGCTCCAAAAGCTAACGTACAAACAAAAAATATCACTCAGTGATACCGTTGAAGGTTCGAACCTATTAAACATAGAAATTATTCAAGGTGCACATCAGTTACAAAGTCTACTATTAAAACTAATTCGTGACTGGATTAAGAGGCTAGAGTTGCAGTTGAACGAACCAAAATAATAGTATAGGCTAAAGCATCGCTGACTAGGCCAACCAGTCACCCCAAGCAGCACCCGTTCACGAGTATGTCGCATGGTCCAGCCATAGTCTCCTTCGCCATATCAGAGGGAAAGAAACGACCCGCCCCATGACGACGCCGCAAGCAATGACATTTTAGTGAGCATGACGAACCATAGTCGAGATACTGATAAAAATCACTACTAGTCAAAATTACCATAATAATCGTCACGCATTACTTTCAACTAACAATGGTTTGTTAATAATTTAGCTTAATTATAAGACAAAGAAGTTTGTGTGTATATACCTAAAGACACCTTAAGCCCAAGACTGTTTGTCGTTTAGATAATCGTTGATCGTATAGTAGGCTTTCCTAATAAGGTGATTTTTTACAGTACGCTTAAATTTATCTACAGGAAGGTCGATTACATCTATAGGAATTTTATTATAAAAACGTATACCAAGACCTTCGAACGAGTTGTGTACCTTATGTAAGCGATGATAGGTAGCAACGAGTTTAGACTTGTTTCTTGTATTAATATTGTGTTTATCACTGTTTTTCTTATAGTCATTGATATTGTGCCTAACAAACATAATATTTGAAAATATATACTGTGATGCAACAGTTAAAATACCTATATCCTTAAACAACTCTCGAAGAGAGACTCTAGCCGCTAAATTGTATATTGAGCGGATGGCTCGTTTTTGAAGAATAAAAATCGTTTCAACATCAGCCGCCTTGCCCCAAAATAGTATACCATAGGACATGACGCTGTGAAAGTAGCTGAAATAAACTAGCCTAGCTGTGTCCGTATCAGTGAGCTGACGTACCTTCCATACTGCGTAAGCTGCCGAACTAAGCCTACCTGCAAGGCTGTCTATCTGGGCGACTTGGGCGACCAAGCACCCCCCAATTCTAGCGATAAGACCCGGTTGGTTTCTATCCATTCGCTGCTGATCAGAGTATTGGCTCGGTGAGGTGGTACCCGAAGAGGTTTCCACACGTTAAAAAAAGTAAAAAGAACAATATGGTTCTAAAAATATTACTTATTTCTTAAATTTTGACGAAAGTTTCAAAATAAAAATTAAACTTTAAGGAAGAAACCAGATACCTACAACGGATAAAGTTATGGCTTATGTAAAGCAGAAGAATAAATATATATTATAAATAGGATTAAACACTTCTTTTTTAAATATTAAATTGCATTTTTTCTCTTTGTGGGTAAGGTAATATAATTGGAGCACAAAGCTAAGTGATAAGCGTCGATGAGGAAAAAGTAAAAACATAGTACAACTAATAAGTCACGTAATGCTACCGAATCAATAGTTTTAAGCCTTATTTTACATAAATTAAATAATTTGTATTCGATGTTATAATTCTATGTAATAAATTTTACGTATTCTGGTAATTCCAATATGTAAACCACAATTGTGTTCCATTTTATAAGACGAAGGTACGTGGAAGTGATTCATTATTGGTTTATTCATGAACTTTTATCTAGACATTAAAATGTGCGGTAAGATTAACCGTTAAATTCTTAGAATTGAAGACATAATTCTTTTGTAAAGTCAGTGCGGTGACTGCCCATTTGTCATTCAATTGAATTGGGTTTTCATTGTCAGTTTTCATAACTAAATTTAATAAAATTATTGATTTGTGGACGATTTTAAGATTGCCGTCATTACTTTCACAGATCTGACGCGGAGACCTATTTACCTGCGTACGTAAGGAAAAATCGGTTAAATTCATTGATAGATTTCATGTAAATATGTTCAGGAATTACCGCAGATTATTGTGTCATAATTACGGTACCTATACGTATTTGTAAATTTTAAGTTCTTGATGTTCTGAAGCTCCGCTCTTTCTAAGGCTGATCTCCACTTCTGCAGCGTTGTTAGGAGGGTTATTGGATCTTCATTAGTATGTGGATAGTGGGGATTGCGTCCGTTGTTGATTTTCCTGTGATGAACCCACACTGGTTTGCTGTGACGTTCGTTATCTGGCGTAGTTTCTGGCTTTTTAGTCATTCCTAGATTTTAAGGCCATGTGGTGTCAATTTGATAGTTCGATACTTCCCGCAGAGTCAAATGTCGCCTGTGTTTTTATAGACTGGCACCAGAAAGCTTTTCCGCCATGAGGGATTATCTGGTAGTAGTTAATTGAACAGTTTGGTTAGAAGGCAGAAGAAGAAGAAGATGAAGAATATCCCAAGTGTCTTCCTCAGCTCCGCTGGCAGCTCTTTGTTACTTAATGTCACCAACCTGTTAATATGACGTTTTAAGTTCGTCGTTTCGTTTAAGTTTTCACTTCTGTCGGCAGTCCCATGACTGCCTAATTTTTTTATTTTATAAAATGCTAGCTACCCTGCCACGTGTTGCTGTGGCTAAGTTATTTGCAGTAAAAAAATATTGTGACTATAAATTGAGATAAAAATATATCCTATCTCTCAAGTTGGATCAAACTGCCCACAGTGTGCAAAATTTTGTTGTTGTTTGACAAACTGTTTGCCATGATGCCCACGGCCGCCTCCTACCACCGCAACGCTCGCCGCCGGCAGGGCATTCATCCTGCACCTTGGAACTTAAATGGTCGAGCACGGTACGGTTCTCAAGGAATTTCTTCCGGCTGTGGAATGAGCTCCCTGCTTTCCCAAGGGACTACAGTATGTGGTTCTTGAAGAAAGGAGTGTATAGGTTTTTAAACGTTCAACAACGCGCATGTGAATCCTCTGGAATCGCAAGCGTCCATGGACTTTATTAACCGCTTACAATCAAGAAGTAGCATAAAAAAAGCCATTAAAATCAGTTCATCAGTTTAGGAGTTCTTACAAACAACGTGACAGAACATTTTTATATGTAAAGATTATATGTCTATGCTTTACTCATAATTATTATACAACTTTCGCAAAATTTATAATCGTGTCCTACATGTGACTACGGAATAAGTATTCATTGGAATAATGTTAATGAATCATTAACATTGTCATGGAACATGCTTCGAACATTGTGGACACAATTTAGGAGTTATGTAAAGCTTACATACCTATTTGATAATGGGGCTAACCAGTATTTCATATGAATCACTTTGGTTAATAATGAATGACATTTGAATTAATTTTAGCGCCGTGTGTCTTGACCACAATATGAATATGTTCTATCAGGTATATGAATGAAATACATACTTGATTTTAGGTAATAGTAATAATAATATTCCGGGACTTATTACATACTAGCAGCGCCTCGAAGTCTCGATCCCGTGGGAATATCGGGTTAAAAAGTAGCCTATGCGTTAATCCAGGTCTCCAGCTATCTACTATAAAATCAACTCCTTATCACAGGAATAAAAGAAAGTTATATTAGTAATTTTATGTTTTTACGACTTTTTATTCTGCCGCCAAAATCTAATCTGACACTTTATAGTGTACCATAGAGTATAGACTATATTCACAAACAATATTACCTTTAAGTGACAGGTACCAAATAGTTTTAATAACAATAATCACAAATATAAATATGAGATATTTCATTAACCTTACACTATACATACCAAGTTTCATCGCAATCGGTTCAGTGGTTTTTGCGTGAAAGAGTAACAAACATCCATCCATCCATCCATCCAAACTTTCACATTTATAATATTAGTAGGATATCATAATATTAATCATATTTAAGGTTATTTGTGTAAATTCGATAATACAGCGTGTAAGTTTGAGCGAAAACCTTCCAAAAACCTCTTTCTGTTTATACTTAACACAATACAAAAGGCAGTTCAGCATAAAAATGCGAGATTAAGGATTTTTAGTCATTAGTTTCATTTGGCGCTACGCAATGTACGCGGTATCCTTTTTGTGCGTGTTTGTAGCGGGGCTCCTATTTCTGAGTGGTTATAAAAAAATAACCACGAAGGCTAAGGCGGGGAGCTCCGTTACCCTTCTAATCTAACCTATCCGAGTCGGATAGCTCTGAATCGGGGTGTTAGCCATAATGATGGTATCAATATATATTTTAAACGATAGACCTAATGATTTTCGATTAAATAAACGTTATATCCAGTAACGTTATACAAAACAAGTTTTAGAATATATAAATGTTATATGTAAAGAAATTATATCAAAAGTTTGTATTTCTATATGTATATTTATTATATCCTGTGAAAAATAATTTTGGAAATCCGTCTATATATGACGGAGTTATGACCGAACTATAGACATAAAAGACAAAAAGAAAAATTAAACGTCTTTTCCTTTTAAATGTTAGTAGTCAATTTTCGCTACTCACCACTAGATGCCGTTAATTGTAGTTTTTTTACTTTTTTATATATTTTTTACTAATTTATTAATGGCAACAGTCTATTTTAAGTTATCTGCTCACCGTTAGATGGTAAAAGGTCTAGTATTTTCCTGAATGAACTGTGAAAATTCAATAATTAATAAATTTTTCAAAACATACAATAGCAACTATTGTTGAAAACTAGTATTTTGTTGTAAAAACCACTAAAACAATTAATTCTCACTGCACTGATGTTGGAATATCACTGTATTAGGTTCCATTATTTTACTTCATGATGTGGCGGCTAATCGTAGATTTATAGAAATATTGGAATTTAATCTTTGATTTTGAAATACTGATATATAATTGTTTGTGTTGGTAGATAATAGCCACTAACAATGTCACTTGTATAGTCCACTATGTACACTTGTTTACACTACAACAAACACTTCTTGAGCTCCTAATTATTTTATTTTCAAAATTTAAATACGCAGGCGATGTTTATGGTGCCAGTGTTGCCAACCGTATAGGATCCGTACCGTAGAGGAATCATAGAGGATCTTCTAAGAGACATTAAAATTTATATAACTATTTTTCTTCTAGTCCAAAAAGAGTGGCAGAGTTTAAAAACTTTTAAATGATTTGTGACTAGAAAAGTGTGAGTAGAAAAATACATACAATACTTTACCTCTCAGACACGCTGGTTATTAGTACATGCAGTAGTGAAAAGAATATTTGAACAAGTTTGCAACAAGTCTGCTCTAAAACTATTTTTCATAGACTAAATATCTACCAATAAAGATCATCTTTTAGCTGCACAACATATATTACAAAAGCTCCAAGATTATATATTAGCATTACGTTATTATTTTTGGAATTTCTAGATTTTGTATTACCATTATTTAATGATTTAAACAAAGAAATGCAAGTAGAACACCCGAAAATTGATAATTTATATGAAAAAATAACTGGACATTAACAACAACTTTTTTTGCTTTTAAAAAAAAAAAAAAACTATGTGATTTTTTTTCCTATCAGTTCTACTAGTATAACAAAAAGTAGAACAACGGTGAATAGACCAAATGAACGAGCACTCCAATCGAAAATGTTGATTTTAAAAATCCTATGGTATATATATATATATATATATATGGTAATAACAATCAGATCAGTATTAATTGAGAACTAGGTTTTCCGTTGGTTTCCTCACTAGGCGAGCCTGTATCGATATAAACTTTTTTTTTTTTTTTACGTGTGGATACCCCCACGGGTCATCACCTCACCGGAGCTAACGGTGAGGTGATGAGGTGAGGTGTTCTGTCACAAGAACATAGACCCATCTATTGCAAGGGACCCGGAATATCCTAAAATATTTGATCATGTCTTAGCGAACTAACTGGTTTAGTTAAAGTCTAAATGTATATAAAACAACAAATTAAATAAAAAATAAAATGATATAAAAATAGGTAAGTATATACTAACAATTAATTTTCAAATTTTTTTCAGTAGTGTCATAATCTAGGGTTTGTAACCATTTATAAATAATATTCCTTGCCTCAGCCGTAGTTTTATTTTTATAGCACAATGCCTGGTGACACTGTTGCACAGTGTGAGATTTTGGCTGAGTTGGGGACTTGCCTTTTTATGCTTCTATTTGATAGTTTACTTAAAGTAACAACTCAGAGTAGAACTCCGACGATATTCCTTTGCTTTGATTAGGAGATATTTAGTTTTTCTGATTTATTGAGAAAAACCCATAGAAATGCTTTTTCTCGTTTATGCGTTACAATTTTCTTTATATAATTTAACATTCGGTCGGCAACGTGTACAACTATATTGTAAGTAAAAAAAAACTATCTAAAAGTCCTCCGGTACACCTTAATTCATTTTTTTCTTATTTTGGCAAAATATTTTTTTATCACAAAACCTTGTGATATCCGCATTTCATTTTAAGGCTAAAAGTAACCTTACATTACATATTATGTCATACGTAAATATTAAATAAATAAACTGCAGGACGGCTGAGTTATGAATTTTTGAATATTTTGGTTAGGGTTGTCAACACAGAAACTTACGATTTTGAGAATCTCTAATTACAGGATTATTTTGTTTCGACTTCCCTAATGAGTGCCATTGCGCCCTATCTTTGGCTTGTTTTGTCAGTTTCTGCCAGATGTCCAGTTTTAGTATAATATCATGTATAGCTGACAGCACGGCACATCAACAATTGACTATGACAACTTATATTACCTGGCCTGTTGGTTTAGTGGTTAGTGATCCTGGTTGCTAAGCCAGAGGTCGTGCGTTCGATTCCCACCCAGGACAAAGAAATGTGTGATGAGTATGATCATTTGTTCTGTATCTGGGTGTATGTATTGTCGCTGTTAGTAGATGTTATGCGTCCGAATACAGGCACTACCAACGACGGCAACACTGCTCGAACAGCAATACATTTGCATCAAACAAACACCGTAATACATTTGCTGAAATTCTTGGACTAAAATATTGGCTCGTCGATGGCATCCATACTATATTAGTAGCACTCTCCAGCAGTTCTGAGATAGATGCTGAAAAACTTCAGACTTTTTGCATTAAAATTGGTACAAAATATGTGGAAACGTATAGTTGGTGCTACAAATCCGTTACTATCCACAAAATATTTATGCATGGTAGTGAAATAAGTAGATCTAGTACGTTACCGATAGGAATGTTATCTGAGCAGGCAAGAGAGTCGCGAAATAAGTATTGGCGGTACGACAGAGAGCACCAGAATCGACTCAGAAACCAGAATTTGATCGAAAAACCACTTTACTCAATTTTAACGTGCCCTAGAATTCTCGGATTAATACCTAAGGATACGTTTCTCTCGAAAAAAGAAAACAAAAAGCCCAGCTGTACCTGAGAAGGTGCTATCATTGTTAAGGACTTCGACAGATGATAGTAACTCAACCATTTTCGAGGTTGATGATGACATGTGTGATATAACACTTACCAGAGAAGACAATTTAATTTTCTCCGTTAGTGTACACGATATGGAAATAAATTGACACTTGCTTCATCCCTACCTCCAATAGTACTAATATAAAATGCGAAAGTTTGTGTATTATAAACTCGGTTTAAAATAATTTGGTATCATCCCCGGCTATCGTAGTACCTATATTTAATATATTTTAACCATGGTGTTAATATTTTAGTGAACGTGAAACTTAGGTAAAAAACATCTGAATATGAAGTTATTCTAAACTTGCGAAACATCAATTTCAACGCGGGCAAAGTCGCGGGGTGCAGCTAGTATCCATATAAAACGAAATAACTGTATTATGTAGATATTTTTTTTTCTATTATAGTGTTTTTGTAAGTAATGCTTTTGACAACCCTATTTCCATAGAAATTTATAAAAACTTAGAAACTGAATATTTCAGAGATCCTACAATAAACACATTTCAATTTTTGGGGTATGATACCTGATTGTTATTCCTATATTTTACAATTGAAATAAAATGCAGAAACAAAAAGAAATCTGAGAAATAAAATAAAATCTAGAAATAGCAAAAAATATAATAAATAAAAAATAAAACAGCGAAATAGGCTGTCTACTGAGTCAATCACTGGTCTACTACATGCAAAATGAGTCTTCAAAGACGCTAATTGTTACGACTTGGAAATTAATTCAAAAATAAGTTGTTCGTGGGAGAGCCATGTTTTAGCGAGTATGGGCCGTCTCGACCGGAGTGATATCACGGCCTCATAGAAAATCGAACCGAAGCAATGGTTGCATTGCTTTTCACCGCGTAAGTGAGGTTACCGGAGGCCCTAACCCTTCGGCGCTGCGTCCGCCCTTGGGCGGCTCTTACCCAATTTGGGTGGACCCAGCGTCGCTACGAGACGGCTCTACACCGGTGTGGGTGGAGGCTCTGACCGCCCAGAATAGGGCGCGCCTCTGGCGCCCTCAGAGGGTTATGGCGGTTAGAGCCATACGCGGATACCGCACCGTGTCGACGGAGGCGGCGTGCGCGTTGGCCGGGACTCCCCCGTGGGATTTGGAGGCAGAAGTGCTCGCCGAAGTATATCGGCGAACGGCTGAGTTCCGGGCGGGAAGCGGCAGTCGGCCCCCGCCCGAAAAGGTACGCGAATGGCGTGAGGCCGCTCGCCGAGCCACCATGGCTCGTTGGTCGTCCCGACTGGAGGCCCCACGTGCTGGCTTTGCCGCCGTGGAGGCGCTCCAGCCGGTCATCGTCGAGTGAATTGAGTCCCGCCTGCCACCACTGCGACTGCAGTGAGGACTCGGCTCAGCACACGCTGGCGGTCTGCTCTGCTTGGGCAACGCAGCGCCGGGCCCTCACTGCAGTCATCGGAGAGGATCTCTCGCTACCGGCCGTCATACGCTCCATGGCCGGTAGCGACGGGGATTTTGCCGCGGTCGCGACCTTCTGTGATGAAGTCATCTCACAGAAGGAGGCGGCGGAAAGGGTCCGGGAGGATGACCTCCACTCGGACTTAATTCGCCGCCGGCGAACCGGGTGGCGGAGGCGCGCTTACCAGCGCCTCATGCTGCCTTGAGTGTGGCCGCGGGTGGACGGGACGGGTTTTCCCCTCCACCCGCTATAGTGGCCCCCCGCGAGGAGGCGGCGTTCGCGTGTGCCTGGACGTCGCCTAATTGAGAGGTTTTAATTTTTTACACGGAGGTGGTGCGCGCGCTTTTGCGGGCAGGCGCTAGGGGGGTCCGGATGTCTTAATAAAAGCTGTTCCCGGATCCCTCCTACTTAAGGCGCAGTACAGCACACCGTGTGGTTTTAGTCGGTTCGATTCCGACACACCGCCCCACCGAAAACCCCGGTTGGGTGACGGCCCGAGGGGGTTTCCACACGCACAAAAAAAAAAAAAAGACCCTAACCCTTCCCTCTGCCCTCTTCCCGCTCTTCTCCCCTCTCCACCTCTTTCCCTACTCCCACCTTAAAGGGCGGCAACGCACTTGTGACTCTTTGAGATGCAGGTGCCCAAGGGTGGCGGTAGTCATTTACCAGGTGACCAGTCTGCTCGTTGCCATAAAAAAAAATGGCTATGGCCAAAAAATATTGGTATGATCCTAAAGATCGTAAAAAATAATTATATTTAAGTGTGTTTGATGTAAATTAGA
This sequence comes from Euplagia quadripunctaria, assembly GCA_963859945.1. Classification (NCBI taxonomy): domain Eukaryota; kingdom Metazoa; phylum Arthropoda; class Insecta; order Lepidoptera; family Erebidae; genus Euplagia; species Euplagia quadripunctaria. The sequence goes on from OY982585.1 coordinate 4,147,050, forward strand.
CTGTTAGTTTATTTTTTTGGAAAATAAACGAATTTGATTGAATATTATTGTATTTTTTTTTTGTCATATACCGATTTTGGGTACAAATATACCGATTTTAGTGGACAGCTCTACCGATTTCGCACTATGATGTTCAAGACCACTGTTGGCTAGTAATAAGTGACTGTCTTGTGTTATTAAGCCGAAATGTACAATTACCTTTAATTCTATGAAACCCTTCATTGAGAGGAGACTGACCGACTGTGTGTTATCATTTTCCTTGAAGTAAATTTAATAATAACTTTGGTTTAAGGAAAATCATAACACACTAACACATTAATATAATAGGTAATTAACGTATGTAGTGAAACCGCAGACATGAAACGTTATCTCTACATACATAATTATTTTAAATCATTACATATTATAAAACAAAGTCCCCCGCCGCGTCTGTCAACTGTTGTGTAAACAAAAAAAAAGAAAAAACAACGTCATTTTTTTAAACTTATTTTTGTTTAGATTGATTAAAAATGTAATAAAAATGAGGTTAAAACAGAAATCAAAGGTCACTAGCGAAGGAATACCTAAAAATTGCCAAAATTGCGAAATTGACTGTTAACAGAAATGATTCATACCTTCACAGAAATGATGAATCTTTATGTATTTAAAAAAATAATAATAATTCTCTTATTATAATGTGTACGTCTTATTAAGCTAATTGTTCACATAACATAATAAAAAAAAAGTTTACATAGTACTACTCAATAAACGAACAAAAAATAAAATTCTATAGTTCACAGAAATGATCCATCATTCCTGTGAATGTTTTTCATAATTAAATAAGAATCAAAATAATTGTTCTTCTTCTGATGAACTATTATCAGATGAAGAACAAATATTTTGACTGACGATGTATGTCTTTTTCTTGCGGTTGGCGGAAATATCCAAAAAGGTTTTTAACATTGCAGTTAATAGACGTTTTGAATTTTTCATAGAAATTCATTCATATTCATTGTTTTCTGCCACTAAGTTCTGCATAAGTTATTTTTATTTATTTCTATTCTTTCTTGTTTGCTCTATTCATATTATAAAGCCTAAGTCGTTTTTTTCCATTGCATTAAAAGAAATTTCAGAAAATCATTCTCCACTTGCAATCTTCTTTTATTTTTACGAATAACTTTTTTTCCAGATTCTGCTCTTGATTTCTCACTATTAGTGGTAACTACATCCTGGACTCATGGGTGGAGTATTATTTTCAAGAATTGCTTTAGATTCCTTACGTAACTTTTGCTTTTCTCTTTTCTTCTCCCATTTTTCTTCAGCCATATTCCGGCGCATTCATCTCATCGTTTTTTTATCTGAATACGTCGTTTGTGGCGTTTTTATTCATCGCTTGCAGCGTTTTTGTTTCCGGGCCATCATTAATATTTCCTTAATAAAACAGGAACCTTTTTTTAAATCACACCAACATAGTTACGACATCAACTAAAAGGTGATAATCATTTCCATGAATTTTCGTCATTTCTGTAATCATACGTTCATTAGGTACGATTAAATTATACTATTTAAAAATACAAATTAAAATATTCGAAACATGTCAAACAATTTATTTATTATTATCAGCAATTTATTACATAAAGAAAGTTCTATATTGTTTGTTAACATTTTTGTTCATTACAGTGAACATAGTAATATTTTATAATTTAAAAACATCATATTTCATTAATAAACGTAAAATATACTACTTCTATCTATAATAAATACACTAAATTATTATATTCAAGTGTTTTTCTTCAAACATTTGCTATATAACTCATAAAAACATTAATTTCGTCATTCCAGCTATCAATAACCATTTCTGTGATCGTAATGTTCACAGGAATGATGTTCACAGATTTGACGAACAAGTGGTTACAATAATGACGCTCGACAGTTTTTATGTTCATTACAGGTTAGGTTATGTCTTCCAAAAGATACCAATGTTAAGATCTCAAACCAAATCGTTAACGAATTTTTCAATGTATACTTACTTTTTTGTGATGTTAACAGGATTGACGCACGAACTTTTACAAACCGAAAATTATTCCCTCAAAGCTTTTTTTGAAATAAAACAAAACACAAACGGACGCGTGACTCATTCCAATCGAAGTGACAGCTGCACACTGTAATCATGGTAAAAAATAATTTCAATAAAATCGTTTCACGGAGAATTTATTACCAAAATTAACATTGTTCACAGAACTGACGATTTTTAGATACGCGAGTAGAATCCACAATAACTAGACAAAAAATCATTATGTATTTTTTTATTAATGAGCCCTTGTAATAGACTAATAATTAGTGATGTTCATATTTATAAAAGGTAAATTTTATTGATTTATCAATTTTTTTACGAGGTTCAAACTTGAAAACCCCCGTTGGATATGTGTTCACAGGAAATAACATTGACTGTTTAAATATTTTCTAAATTGGCGAAAATGAAGAAATTATATTATTTTTTTATAGTAGTAAGGAAAACATACTTAATTTTATTTAACAAGTTCAGAAATTAATACCTAAAGCACAAATGATATTATTTTTAAGCCAAGTTACAATAAATTTACTGTAGAATAGAATGACCCATTTAGATTTTAGTCGGCTAATCTATGTATAAACGGGTAAAGGCAAAAACAGATCATCACCTTTGTCACCTCTGCTTGTCCACCGATTTTCGTGTCTTTTTGTTTAGTAGACTTAAATATAGCACTCTCTCTGTAGTAGGTCCCTCATGACTGAGGATCGCGGTCATCGTTGGGTGGTATTGGAGTGGATTATTTGCCTCCATCGGCTTCTGTCCATCGCATCCCTGATGATCTTGTGGAGCTTGGTGGCAGGCGAGTCCTTTATCTGATCTGTCCATCAGGTTGGTAATTGGCCTCTCGTTTACCTTCCGTGTTACCAAGCACGATAAGTTTTTCCAGACTCCCATCGCTTTTCCGTGCTACATGTCCGAAATATGAAAGAATGTATTGGCGACATATGGTAGATAAACGCTTCTTGACATTCAGATGTGAGAGGATCGACACGTTTGTGCGCTTGGCGGTCCACGGTATTCTCAACATTAACCTCCAGCACCACATTTCGAAGGCATCGATCCTTTATATAGTACTAGCAACCCGCCCCGGCTACGCACGGGTACAAATTATACATCAAAATCTTCCTCATGAATCACTCTGTCTGTTAGTGAAAACCGCATGAAAATCTGTTCAGTAGTTTTTCAGTTTATCGCGAACAGACAGACGCACAGACAGACAGACGCGGCGGGGGACTTTGTTTTATAATATGTAGTGATTAGGGTTGTCAATAAAAAAATTAAAACAGAATTTCCTGTTACCTTCGACGGAGCCTTATGATTATGTGTATATTAGTAATTTAATTAATTAATCATGATCAGAGTTAATGATAATTATGATGACCATTGTAACAGTGCTTTCTGCAAAATAATAAATTATTTTATTTGAAAGTTCGAGGATCACTGGGCGAACACTAGTCAATAAATTTTTTTTTCTATAATTCTTCATGAAGGTTATTAATATTTGCTTGGGACCGTCTCTATTTTTGTATATAGAGTTATAAATAAAAAACAGATAAAGATTTAATTAACATATGTGTAATAATTTAATATTTATATGCTGGAAACTGAGGACTCGATCTTCCGCCCAGCTACAGGTGCGACCCTGACCTGCTGGAGCTCCTACTTACCCTCCCCAACGCATCCATATAAACGATATTCCTTTCCTTCCATTGCCTTCCCTTTTTATCCAACTTTCAATTTACTAACTCCTAATTTCCCATGGCAATAGGCTCGCCCCCTAATCCGGGAGTGCGACCAAATAAAAGTGGCCAAAAATTTGGGTGTTTAATGCATCTCTGCCTACCCCTCCAGGAATACAGGCGTGAGTGTGTGAAACAACAAATATTTATGGACAACAACTATCCGTTTTTCCATTTCCAATTTTTCATTCCGTTGCTATAAGTTGTATGTAATAAGGTTGTTGTGTAATATAAGTTTGTATGTATGATAATTATTATGTATTTCTTTTCTCATGTGTAAAGGTATGTAACCTTTGATTTGTCTGACGTTACAACCAGGTTGCACTAGCCATGGTCACAAACTGACTGTACCATTGAGTCAGCCTGTGATCACGGCCAGTGCAACATATAAGTGCACGGTATCAAGAGCCTCAACCACTCAGCAATGCAAGTAATTTTATTATAAGTAGTTGATACTCATCACTTCGCCATCATATAATCTTTTAAGCTTTTCTTAATGTATTTTTTTTGTTGTTTCAGATCATACTCCAAAGAAAGCAAAAGTTTTCCTCACAGTTTGGGCAGTTCACAAATTAATTGGAAAATATCACAAGCAACTAAATTAATGAATCAACCAAGTATGTCAGAAATTCTGAAATCCAGAGAGAGGTAAGTTTGTGTTCTTAATTGATTACAAGAGGAAATGGTTTTTACTAATCCTTTTGAATATTCTTATTTTCTCCTTCTCTATTCCTTATTCATCCTTCTTGTATATGCATTTGAATGACTACTACGATACAGGCATTACCGATCCTATAGTGAATATTCATTGCAAGTAAATGATCCACAGAGTCATATGAATCTGGTTTTAGAAATTTTATATAAACTTATAAATTCCTTAGTTTAATATAAATTTAATTTCCGTATTTTAGCCATTGATATTATAAAATAATATTTAAAATTCAATATGATAATAGTAAAAAAACTACTTCATTACACAAGGCAGTGAAGTGAAGTAATGACTTACTGTTTAGCAAAAGTTTGAAGAGCTTGCGAGTTTAATAATCTTTCAAGAAAATAATAAATCAGCAGGTTCTCTAACGACACTTCAGCAACGAAATCGAAAATTTAGAATTTCCGTAGACTTTCAAATTGAGATTATCATCGACCTGTCACTGTTCTGCACTGTTTATCTATATGTTGACCTTTTTATTCCAGACGTAACTTCGAGATGACATTATCACGGACCCCCCGCGAAGTTCATACAAACGGCCGCCATATAACAACATCAAACGATATACCTAAAGGCCGTTATAAGCTTCAGGAGAATAACCACGGAGTAGTTCTTTCAGGGAGACTTCCTAAAAGAAGTAATAATGATTTAGACCCTGATGGACTTCGTAATACCATTGAAAGAGGACGAGTTAATTTCAGTGAGCTTGGTGAGAACCATGGCACAGTTTTAAAAATTCCGGAATATACTGAAGATAGGATCTTTGAAGATGAACTTGAACTTTCAGTTATACCTTTAAAGCAACAAGTAACTACTGATACTAATTCCGATTCTTTTTAGGTTATCATTAAGTAGTTTATGCAAAACATAGGTTTTTTTATATCTGGTTATTTCTTAACGTGCTGAATATATGGAACATAAATCAGTACTGACAAAAACTGAATACGCCAGATTGTTTTGTAAATAGGCCTCATCTTCGCTTCTAATAGATCGTCTGCTTGATGTGTATAACTTTATTGACAGAGATGATTAATTAGGGAAAACGATGTTGGGGTATTTTAGGTTTAGGTTAACATTTTCCTCGTAAGATATTCTGAATTGTGATCTCTTTAGTTTTTGAAATATAATAAATTAATTAAATGTATTCATTAGTAATAATCAGCAAAATAAATTAAGTCCTCATATTGATGTTTTAAAGAGCATTTTTATTAAGAACACATTACATCTGCCAGCTACCTTCACATATGTAATTATGTTAATTTAATTTTCTTTAAGTACTGGTTAGACAATTTTGATCTCTGACTCATTGGCTCTATGAAATATTGTTGGAGTATCCAACACCTTTTTTTCTTTCTTTTACGGCTGCTATTGGTTCTTGCAGTCCAGTTACTCCTAGAACTTTCATGCTGCTCTTTATTGTCATCCGTGTAATTTAATCCATTCACTTAATTAAAATATGTAAAGCTTTTGTGGGCAATATTATTCCAATTTAATCAGTTGTCACAATGTAACGAGTATCTTATTTTGGTTTAATACTTTGTTCAATTCGTTTCTTCATTGTTCTACTGAAGCTTTTATTGGATTGTGTAAGCTCTGGTTGTCAGTTGTAACGAATGTCCTGTCTCTGTCTCTTGGTTACACAATCACATGTTGTCTAAGTAACGTTAATAGGCTGTTGTGATAGTTGTATTGAATATGATAAATTTTATGAAACACAAGATAACGTTCCAAATAAATTACCAACTGTTACAAATGTTAAAAGAAGATTTAATAGAATAATTAAATTTAAAAAAGGTATCACTGAGTTCAATGCATCTTAATCATGATAAATTGTAATAAGTAATAAACTGTATTTTTCATCCCCTAATTAGGGGTGGTAACCCTTAAAGGTAAAATATTTCCTTCAAATTTAAATGAGACCAAACTTGAGTACAACCAATTCAACTAAAAAAAGTAATATTGAAATTGGTTCACAAATGGCGCAGATATCGCGTAGCATACACAAAAGAAGATTTTCAGTCTTAGAAGTCGGTTAAAAATTAAAGACATTACATCCAATTTTAATTCATTTGTTTAAATATTAGACACTAAAACAAACATTTAAGTCACTAATACTTAATTCCATACCATAAGTAAAAGCCTAGGACTACACGTTTATGAATAGTTTTAACCGAATAAAAGCTGAATTCTAATTTGTATTCAAGCAATGTCATATGATCCAGCAAAAAAAATGGAATGACGTTGACTGAAATCCTTTTGTTCAATTGACGATCCTGTTGGTTTAGTAGTTAGTGATCCTGACTGCCGAATTAGAGGTCGTGGGTTCGATTCCCATTCCCACCCATGACAAATACTTGTGTGATTAGCACGACCATTTGTGTGTCTCGGTGTAATTTATCTATAATATGTACCATCTGGTTACCATAGTACAAGCTCTGTCTAGTTTGGGATCAGACGGCTGTGTGTAAGGTGTCTCAAGATGATTGTTATTAATAATGATGTATTGGGTGTTATTTTTCATTAGTTTATTCTTTTAATTTATTTCTTAATTTAAGTGTATCTTGTTCTAAATGTATAACTCGTTGACATTTTTTTAATAAAAAAAGACAAACTAATTTGTGTACCTAAATATCAGGCAGTACTTTCAAAATCAGAATTACGTGGTTTAAAGGATTTGTATCAATTATGATACCTATCTTATTGTTGTTAAGTCATATACTAGTTAATTAGGTAATATACCAAAAATCAATGAGACGAATAGAGTATCTGTACAATAAGAATATTAGGAAAATAACATCACAAAACTTGTTGACTGAACCTGGTTTTGTAAGTAAATATCATCATCATCTACCTACCCTTGTTCTAATTTTATTTGGGGTCCACGCAATATTTTTTTTTTTTTCCAATCCCCTCTATCATTCATCATTTCACTGCTCACTCCCTTTCTAGCCATATCTTCTTTCACACAGTCAATCCATCTTTTCTTTGGTCGTCCTCTTCGCTTGTGCTCGTCAACTTCCACACATAACACTCTCTTCACTATATTTTGGTAATTTCTCCGCATCACATGTCCATACCATGATAACCTATTGCTCTTCAACTTTCATTCACTGGCGCTACTTTCAGGCTCCCTCTAATATATTCATTTTCACCCTGACAATTAATAATATAAGTGAATAACTATATATTGTACTATATTTAAAAAGAGAATCTTTGAAAAATATAGCTTTCTAGTCTTTGGATATGAAATATTATTTAGTAAGTGTATGTACCAAAACTGTTACTTTCTTATGAACATTGTCATGCTGTTATTATGACGTTTTGTCTCGAGTTTAGTTCAATGAAGAAAGCTTTGATGTTGTATATTGTGTAGGTAGCTAATTTAGAAGCATTCTTTACGAACATTTGAATTAATAGATTAGATTCAATTCGAGAACTCAATTTAAGATTAGATTAAAGTAAAAAATCCGGAGACTCGTACAGCTATAGGCTAGTTACGGAAGATAAAAAGTCTTAATACGAATAATATTTGCATTCGACGAACAGTGAACACCTTTTAAAAGCCTTTTGAAAATATTATAAAATATTTAGAACAGTTACTATTAACTGATTCTGAACAAATTATTTTCAGATTTATGGTATAGTAAATGTAACGTTGAATATCCGTTATCTATGTAGATGACATCATAGTTTACGCGAAGTAGGTGCGACTGTATTTCAAAAACACTTATCCTTACTGTATGTCCATAATATATAATTAGTAAGGTATGTCTATTACAAGTCCAATATAGTAAAAAAAAAAATTAATTAGTTTAACTTTATCATACTTGAAGAGAAACGGCATTTAGTAAAAAAACAAATATACGGGTGGATTTGAGGATCTCCTTCATTTCTTGTAGTCGTTTTCACACATTTTTTGTGTTTTTTCATTTTATGGGATAGGGGGCAAATGTGCAGACGGGTCACCTGATGGGAAGTGACTACCGCCGCCCAGGGGAAGGGAGGGAAGAGGGGGAGAGGGGAGGGTGGAGAAGAGGGGGAGGGGTGAAACGGGGGGGCAGGAAGATGGGGAGAGGAAAGGGTTAGGGCCTCCGGTAACCTCACTCGCTCGGTGAAATACAACGAAGTATTGCTTCACTGCTGGTTTTCTGTGAGGCCGTGGTATCACTCCGGTCGGCCCATACAAAGCATGGCTCTCCCAGTTGCATCTCATCACCATTAAATCTATGTATTAAGATGTAAAAAGAAATTATCTATTATTGAAAAGAGAATTTCTTTTTATATCTTTTTATTGTTTTAAAGGAGAGTCAGAACTTTTTAGTGTCAACTTTTACTTGCCTGTTTTTTTGTAATTAATTTGATACTGTCCCACCTACTTCGTAAAGAGTATTATTGTATGACAAACGCAATATTATGTAAGTGACTTATACTGGCTTTAGTATTATTAATTTATATCCTGATAAACAGTATTATTAATATTGAACATTGTGAACTTGTTATGGTATTATGATTGTTAAATATTATAAAATAATAAATTAATGTGCAAATTTTTGTGTTTCATTAAGTGTATTTAAAATAAACTGTGACACTGTGTAAGTATTTATAAATGACTAGCAGCGCCCCGCAGTTTCACCCGCGTAAGTCCCGATCCCGTGGGAATATCGGGATAAAAAGTAGCTTATGCGTTAATCCAGGTCTCCAGCTATCTACATACCAAGTTTCATCGCAGTCGGTTCAGTAGCTTTGGCGTGAAAGAGTAACAAACATCCATTAATCCAAACTTTCACATTTATAATATTAGTGGGACAAGGAGTTTAGAAATTGCACAGAAGTCTAAAGTGTTCGTTAAAATCGGTGGTGAAATCCTGTTCCCGGATCCCTCCTACTTAAGGCGCTTCCGACACACCGCCCCACCGAAAACCCCGGTGGGGTGACGGCCCGAGGGGGTTTCCACACGCACAAAAAAAAAAAAGAAAAGGCCCTAACCCTTCCCTCTCCCCTCTTCCCGCTCTTATCCCCTTTCCACCTCTTTCCCTAGTCCCACCTTAAAGGGCGGCAACGCACTAGTGACTCTTTGAGATGCAGGTGCCCAAGGGCGGCGGTAGTCATTTACCAGGTGACCAGTCTGCTCGTTGCCATAAAAAAAAATGGTTGTCTAGATAAACCACCAAATAATATTATAATAGAAAACTGTAGATAAGATATAAATATAATATAAGTTAACTTAAGTATAAGTTTAAAGATAAGTTGTTGTTTGTTTAACGGCGAAACCGATAGATGGCGTTGTTAGGTAGCGCTGAATCACGATATGGTTTCGTTACCAGCGGTACCATAAATAGTTTTAAGAGATTGTTATTGTTGAGAACCAGAACTGTTCTGAGAATATACACATCTTGTTATTAATTAACAGTAGTATCATTTCTCACCTACGGACCTAAATTTCGTTAAATGGCTATGGCTAAAATATATTGGTATGATCCTAAAGATCGTAATAAATAATTATATTTAAGTGTGTTTGATGTAAATTAGACTGTTAGTTTATTTTTTTTTTTTAAATAAACGAATTTGATTGAATATTATTGTATTTTTTTTTTGTCATATACCGATTTTGGGTACAAATATACCGATTTTAGTGGACAGCTCTACCGATTTCGCACTATGATGTTCAAGACCACTGTTGGCTAGTAATAAGTGACTGTCTTGTGTTATTAAGCCGAAATGTACAATTACCTTTAATTCTATGAAACTCTTCATTGAGAGGAGACTGACCGACTGTGTGTTATCATTTTCCTTGAAGTAAATTTAATAATAACTTTGGTTTAAGGAAAATGATAACACACTAACACATTAATATAATAGGTAATTAACGTATGTAGTGAAATCGCAGACATGAAACGTTATCTCTACATACATAATTATGTTAAATCATTACATATTATAAAACAAAGTCCCCCGCCGCGTCTGTCTGTCTGTCTGTTCGTGATAATCTGAAAAACTACTGAACGGATTTTCATGCGGTTTTCACTAATAGACAGAGTGATTCAGGAGGATGGTTTTGGTATATAATTTGAACCCGTGCGAAGCCGGGGCGGGTTGCTAGTAAATGCCTCCATCGGCTTCTGTCCATCGCATCCCTGATGATCTTGTGGAGCTTGGTGGCAGGCGAGTCCTTTATCTGATCTGTCCATCAGGTTGGTAATTGGCCTCTCGTTTACCTTCCGTGTTACCAAGCACGATAAGTTTTTCCAGACTCCCATCGCTTTTCCGTGCTACATGTCCGAAATATGAAAGAATGTATTGGCGACATATGGTAGATAAACGCTTCTTGACATTCAGCTGTGAGAGGATCGACACGTTTGTGCGCTTGGCGGTCCACGGTATTCTCAACATTAACCTCCAGCACCACATTTCGAAGGCATCGATCCTTTATATAGTTCTATCAACCCGCCCCGGCTACGCACGGGTACAAATTATACACCAAAACCTTCCTCATGAATCACTCTGTCTGTTAGTGAAAACCGCATGAAAATCTGTTCAGTAGTTTTTCAGTTTATCGCGAACAGACAGACGCACAGACAGACAGACGCGGCGGGGGACTTTGTTTTATAATATGTAGTGATTAGGGTTGTCAATAAAAAAATTAAAACAGAATTTCCTGTTACCTTCGACGGAGCCTTATGATTATGTGTATATTAGTAATTTAATTAATGAATTATGATCAGAGTTAATGATAATTATGATGACCATTGTAACAGTGCTTTCTGCAAAATAATAAATGATTTTATTTGAAAGTTCGAGGATCACTGGGCGAACACTAGTCAATAATTTTTTTTTTCTATAATTCTTCATGAAGGTTATTAATATTTGCTTGGAACCGTCTCTATTTTTGTATATAGAGTTATAAATAAAAAACAGATAAAGATTTAATTAACATATGTCTAATAGTTTAATATTTATACGCTGGAAACTGAGGACTCGATCTTCCGCCCAGCTACAGGTGCGACCCTGACCTGCTGGAGCTCCTACTTACCCTCACCAACGCATCCATATAAACGATATTCCTTTCCTTCCATTGCCTTCCCTTTTTACCCAACTTTCAATTTACTAACTCCTAATTTCCCATGGCAATAGGCTCGCCCCCTATTCCGGGAGTGCGACAAAATGAAAATGGCCAAAAATTTGGGTGTTTAATGCATCTCTGCCTACCCCTCCAGGAATACAGGCGTGAGTGTGTGAAACAACAAATATTTATGGACAACAACTATCCATTTTTCCATTTCCAATTTTTCATTCCGTTGCTATAAGTTGTATGTAATAAGGTTGTTGTGTAATATAAGTTTGTATGTATGATAATTATTATGTATTTCTTTTCTCATGTGTAAAGGTATGTAACCTTTGATTTGTCTGACGTTACAACCAGGTTGCACTAGCCATGGTCACAAACTGACTGTACCATTGAGTCAGCCTGTGATCGCGGCCAGTGCAACATATAAGTGCACGGTATCAAGAGCCTCAACCACTCAGCAATGCAAGTGATGTTTTATTATAAGTATTTTTAAAATTGAGTTTTGTTAAAAATTGTTTTGTTAATTTTTGAAACATAAAATCTTTGAAAACTACTTTTACTGGTCAATTTCAATTATTAGATTTTTTTTGTTGTTGACATTTCCGGACAAATCCGGACATTCCATTTACATGTCCTGCGGAATATTAGCTCTATCGGCCAATTTTTTAGTTTCAATTTACCAGTTTTAGAATCAGGTTTCCTTATAAAATTATAACCACAGTTTAGTTAAACTAAAATAAACATACGCCTAAATGACGAACCGAATTAAAATTAAGAAAGAGTTCTACTATCCACCTTCTATTCTTCATCATCAGACGAACGTCACCAAGTCCAATCTGTATGACGCTTTGGAAACCAATCATATGAGCCCGAAATCGATAGGTTTACTAGTCATTGGAGAGTTACAAAGTCCACCTTCTGGCTCCATTATCAGATCAGCTCCAAGATGCCAAGTTATAGTATTGTCATCCAAACTACATATACATACAAAGTTTCATTTCGATACGACAATTAGAAGTAGGGTAAAATTGCCTTCCTTGATTTGTTTACAGTACACAAGTGAAGCTATGCGTAATGTAATCTATATTTATAAATCTATATATATATAAATGAATCCCTATTTCCCTTGGTCACGGTATCACGCGTGAACGGCTGGACCGATTTCGCCCTCTTTTGTGTGTTTGTTATTGTCAGGAGGAGGTCGTTATAAAAAAAAAAAAGAAAATTGCGCAGAAAATTGGAAAATTTCAGAAAACTTTTTCCACGCTAACGAAGTGGCGGGCAAGAGCTAGTGTGTAATAAAAGTGTGTTAATAAAACAAATTTCCTTAAAATTGTAAGGACCCCACTACATTTTAGGAAACTGGTAACCGTCTGTTAATCGTCTTATTAATCTAGAAATATATATGTATTATTTATTATATATGTTTATGTATATGGTGTATATGAATATATTAAAATAATGTCACTGAGTGACTACACTTGTTTCCCTGTATTACTTATTTGTACATACCTGTATTATCATACGTATCATTTACTAGTTTTAAGTCTAACATATTTTGATTCCCACACCAAAACTACCCATTAAATTATTATATTACTGGTCATTATTTTTCCATCCCAAGGTTGCCTGGAAGAAATTTGCTTTTAATAAGGCCGCCCTTTGTACATATCAATTTTGTAAACTTACTTTAAGCAATATTTACTGGTGTACAATAAAGTTTATTCTATTCTATTCTATTCTATCGTCACACACAGGTGCACATGCGCAGATATGCAAGCACGCACGCACGTACGCACGTACGCACGCCCCACGTACGCACGCACGCTCCCTATTTCGTAGCATACCTAGGAAAACATGGTAACCACATGTTATTGTAGTAAATTGTTTACTAAGCTATTTACGTGTGATACCTTTATCCACTCAAATGTACCACATTACAAAAAAGATTTAAATTCAGAATAATATATTATCTTTATCTCTTGATCTTCCATAGTACTTTTTGCCAGTTTTTGTAATAATGTCACCTGGGAATGATAATAATTATGATAAATCTCTATACTACTTGCTTGCGACTGTGAATAAGATAATAATACGTGTGTCTTTTATAGTCCCGTTTGTTTTTATTAACTTGCTTGTATGTTTTGTAACCTTCAGTCACCTTCAGTCATAATTTTTCTAGTAAATCTGTAGCTTATCTGTCATATTAATTACTTCCAAATTTTTATCAGTATATGTTCAAGAAATAAATGAAATAAAACAAAACTGAAGAAAAGTAGGAACATGGTACAATAAGGTATTATAAAATATAAAGCTCTACTTGACCTATCGACACCAAAATTTGCACATATGGGCCGGCACGACCGGATTGATATTCGGCCTTACAGAAATACGGCAGTGAAGCATTGTTTGCATTGTTTTTCGCCGAGTGAGTGAGGTTACCGGAGGCCCTAAAAGTTCCCTCCCCCCATTAAGCCAGCGAGCTGCTGACTGTTCCTATCTTAGTGGCATCTCCAGTCACAGGAAATACAGGACATTCGGGTCCGCGACCCCGGCCTCTGTGAGCTGCTGCAGTCTCAGTCCCGTTCCCAATCCGACATTTGCGGTATCCCTTACCGTAGGTTCCTATCCCTACCCATTTTTCCTTACACAAATTTACCTTCCTCCTTCTTTCCCGTCTTTAAACGACTGCATTCTCAGGAAGGGTATGCATCAGGCAGGCGAGCAGCCAAGGAACCATTCAAAACCCTTATCAATGTTTACATATTGCACTGACCCCAATGAAATTTAGGAAAAGAGCAGAAAGATGATGAGCCGACGACGGCCAACAAACGCCCATGTCTAGGGGTAGGCCAGATTGCCTTGCTCAGTACTCGACTTTCGCCACTTGCTGTATCTCTGTCCGTCAAACTTTAATAGCTCATTACAATTTCTCGAGAACTTAATCATTATGAGTTCATTCATCAGAACATATGTCATAGGTCATAGGTTATACAACTAATTGCATAAATTAAAGCTTAAATTCAATATTATTATGACATTAGCAAGATAAATCAATATTCAGTAACTCAGTTGGCAATATAAATAGTTCTGCTACTTCGTTCACATCAGTATGAGTTTGACCGTCACAGGGTTTACACGACAAGTTGAAAATAACAGTTAGAAGTTCATTTAATACGAATGAAGTTTTGTAATAAATTGTCATCATATTAATATTTAAAAAACGAATAAGTAAATAAGTTTACTGTACCTCAATTTATAACGTAGTGTTTGGTGCATTCAACTGGTTTAATTCAGTGGTGAGTTATCTTTCGTCATTTCATTGAGAGATCTAGAACTGACTTAGCTGCAGTTTTTGTTTCTTTAAAACATAATGTACTTTTAACAATATTATCAGTAGAAGTCAAAAGTTCCGATCATGCAAGAATATTGTATACATGCACAATTCAAATATTAATAGTTTGGACTTCGACCAAGTTGTTTGATAATAATAGAACGATGAACATAGTATTTTGTTCGTCATCATCCTCCGCGCCTTTTCCCAACTAAGTTGGGATCGGTTTTCAGTCTAACTGCGATACGGCCTATAGATAGATTGAGATAGATGTAGGCGATATCGAAGTTGTGTAGTGACACAGGTTGTCAAACTTTTTAGGGCTCCAACTACCCGTCACGTATGCCACATGTTTGTATGGCACCCGGGATCGACGGTATAACGTGCTCTCCGAGGTACGGACTGGTCTCAATGTGTTAAGAATGGCCATACCTCCATCCTAGACTGACCTGGCTATTAAATAACTTTGTATTGTGCTAACCTACTCGTTTACCACTTAGCCACGAGTATTTTGTTTGTATAGGAAATATATTATGATTTTCCTTGTAAATCGATGTGTGTTTACAGTGTACTTCTCATAATATACACAGTATTTCAGAATTAGCATTAGGTACTTAGAGATCATCATTACTAAAGCCGCAATCTGAATTCAATTCAATTAAAGGTGAACTTTCATGATCTCTTTTTCTTCTCTTATCTTACTCTTTCTGGTTGATACTCATCACTTCGCCATCATATAATCTTTTGAGCTTTTCTTAATGTATATTTTTTGTTGTTTCAGATCATACTCCAAAGAAAGCAAAAGTTTTTTTGGAAAATATCACAAGCAACTAAATTAATAAATCAACCAAGTATGTCAGAAATTCTGAAATCCAGAGAGAGGTAAGTTTGTGTTCTTAATTGATTACAAGAGGAAATGGTTTTTACTAATCCTTTTGAATATTCTTATTTTCTCCTTCTCTATTCCTTATTCATCGTTCTTGTATATGCATTTGAATGACTACTACGACACAGGCATTACCGATCTTATAGTGAATATTCATTGCAAGTAAATGATCCACAGAGTCATATGAATCTTGTTTTAGAATTTTTTTATAAACTTATAAATTCCTTAGTTTAATATAAATTTAATTTCCGTATTTTATCCATTGATATTATAAAATAATATTTAAAAATTCAGTATGATAATAGTAAAAAAACTACTTCATTACACAAGGCAGTGAAGTGAGGTAATGACTTACTGTTTAGCAAAAGTTTGAAGAGCTTGCGAGTTTAATAATCTTTCATGAAAATAATAAATCAGCAGGTTCTCTAACGACACTTCAGCAACGAAACCGAAAATTTAGAATTTCCGTAGACTTTCAAATTGAGATTATCATCCACCTGTCACTGTTCTGCACTGTTTATCTATGTTGACCTTTTTATTCCAGACGTAACCTCGAGATGGCATTATCACGGACCCCCCCCGATGTTCATACAAACGGCCACAACATAACAACATCAAAGGATATACCTAAAGGCCGTTGTAAACTTAATGAGAATAACCACGGAGTAGTTCTTTCCCTGAGCCTTCCTAAAAGAAGTAATAATGATTTAGACCCTGATGGACTTCGTAATACCATTGAAAGAGGACGAGTTAATTTCAGTGAGCTTGGTGGTGGCCACCACATAACAACATCAAACGATATACCTCAAGGCCGTTATAAGCCTTATGAGAATAACCACGGAGTAGTTCTTTCAGAGATACTTCCTAAAAGAAGTAATAATGATTTAGACTCTGATGGACTTCGTAATACCATTGAAAGAGGACGAGTTAATTTCAGTAAGCTTGGTGAGAACCATGGCACAGTTTTAAAAATTCCGGAATATACTGAAGATAGGATCTTTGAAGATGAACTTGAACTTTCAGTTATACCTTTAAAGCAACAAGTAACTACTGATACTAATTCCGATTCTTTTTAGGTTATCATTAAGTAGTTTATGCAAAACATAGGTTTTTCTATATCTGGTTATTTCTTAACGTGCTGAATATATGGAACATAAATCAGTACTGACAAAAACTGAATACGCCAGATTGTTTTGTAAATAGGCCTCATCTTCGCTTCTAATAGATCGTCTGCTTGATGTGTATAACTTTATTGACAGAGATGATTAATTAGGGAAAACGATGTTGGGGTATTTTAGGTTTAGGTTAACATTTTCCTCGTAAGATATTCTGAATTGTGATCTCTTTAGTTTTTGAAATATAATAAATTAATTAAATGTATTCATTAGTCAAATCAGCAAAATAAATTAAGTCCTTATATTGATGTTTTAAAGAGCATTTTTATTAAGAACACATTACATCTGCCAGCTACCTTCAAATATGTAATTATGTTAATTTAATTTTCTTTAAGTACTGGTTAGACAATTTTGATCTCTGACTCATTGGCTCTATGAAATATTGTTTTAGTATTCAACACTTATTTTTTTTTCTTTTACGGCTGCTATTGGTTCTTGCAGTCCAGTTACTCCTAGATCTTTCATGCTGCTCTTTATTGTCATCCGTGTAATTTAATCCATTCACTTAATTAAAATATGTAAAGCTTTTGTGGACAATATTATTCCAATTTAATCAGTTGTCACAATGTAACGAGTATCTTATTTTGGTTTAATATTTTGTTCAATTCGTTTCTTCATTGTTCTACTGAAGCTTTTATTGGATTGTGTAAGCTCTGGTTGTCAGTTGTAACGAATATTCTGTCTCTGTCTCTTGTTTACACAATCACATGTTGTCTAAGTAACGTTAATAGGCTGTTGTGATAGTTGTATTGAATATGATAAATTTTATGAAACACAAGATAACGTTCCAAATAAATTACCAACTGTTACAAATGTTAGAAGAAGATTTAATAGAATAAAGAATAATTAAATTTAAAAAAGGTATCACTGAGTTTAATGCATCTTAATCATGATAAATTATAATAAGTAATAAACTGTATTTTTCATCCCCTAATTAGGGGTGGTAACCCTTAAAGGTAAAATATTTCCTTCAAATTTAAATGAGACCAAACTTGAGTACAACCAATTCAACTAAAAAAAGTAATATTGAAATTGGTTCACAAATGGCGCAGATATCGCGTAGCATACACAAAAGAAGATTTTCAGTCTTAGAAGTCGGTTAAAAATTAAAGACATTACATATAATTTTAATTCATTTGTTTAAATATTAGACACTAAAACAATCATTTAAGTCACTAATACTTAATTCCATACCATAAGTAAAAGATTAGGACTACATGTTTATGAATAGTTTTAAGCGAATAAAAGCTGAATTCTAATTTGTATTCAAGCATTGTCATATGATCCAGCAAAATATGGAATTACGTTGACTGAAATCCTTTTGTTCAATTGACGATCCTGTTGGTTTAGTAGTTAGTGATCCTGACTGCCGAATTAGAGGTCGTGGGTTCGATTCCCATTCCTACCCATGACAAATACTTGTGTGATTAGCACGACCATTTATGTGTCTCGGTGTAATTTATCTATAATATGTACCATCTGGTTACCATAGTACAGGCTCTGTCTAGTTTGGGATCAGACGGCTGTGTGTAAGGTGTCTCAAGATGATTGTTATTAATAATGATGTATTGGGTGTTATATTTCATTAGTTTATTCTTTTAATTTATTTCTTAATTTAAGTGTATCTTGTTCTAAATGTATAACTCGTTGACATTTTTTTTATAAAAAAAGACAAACTAATTTGTGTACCTAAATATCAGGCAGTAATTACGTGGTTTAAAGGATTTGTATCAATTATGATACCTATCTTATTGTTGTTAAGTCATATACTAGTTAATTAGGTAATATACCAAAAATCAATGAGACGAATAGAGTATCTGTACAATAAGAATATTAAGAAAATAACATAACAAAACTTGTTGACTGAACCTGGTTTTGTAAGTAAATATCATCATTATCTACCTACCCTTGTTCTAATTTTATTAGGGGTCCACGCAATATTTTTTCTTTTTCCAATCCCCTCTATCATTCATCATTTCACTGCTCACTCCCTTTCTAGCCATATCTTCTTTCACACAGTCAATCCATCTTTACTTTGGTCGTCCTCTTCGCTTGTGCTCGTCAACTTTCATACATAACACTCTCTTCACTACATTTTGGTAATTTCTCCGCATCACATGTCCATACCATGATAACCTATTGCTCTTCAACTTTCATTCACTGGCGCTACTTTCAGGCTCCCTCTAATATATTCATTTCTCACCCTGACAATTAATAATATAAGTGAATAACTATATATTGTACTATATTTAAAAAGAGAATCTTTGAAAAATATAGCTTTCTAGTCTTTGGATATGAAATATTATTTAGTAAGTGTATGTACCAAAACTGTTACTTTCTTATGAAGATTGTCATGCTGTTATTATGACGTTTTGTCTCGAGTTTAGTTCAATGAAGAAAGCTTTGATGTTGTATATTGTGTAGGTAGCTAATTTAGAAGCATTCTTTACGAACATTTGAATTAATAGATTAGATTCAATTCGAGAACTCAATATAAGATTAGATTAAAGTAAAAAATCCGGAGACTCGTACAGCTATAGGCTAGTTACGGAAGATAAAAAGTCTTAATACGAATAATATTTGCATTCGACGAACAGTGAACACCTTTTAAAAGCCTTTTGAAAATATTATAAAATATTTAGAACAGTTACTATTAACTGATTCTGAACAAATTATTTTCAGATTTATGGTATAGTAAATGTAACGTTGAATATCCGTTATCTATGTAGATGACATCATAGTTTACGCGAAGTAGGTGCGACTGTATTTCAAAAACACTTATCCTTACTGTATGTCCATAATATATAATTAGTAAGGTATGTCTATTACAAGTCCAATATAGTAAAAAAAAAATTAATTAGTTTAACTTTATCATACTTGAAGAGAAACGGCATTTAGTAAAAAAACAAATATACGGGTGGATTTGAGGATCTCCTTCATTTCTTGTAGTCGTTTTCACACATGTTTTGTGTTTTTTCATTTTATGGGATAGGGGGCAAATGCGCAGACGGGTCACATGAGCACAAAGCATGGCTCTCCCAGTTGCATCTCATCACCATTAAATCTATGTATTAAGATGTAAATAGAAATTATCTATTATTGAAAAGAGAATTTCTTTTTACATCTTTTTATTGTTTTAAAGGAGAGTCAGAACTTTTTAGTGTCAACTTTTACTTGCCTGTTTTTTTGTAATTAATTTGATACTGTCCCACCTACTTCGTAAAGAGTATTATTGTATGACAAACGCAATATTATGTAAGTGACTTATACTGGCTTTAGTATTATTAATTTATATCCTGATAAACAGTATTATTAATATTGAACATTGTGAACTTGTTATGGTATTATGATTGTTAAATATTATAAAATAATAAATTAATGTGCAAATTTTTGTGTTTCATTAAGTGTATTTAAAATAAACTGTGACACTGTGTAAGTATTTATAAATGACTAGCAGCGCCCCGCAGTTTCACCCGCGTAAGTCCCGATCCCGTGGGAATATCGGGATAAAAAGTAGCTTATGCGTTAATCCAGGTCTCCAGCTATCTACATACCAAGTTTCATCGCAGTCGGTTCAGTAGCTTTGGCGTGAAAGAGTAACAAACATCCATTAATCCAAACTTTCACATTTATAATATTAGTGGGACAATTAGTTTAGAAATTGCACGGAAGTCTGAAGTGTTCGTTAAAATTGGTGGTGAAATCCTGTTCCCGGATCCCTCCTACTTAAGGCGCTTCCGACACACCGCCCCACCGAAAACCCCGGTGGGGTGACTGCCCGAGGGGGTTTCACAAAAAAAAAAAAGAAAAGGCCCTAACCCTTCCCTCTCCCCTCTTCCCGCTCTTCTCCCCTCTCCACCTCTTTCCCTACTCCCACCTTAAAGGGCGGCAACGCACTTGTGACTCTTTGAGATGCAGGTGCCCAAGGGCGGCGGTAGTCATTTACCAGGTGACCAGTCTGCTCGTTGCCATAAAAAAAAAATGGCTGTCTAGATAAACCACCAAATAATATTATAATAGAAAATTGTAGATAAGATATAAATATAATATAAGTTAACGTAAGTTTAAGTTTAAAGATAAGTTGTTGTTTGTTTAACGGCGAAACCGATAGATGGCGTTGTTAGGTAGCGCTGAATCACGATATGGTTTCGTTACCAGCGGTACCATAATTAGTTTTAAGAGATTGTTATTGTTGAGAACCAGAACTGTTCTGAGAATATACACATCTTGTTATTAATTAACAGTAGCATCATTTCTCACCTACGGACCTAAATTTCGTTCAATGGCTATGGCTAAAAAATATTGGTATGATCCTAAAGATCGTAATAAATAATTATATTTAAGTGTGTTTGACGTAAATTAGAATGTTAGTTTTTTTTTTTTTTTAAATAAACGAATTTGATTGAATATTATTGTATTTTTTTTTGTCATATACCGATTTTGGGTACAAATATACCGATTTTAGTGGACAGCTCTACCGATTTCGCACTATGATGTTCAAGACCACTGTTGGCTAGTAATAAGTGACTGTCTTGTGTTATTAAGCCGAAATGTACAATTACCTTTAATTCTATGAAACTCTTCATTGAGAGGAGACTGACCGACTGTGTGTTATCATTTTCCTTGAAGTAAATTTAATAATAACTTTGGTTTAAGGAAAATGATAACACACTAACACATTAATATAATAGGTAATTAACGTATGTAGTGAAATCGCAGACATGAAACGTTATCTCTACATACATAATTATGTTAAATCATTACATATTATAAAACAAAGTCCCCCGCCGCGTCTGTCTGTCTGTCTGTTCGTGATAATCTGAAAAACTACTGAAAGGATTTTCATGCGGTTTTCACTAATAGACAGAGTGATTCAGGAGGATGGTTTTGGTATATAATTTGAACCCGTGCGAAGCCGGGGCGGGTTGCTAGTAAATGCCTCCATCGGCTTCTGTCCATCGCATCCCTGATGATCTTGTGGAGCTTGGTGGCAGGCGAGTCCTTTATCTGATCTGTCCATCAGGTTGGTAATTGGCCTCTCGTTTACCTTCCGTGTTACCAAGCACGATAAGTTTTTCCAGACTCCCATCGCTTTTCCGTGCTACATGTCCGAAATATGAAAGAATGTATTGGCGACATATGGTAGATAAACGCTTCTTGACATTCAGCTGTGAGAGGATCGACACGTTTGTGCGCTTGGCGGTCCACGGTATTCTCAACATTAACCTCCAGCACCACATTTCGAAGGCATCGATCCTTTATATAGTTCTAGCAACCCGCCCCGGCTACGCACGGGTACAAATTATACACCAAAACCTTCCTCATGAATCACTCTGTCTGTTAGTGAAAACCGCATGAAAATCTGTTCAGTAGTTTTTCAGTTTATCGCGAACAGACAGACGCACAGACAGACAGACGCGGCGGGGGACTTTGTTTTATAATATGTAGTGATTAGGGTTGTCAATAAAAAAATTAAAACAGAATTTCCTGTTACCTTCGACGGAGCCTTATGATTATGTGTAAATTAGTAATTTAATTAATCAATTATCATCAGAGTTAATGATAATTATGATGACCATTGTAACAGTGCTTTCTGCAAAATAATAAATTATTTTATTTGAAAGTTCGAGGATCACTGGGCGAACACTAGTCAATAAATTTTTTTTTCTATAATTCTTCATGAAGGTTATTAATATTTGCTTGGGACCGTCTCTATTTTTGTATATAGAGTTATAAATAAAAAACAGATAAAGATTTAATTAACATATGTCTAATAATTTAATATTTATATGCTGGAAACTGAGGACTCGATCTTCCGCCCAGCAACAGGTGCGACCCTGACCTGCTGGAGCTCCTACTTACCCTCCCCAACGCATCCATATAAACGATATTCCTTTCCTTCCATTGCCTTCCCTTTTTACCCAACTTTCAATTTACTAACTCCTAATTTCCCATGGCAATAGGCTCGCCCCCTATTCCGGGAGTGCGACAAAATGAAAGTGGCCAAAAATTTGGGTGTTTAATGCATCTCTGCCTACCCCTCCAGGAATACAGGCGTGAGTGTGTGAAACAACAAATATTTATGGACAACAACTATCCGTTTTTCCATTTCCAATTTTTCATTCCGTTGCTATAAGTTGTATGTAATAAGGTTGTTGTGTAATATAAATTTGTATGTATGATAATTATTATGTATTTCTTTTCTCATGTTTAAAGGTATGGCCTTAAGGGTAAGGCCTTTGATTTGTCTGACGTTACAACCAGGTTGCACTAGCCATGGTCACAAACTGACTGTACCATTGAGTCAGCCTGTGATCACGGCCAGTGCAACATATAAGTGCACGGTATCAAGAGCCTCAACCACTCAGCAATGCAAGTGATGTTTTATTATAAGTATTTTTAAAATTGAGTTTTGTTAAAAATTGTTTTGTTAATTTTTGAAACATAAAATCTTTGAAAACTACTTTTACTGGTCAATTTCAATTATTAGATTTTTTTTGTTGTTGACATTTCCGGACAAATCCGGACATTCCATTTACATGTCCTGCGGAATATTAGCTCTATCGGCCAATTTTTTAGTTTCAATTTACCAGTTTTAGAATCAGGTTTCCTTATAAAATTATAACCACAGTTTAGTTAAACTAAAATAAACATACGCCTAAATGACGAACCGAATTAAAATTAAGAAAGAGTTCTACTATCCACCTTCTATTCTTCATCATCAGACGAACGTCACCAAGTCCAATCTGTATGACGCTTTGGAAACCAATCATATGAGCCCGAAATCGATAGGTTTACTAGTCATTGGAGAGTTACAAAGTCCACCTTCTGGCTCCATTATCAGATCAGCTCCAAGATGCCAAGTTATAGTATTGTCATCCAAACTACATATACATACAAAGTTTCATTTCGATACGACAATTAGAAGTAGGGTAAAATTGCCTTCCTTGATTTGTTTACAGTACACAAGTGAAGCTATGCGTAATGTAATCTATATTTATAAATCTATATATATATAAATGAATCCCTATTTCCCTTGGTCACGGTGTCACGCGTGAACGGCTGGACCGATTTCGCCCTTTTTTGTGTGTTTGTTATTGTCAGGAAAATTGGAAAATTTCAGAAAACTTTTTCCACGTTAACGAAGTGGCGGGCAAGAGCTAGTGTGTAATAAAAGTGTGTTAATAAAACAAATTTCCTTAAAATTGTAAAGACCCCACTACATTTTAGGAAACTGGTAATCGTCTGTTAATCGTCTTATTAATCTAGAAATATATATGTATTATTTATTATATATGTTTATGTATATGGTGTATATGAATATATTAAAATAATGTCACTGAGTGACTACACTTGTTTCCCTGTATTACTTATTTGTACATACCTGTATTATCATACGTATCATTTACTAGTTTTAAGTCTAACATATTTTGATTCCCACACCAAAACTACCCATTAAATTATTATATTACTGGTCATTATTTTTCCATCCCAAGGTTGCCTGGAAGAAATTTGCTTTTAATAAGGCCGCCCTTTGTACATATCAATTTTGTAAACTTACTTTAAGCAATATTTACTGGTGTACAATAAAGTTTATTCTATTCTATTCTATTCTATCGTCACACACAGGTGCACATGCGCAGATATGCAAGCACGCACGCACGTACGCACGTACGCACGCCCCACGTACGCACGCACGCTCCCTATTTCGTAGCCTACCTAGGAAAACATGGTAACCACATGTTATTGTAGTAAATTGTTTACTAAGCTATTTACGTGTGATACCTTTATCCACTCAAATGTACCACATTACAAAAAAGATTTAAATTCAGAATAATATATTATCTTTATCTCTTGATCTTCTATAGTACTTTTTGCCAGTTTTTGTAATAATGTCACCTGGGAATGATAATAATTATGATAAATCTCTATACTACTTGCTTGCGACTGTGAATAAGATAATAATACGTGTGTCTTTTATAGTCCCGTTTGTTTTTATTAACTTGCTTGTATGTTTTGTAACCTTCAGTCACCTTCAGTCATAATTTTTCTAGTAAATCTGTAGCTTATCTGTCATATTAATTACTTCCAAATTTTTATCAGTATATGTTCAAGAAATAAATGAAATAAAACAAAACTGAAGAAAAGTAGGAACATGGTACAATAAGGTATTATAAAATATAAAGCTCTACTTGACCTATCGACACCAAAATTTGCACATATGGGCCGGCACGACCGGATTGATATTCGGCCTTACAGAAATACGGCAGTGAAGCATTGTTTGCATTGTTTTTCGCCGAGTGAGTGAGGTTACCGGAGGCCCTAAAAGTTCCCTCCCCCCATTTAGCCAGCGAGCTGCTGACTGTTCCTATCTTAGTGGCATCTCCAGTCACAGGAAATACAGGACATTCGGGTCCGCGACCCCGGCCTCTGTGAGCTGCTGCAGTCTCAGTCCCGTTCCCAATCCGACATTTGCGGTATCCCTTACCGTAGGTTCCTATCCCTACCCATTTTTCCTTACACAAATTTACCTTCCTCCTTCTTTCCCGTCTTTAAACGACTACATTCTCAGGAAGGGTATGCATCAGGCAGGCGAGCAGCCAAGGGACCATTCAAAACCCTTATCAATGTTTACATATTGCACTGACCCCAATGAAATTTAGGAAAAGAGCAGAAAGATGATGAGCCGACGACGGCCAACAAACGCCCATGTCTAGGGGTAGGCCAGATTGCCTTGCTCAGTACTCGACTTTCGCCACTTGCTGTATCTCTGTCCGTCAAACTTTAATAGCTCATTACAATTTCTCGAGAACTTAATCATTATGAGTTCATTCATCAGAACATATGTCATAGGTCATAGGTTATACAACTAATTGCATAAATTAAAGCTTAAATTCAATATTATTATGACATTAGCAAGATAAATCAATATTCAGTAACGCAGTTGGCAATATAAATAGTTCTGCTACTTCGTTCACATCAGTATGAGTTTGACCGTCACAGGGTTTACACGACAAGTTGAAAATAACAGTTAGAAGTTCATTTAATACGAATGAAGTTTTGTAATAAATTGTCATCATATTAATATTTAAAAAACGAATAAGTAAATAAGTTTACTGTACCTCAATTTATAACGTAGTGTTTGGTGCATTCAACTGGTTTAATTCAGTGGTGAGTTATCTTTCGTCATTTCATTGAGAGATCTAGAACTGACTTAGCTGCAGTTTTTGTTTCTTTAAAACATAATGTACTTTTAACAATATTATCAGTAGAAGTCAAAAGTTCCGATAGAATATTGTATACATGCACAATTCAAATATTAATAGTTTGGACTTCGACCAAGTTGTTTGATAATAATAGAACGATGAACATAGTATTTTGTTCGTCATCATCCTCCGCGCCTTTTCCCAACTAAGTTGGGATCGGTTTTCAGTCTAACTGCGATACGGCCTATAGATAGATTGAGATAGATGTAGGCGATATCGAAGTTGTGTAGTGACACAGGTTGTCAAACTTTTTAGGGCTCCAACTACCCGTCACGTATGCCACATGTTTGTATGGCACCCGGGATCGACGGTATAACGTGCTCTCCGAGGTACGGACTGGTCTCAATGTGTTAAGAATGGCCATACCTCCATCCTAGACTGACCTGGCTATTAAATAACTTTGTATTGTGCTAACCTACTCGTTTACCACTTAGCCACGAGTATTTTGTAATTCAATTAAAGGTGAACTTTCATGATCTCTTTTTCTTCTCTTATCTTACTCTTTCTGGTTGATACTCATCACTTCGCCATCATATAATCTTTTGAGCTTTTCTTAATGTATATTTTTTGTTGTTTCAGATCATACTCCAAAGAAAGCAAAAGTTTTTTTGGAAAATATCACAAGCAACTAAATTAATAAATCAACCAAGTATGTCAGAAATTCTGAAATCCAGAGAGAGGTAAGTTTGTGTTCTTAATTGATTACAAGAGGAAATGGTTTTTACTAATCCTTTTGAATATTCTTATTTTCTCCTCTATTCCTTATTCATCGTTCTTGTATATGCATTTGAATGACTACTACGACACAGGCATTACCGATCTTATAGTGAATATTCATTGCAAGTAAATGATCCACAGAGTCATATGAAACTTGTTTTAGAATTTTTTTATAAACTTATAAATTCCTTAGTTTAATATAAATTTAATTTCCGTATTTTATCCATTGATATTATAAAATAATATTTAAAAATTCAGTATGATAATAGTAAAAAAACTACTTCATTACACAAGGCAGTGAAGTGAGGTAATGACTTACTGTTTAGCAAAAGTTTGAAGAGCTTGCGAGTTTAATAATCTTTCATGAAAATAATAAATCAGCAGGTTCTCTAACGACACTTCAGCAACGAAATCGAAAATTTAGAATTTCCGTAGACTTTCAAATTGAGATTATCATCCACCTGTCACTGTTCTGCACTGTTTATCTATGTTGACCTTTTTATTCCAGACGTAACCTCGAGATGGCATTATCACGGACCCCCCCCGATGTTCATACAAACGGCCACAACATAACAACATCAAAGGATATACCTAAAGGCCGTTGTAAACTTAATGAGAATAACCACGGAGTAGTTCTTTCCCTGAGCCTTCCTAAAAGAAGTAATAATGATTTAGACCCTGATGAAGAAGATAGGATCTTTGAAGATGAACTTGAACTTTCAGTTATACCTTTAAAGCAACAAGTAACTACTGATACTAATTCCGATTCTTTTTAGGTTATCATTAAGTAGTTTATGCAAAACATAGGTTTTTCTATATCTGGTTATTTCTTAACGTGCTGAATATATGGAACATAAATCAGTACTGACAAAAACTGAATACGCCAGATTGTTTTGTAAATAGGCCTCATCTTCGCTTCTAATAGATCGTCTGCTTGATGTGTATAACTTTATTGACAGAGATGATTAATTAGGGAAAACGATGTTGGGGTATTTTAGGTTTAGGTTAACATTTTCCTCGTAAGATATTCTGAATTGTGATCTCTTTAGTTTTTGAAATATAATAAATTAATTAAATGTATTCATTAGTCAAATCAGCAAAATAAATTAAGTCCTTATATTGATGTTTTAAAGAGCATTTTTATTAAGAACACATTACATCTGCCAGCTACCTTCAAATATGTAATTATGTTAATTTAATTTTCTTTAAGTACTGGTTAGACAATTTTGATCTCTGACTCATTGGCTCTATGAAATATTGTTTTAGTATTCAACACTTATTTTTTTTTCTTTTACGGCTGCTATTGGTTCTTGCAGTCCAGTTACTCCTAGATCTTTCATGCTGCTCTTTATTGTCATCCGTGTAATTTAATCCATTCACTTAATTAAAATATGTAAAGCTTTTGTGGACAATATTATTCCAATTTAATCAGTTGTCACACTGTAACGAGTATCTTATTTTGGTTTAATATTTTGTTCAATTCGTTTCTTCATTGTTCTACTGAAGCTTTTATTGGATTGTGTAAGCTCTGGTTGTCAGTTGTAACGAATATTCTGTCTCTGTCTCTTGTTTACACAATCACATGTTGTCTAAGTAACGTTAATAGGCTGTTGTGATAGTTGTATTGAATATGATAAATTTTATGAAACACAAGATAACGTTCCAAATAAATTACCAACTGTTACAAATGTTAAAAGAAGATTTAATAGAATAATTAAATTTAAAAAAGGTATCACTGAGTTCAATGCATCTTAATCATGATAAATTATAATAAGTAATAAACTGTAACTTAGGGGTGGTAACCCTTAAAGGTAAAATATTTCCTTCAAATTTAAATGAGACCAAACTTGAGTACAACCAATTCAACTAAAAAAAGTAATATTGAAATTGGTTCACAAATGGCGCAGATATCGCGTAGCATACACAAAAGAAGATTTTCAGTCTTTGAAGTCGGTTAAAAATTAAAGACATTACATCCAATTTTAATTCATTTGTTTAAATATTAGACACTAAAACAAACATTTAAGTCACTAATACTTAATTCCATACCATAAGTAAAAGCCTAGGACTACACGTTTATGAATAGTTTTAACCGAATAGAAGCTGAATTCTAATTTGTATTCAAGCAATGTCATATGATCCAGCAAAAAAATGGAATGACGTTGACTGAAATCCTTTTGTTCAATTGACGATCCTGTTGGTTTAGTAGTTAGTGATCCTGACTGCGGAATTAGAGGTCGTGGGTTCAATTCCCATTCCCACCCATGACAAATACTTGTGTGATTACCACGACCATTTGTGTGTCTCGGTGTAATTTATCTATAATATGTACCATCTGGTTACCATAGTAAAGGCTCTGTCTAGTTTGGGATCAGACGGCTGTGTGTAAGGTGTCTCAAGATGATTCTTATTAATAATGATGTATTGGGTGTTATATTTCATTAGTTTATTCTTTTAATTTATTTCTTAATTTAAGTGTATCTTGTTCTAAATGTATAACTCGTTGACATTTTTTTAATAAAAAAAGACAAACTAATTTGTGTACCTAAATATCAGGCAGTACTTCCAAAATCAGAATTACGTGGTTTAAAGGATTTGTATCAATTATGATACCTATCTTATTGTTGTTAAGTCATATACTAGTTAATTAGGTAATATACCAAAAATCAATGAGACGAATAGAGTATCTGTACAATAAGAATATTAGGAAAATAACATCACAAAACTTGTTGACTGAACCTGGTTTTGTAAGTAAATATCATCATTATCTACCTACCCTTGTTCTAATTTTATTAGGGGTCCACGCAATTTTTTTTTTTTTTTTTCCAATCCCCTCTATCATTCATCATTTTACTGCTCACTCCCTTTCTAGCCATATCTTCTTTCACACAGTCAATCCATCTTTACTTTGGTCGTCCTCTTCGCTTGTGCTCGTCAACTTCCATACATAACACTCTCTTCACTATATTTTGGTAATTTCTCCGCATCACATGTCCATACCATGATAACCTATTGCTCTTCAACTTTCATTCACTGGCGCTACTTTCAGGCTCCCTCTAATATATTCATTTTTCACCCTGACAATTAATAATATAAGTGAATAACTATATATTGTACTATATTTAAAAAGAGAATCTTTGAAAAATATAGCTTTCTAGTCTTTGGATATGAAATATTATTTAGTAAGTGTATGTACCAAAACTGTTACTTTCTTATGAACATTGTCATGCTGTTATTATGACGTTTTGTCTCGAGTTTAGTTCAATGAAGAAAGCTTTGATGTTGTATATTGTGTAGGTAGCTAATTTAGAAGCATTCTTTACGAACATTTGAATTAATAGATTAGATTCAATTCGAGAACTCAATTTAAGATTAGATTAAAGTAAAAAATCCGGAGACTCGTACAGCTATAGGCTAGTTACGGAAGATAAAAAGTCTTAATACGAATAATATTTGCATTCGACGAACAGTGAACACCTTTTAAAAGCCTTTTGAAAATATTATAAAATATTTAGAACAGTTACTATTAACTGATTCTGAACAAATTATTTTCAGATTTATGGTATAGTAAATGTAACGTTGAATATCCGTTATCTATGTAGATGACATCATAGTTTACGCGAAGTAGGTGCGACTGTATTTCAAAAACACTTATCCTTACTGTATGTCCATAATATATAATTAGTAAGGTATGTCTATTACAAGTCCAATATAGTAAAAAAAAAATTAATTAGTTTAACTTTATCATACTTGAAAAGAAACGGCATTTAGTAAAAAAACAAATATACGGGTGGATTTGAGGATCTCCTTCATTTCTTGTAGTCGTTTTCACACATTTTTTGTGTTTTTTCATTTTATGGGATAGGGGGCAAATGTGCAGACGGGTCACCTGATGGGAAGTGACTACCGCCGCCCAGGGGAAGGGAGGGAAGAGGGGGAGAGGGGTGGGTGGAGAAGAGGGGGAGGGGTGAAGCGGGGGGGCAGGAAGATGGGGAGAGGAAAGGGTTAGGGCCTCCGGTAACCTCACTCGCTCAGTGAAATACAACGAAGTATTGCTTCACTGCCGGTTTTCTGTGAGGCCGTGGTATCACTCCGGTCGGCCCATACAAAGCATGGCTCTCCCAGTTGCATCTCATCACCATTAAATCTATGTATTAAGATGTAAATAGAAATTATCTATTATTGAAAAGAGAATTTCTTTTTACATCTTTTTATTGTTTTAAAGGAGAGTCAGAACTTTTTAGTGTCAACTTTTACTTGCCTGTTTTTTTGTAATTAATTTGATACTGTCCCACCTACTTCGTAAAGAGTATTATTGTATGACAAACGCAATATTATGTAAGTGACTTATACTGGCTTTAGTATTATTAATTTATATCCTGATAAACAGTATTATTAATATTGAACATTGTGAACTTGTTATGGTATTATGATTGTTAAATATTATAAAATAATAAATTAATGTGCAAATTTTTGTGTTTCATTAAGTGTATTTAAAATAAACTGTGACACTGTGTAAGTATTTATAAATGACTAGCAGCGCCCCGCAGTTTCACCCGCGTAAGTCCCGATCCCGTGGGAATATCGGGATAAAAAGTAGCTTATGCGTTAATCCAGGTCTCCAGCTATCTACATACCAAGTTTCATCGCAGTCGGTTCAGTAGCTTTGGCGTGAAAGAGTAACAAACATCCATTAATCCAAACTTTCACATTTATAATATTAGTGGGACAAGGAGTTTAGAAATTGCACGGAAGTCTGAAGTGTTCGTTAAAATTGGTGGTGAAATCCTGTTCCCGGATCCCTCCTACTTAAGGCGCTTCCGACACACCGCCCCACCGAAAACCCCGGTGGGGTGACGGCCCGAGGGGGTTTCCACACGCACAAAAAAAAAAAAAGAAAAGGCCCTAACCCTTCCCTCTCCCCTCTTCCCGCTCTTATCCCCTTTCCACCTCTTTCCCTAGTCCCACCTTAAAGGGCGGCAACGCACTAGTGACTCTTTGAGATGCAGGTGCCCAAGGGCGGCGGTAGTCATTTACCAGGTGACCAGTCTGCTCGTTGCCATAAAAAAAAATGGCTGTCTAGATAAACCACCAAATAATATTATAATAGAAAATTGTAGATAAGATATAAATATAATATAAGTTAACTTAAGTATAAGTTTAAAGATAAGTTGTTGTTTGTTTAACGGCGAAACCGATAGATGGCGTTGTTAGGTAGCGCTGAATCACGATATGGTTTCATTACCAGCAGTACCATAAATAGTTTTAAGAGATTATTATTGTTGAGAACCAGAACTGTTCTGAGAAAATACACATCATGTTATTAATTAACAGTAGTATCATTTCTCACCTACGGACCTAAATTTCGTTCAATGGCTATGGCTAAAAAATATTGGTATGATCCTAAAGATCGTAATAAATAATTGTATTTAAGTGTGTTTGATGTAAATTAGACTGATAGTTTATTTTTTTTAAATAAACGAATTTGATTGAATATTATTGTATTTTTTTTTGTCATATACCGATTTTGGGTACAAATATACCGATTTTAGTGGACAGCTCTACCGATTTCGCACTATGATGTTCAAGACCACTGTTGGCTAGTAATAAGTGACTGTCTTGTGTTATTAAGCCGAAATGTACAATTACCTTTAATTCTATGAAACTCTTCATTGAGAGGAGACTGACCGACTGTGTGTTATCATTTTCCTTGAAGTAAATTTAATAATAACTTTGGTTTAAGGAAAATGATAACACACTAACACATTAATATAATAGGTAATTAACGTATGTAGTGAAATCGCAGACATGAAACGTTATCTCTACATACATAATTATGTTAAATCATTACATATTATAAAACAAAGTCCCCCGCCGCGTCTGTCTGTCTGTCTGTTCGTGATAATCTGAAAAACTACTGAAAGGATTTTCATGCGGTTTTCACTAATAGACAGAGTGATTCAGGAGGATGGTTTTGGTATATAATTTGAACCCGTGCGAAGCCGGGGCGGGTTGCTAGTAAATGCCTCCATCGGCTTCTGTCCATCGCATCCCTGATGATCTTGTGGAGCTTGGTGGCAGGCGAGTCCTTTATCTGATCTGTCCATCAGGTTGGTAATTGGCCTCTTGTTTACCTTCCGTGTTACCAAGCACGATAAGTTTTTCCAGATTCCCATCGCTTTTCCGTGCTACATGTCCGAAATATGAAAGAATGTATTGGCGACATATGGTAGATAAACGCTTCTTGACATTCAGCTGTGAGAGGATCGACACGTTTGTGCGCTTGGCGGTCCACGGTATTCTCAACATTAACCTCCAGCACCACATTTCGAAGGCATCGATCCTTTATATAGTTCTAGCAACCCGCCCCGGCTACGCACGGGTACAAATTATACACCAAAACCTTCCTCATGAATCACTCTGTCTGTTAGTGAAAACCGCATGAAAATCTGTTCAGTAGTTTTTCAGTTTATCGCGAACAGACAGACGCACAGACAGACAGACGCGGCGGGGGCCTTTGTTTTATAATATGTAGTGATTAGGGTTGTCAATAAAAAAATTAAAACAGAATTTCCTGTTACCTTCGACGGAGCCTTATGATTATGTGTATATTAGTAATTTAATTAATGAATTATGATCAGAGTTAATGATAATTATGATGACCATTGTAACAGTGCTTTCTGCAAAATAATAAATGATTTTATTTGAAAGTTCGAGGATCACTGGGCGAACACTAGTCAATAATTTTTTTTTTCTATAATTCTTCATGAAGGTTATTAATATTTGCTTGGGACCGTCTCTATTTTTGTATATAGAGTTATAAATAAAAAACAGATAAAGATTTAATTAACATATGTCTAATAGTTTAATATTTATACGCTGGAAACTGAGGACTCGATCTTCCGCCCAGCTACAGGTGCGACCCTGACCTGCTGGAGCTCCTACTTACCCTCCCCAACGCATCCATATAAACGATATTCCTTTCCTTCCATTGCCTTCCCTTTTTACCCAACTTTCAATTTACTAACTCCTAATTTCCCATGGCAATAGGCTCGCCCCCTATTCCGGGAGTGCGACAAAATGAAAATGGCCAAAAATTTGGGTGTTTAATGCATCTCTGCCTACCCCTCCAGGAATACAGGCGTGAGTGTGTGAAACAACAAATATTTATGGACAACAACTATCCGTTTTTCCATTTCCAATTTTTCATTCCGTTGCTATAAGTTGTATGTAATAAGGTTGTTGTGTAATATAAGTTTGTATGTATGATAATTATTATGTATTTCTTTTCTCATGTGTAAAGGTATGTAACCTTTGATTTGTCTGACGTTACAACCAGGTTGCACTAGCCATGGTCACAAACTGACTGTACCATTGAGTCAGCCTGTGATCGCGGCCAGTGCAACATATAAGTGCACGGTATCAAGAGCCTCAACCACTCAGCAATGCAAGTGATGTTTTATTATAAGTATTTTTAAAATTGAGTTTTGTTAAAAATTGTTTTGTTAATTTTTGAAACATAAAATCTTTGAAAACTACTTTTACTGGTCAATTTCAATTATTAGATTTTTTTTGTTGTTGACATTTCCGGACAAATCCGGACATTCCATTTACATGTCCTGCGGAATATTAGCTCTATCGGCCAATTTTTTAGTTTCAATTTACCAGTTTTAGAATCAGGTTTCCTTATAAAATTATAACCACAGTTTAGTTAAACTAAAATAAACATACGCCTAAATGACGAACCGAATTAAAATTAAGAAAGAGTTCTACTATCCACCTTCTATTCTTCATCATCAGACGAACGTCACCAAGTCCAATCTGTATGACGCTTTGGAAACCAATCATATGAGCCCGAAATCGATAGGTTTACTAGTCATTGGAGAGTTACAAAGTCCACCTTCTGGCTCCATTATCAGATCAGCTCCAAGATGCCAAGTTATAGTATTGTCATCCAAACTACATATACATACAAAGTTTCATTTCGATACGACAATTAGAAGTAGGGTAAAATTGCCTTCCTTGATTTGTTTACAGTACACAAGTGAAGCTATGCGTAATGTAATCTATATTTATAAATCTATATATATATAAATAAATCCCTATTTCCCTTGGTCACGGTATCACGCGTGAACGGCTGGACCGATTTCGCCCTCTTTTGTGTGTTTGTTATTGTCAGGAGGAGGTCGTTATAAAAAAAAAAAAGAAAATTGCGCAGAAAATTGGAAAATTTCAGAAAACTTTTTCCACGCTAACGAAGTGGCGGGCAAGAGCTAGTGTGTAATAAAAGTGTGTTAATAAAACAAATTTCCTTAAAATTGTAAGGACCCCACTACATTTTAGGAAACTGGTAACCGTCTGTTAATCGTCTTATTAATCTAGAAATATATATGTATTATTTATTATATATGTTTATGTATATGGTGTATATGAATATATTAAAATAATGTCACTGAGTGACTACACTTGTTTCCCTGTATTACTTATTTGTACATACCTGTATTATCATACGTATCATTTACTAGTTTTAAGTCTAACATATTTTGATTCCCACACCAAAACTACCCATTAAATTATTATATTACTGGTCATTATTTTTCCATCCCAAGGTTGCCTGGAAGAAATTTGCTTTTAATAAGGCCGCCCTTTGTACATATCAATTTTGTAAACTTACTTTAAGCAATATTTACTGGTGTACAATAAAGTTTATTCTATTCTATTCTATTCTATCGTCACACACAGGTGCACATGCGCAGATATGCAAGCACGCACGCACGTACGCACGTACGCACGCCCCACGTACGCACGCACGCTCCCTATTTCGTAGCATACCTAGGAAAACATGGTAACCACATGTTATTGTAGTAAATTGTTTACTAAGCTATTTACGTGTGATACCTTTATCCACTCAAATGTACCACATTACAAAAAAGATTTAAATTCAGAATAATATATTATCTTTATCTCTTGATCTTCCATAGTACTTTTTGCCAGTTTTTGTAATAATGTCACCTGGGAATGATAATAATTATGATAAATCTCTATACTACTTGCTTGCGACTGTGAATAAGATAATAATACGTGTGTCTTTTATAGTCCCGTTTGTTTTTATTAACTTGCTTGTATGTTTTGTAACCTTCAGTCACCTTCAGTCATAATTTTTCTAGTAAATCTGTAGCTTATCTGTCATATTAATTACTTCCAAATTTTTATCAGTATATGTTCAAGAAATAAATGAAATAAAACAAAACTGAAGAAAAGTAGGAACATGGTACAATAAGGTATTATAAAATATAAAGCTCTACTTGACCTATCGACACCAAAATTTGCACATATGGGCCGGCACGACCGGATTGATATTCGGCCTTACAGAAATACGGCAGTGAAGCATTGTTTGCATTGTTTTTCGCCGAGTGAGTGAGGTTACCGGAGGCCCTAAAAGTTCCCTCCCCCCATTAAGCCAGCGAGCTGCTGACTGTTCCTATCTTAGTGGCATCTCCAGTCACAGGAAATACAGGACATTCGGGTCCGCGACCCCGGCCTCTGTGAGCTGCTGCAGTCTCAGTCCCGTTCCCAATCCGACATTTGCGGTATCCCTTACCGTAGGTTCCTATCCCTACCCATTTTTCCTTACACAAATTTACCTTCCTCCTTCTTTCCCGTCTTTAAACGACTACATTCTCAGGAAGGGTATGCATCAGGCAGGCGAGCAGCCAAGGGACCATTCAAAACCCTTATCAATGTTTACATATTGCACTGACCCCAATGAAATTTAGGAAAAGAGCAGAAAGATGATGAGCCGACGACGGCCAACAAACGCCCATGTCTAGGGGTAGGCCAGATTGCCTTGCTCAGTACTCGACTTTCGCCACTTGCTGTATCTCTGTCCGTCAAACTTTAATAGCTCATTACAATTTCTCGAGAACTTAATCATTATGAGTTCATTCATCAGAACATATGTCATAGGTCATAGGTTATACAACTAATTGCATAAATTAAAGCTTAAATTCAATATTATTATGACATTAGCAAGATAAATCAATATTCAGTAACGCAGTTGGCAATATAAATAGTTCTGCTACTTCGTTCACATCAGTATGAGTTTGACCGTCACAGGGTTTACACGACAAGTTGAAAATAACAGTTAGAAGTTCATTTAATACGAATGAAGTTTTGTAATAAATTGTCATCATATTAATATTTAAAAAACGAATAAGTAAATAAGTTTACTGTACCTCAATTTATAACGTAGTGTTTGGTGCATTCAACTGGTTTAATTCAGTGGTGAGTTATCTTTCGTCATTTCATTGAGAGATCTAGAACTGACTTAGCTGCAGTTTTTGTTTCTTTAAAACATAATGTACTTTTAACAATATTATCAGTAGAAGTCAAAAGTTCCGATCATGCAAGAATATTGTATACATGCACAATTCAAATATTAATAGTTTGGACTTCGACCAAGTTGTTTGATAATAATAGAACGATGAACATAGTATTTTGTTCGTCATCATCCTCCGCGCCTTTTCCCAACTAAGTTGGGATCGGTTTTCAGTCTAACTGCGATACGGCCTATAGATAGATTGAGATAGATGTAGGCGATATCGAAGTTGTGTAGTGACACAGGTTGTCAAACTTTTTAGGGCTCCAACTACCCGTCACGTATGCCACATGTTTGTATGGCACCCGGGATCGACGGTATAACGTGCTCTCCGAGGTACGGACTGGTCTCAATGTGTTAAGAATGGCCATACCTCCATCCTAGACTGACCTGGCTATTAAATAACTTTGTATTGTGCTAACCTACTCGTTTACCACTTAGCCACGAGTATTTTGTTTGTATAGGAAATATATTATGATTTTCCTTGTAAATCGATGTGTGTTTACAGTGTACTTCTCATAATATACACAGTATTTCAGAATTAGCATTAGGTACTTAGAGATCATCATTACTAAAGCCGCAATCTGAATTCAATTCAATTAAAGGTGAACTTTCATGATCTCTTTTTCTTCTCTTATCTTACTCTTTCTGGTTGATACTCATCACTTCGCCATCATATAATCTTTTGAGCTTTTCTTAATGTATATTTTTTGTTGTTTCAGATCATACTCCAAAGAAAGCAAAAGTTTTTTTGGAAAATATCACAAGCAACTAAATTAATAAATCAACCAAGTATGTCAGAAATTCTGAAATCCAGAGAGAGGTAAGTTTGTGTTCTTAATTGATTACAAGAGGAAATGGTTTTTACTAATCCTTTTGAATATTCTTATTTTCTCCTTCTCTATTCCTTATTCATCGTTCTTGTATATGCATTTGAATGACTACTACGACACAGGCATTACCGATCTTATAGTGAATATTCATTGCAAGTAAATGATCCACAGAGTCATATGAATCTTGTTTTAGAATTTTTTTATAAACTTATAAATTCCTTAGTTTAATATAAATTTAATTTCCGTATTTTATCCATTGATATTATAAAATAATATTTAAAAATTCAGTATGATAATAGTAAAAAAACTACTTCATTACACAAGGCAGTGAAGTGAGGTAATGACTTACTGTTTAGCAAAAGTTTGAAGAGCTTGCGAGTTTAATAATCTTTCATGAAAATAATAAATCAGCAGGTTCTCTAACGACACTTCAGCAACGAAATCGAAAATTTAGAATTTCCGTAGACTTTCAAATTGAGATTATCATCCACCTGTCACTGTTCTGCACTGTTTATCTATGTTGACCTTTTTATTCCAGACGTAACCTCGAGATGGCATTATCACGGACCCCCCCCGATGTTCATACAAACGGCCACAACATAACAACATCAAAGGATATACCTAAAGGCCGTTGTAAACTTAATGAGAATAACCACGGAGTAGTTCTTTCCCTGAGCCTTCCTAAAAGAAGTAATAATGGTTTAGACCCTGATGGACTTCGTAATACCATTGAAGGAGGACCAGTTAATTTCAGTAAGCTTGGTGAGAACCATGGCACAGTTTTAAAAATTCCGGAATATACTGAACATTATTATTATTATTTATTTTTTTTCCTTATTTTTTTTTTTTTTAATTTTTTTTTTTAGGATCTTTGAAGATGAACTTGAACTTTCAGTTATACGTTTAAAGCAATAAGTAACTACTGATACTAATTCCGATTCTTTTTAGGTTATCATTAAGTAGTTTATGCAAAACATAGGTTTTTCTATATCTGGTTATTTCTTAACGTGCTGAATATATGGAACATAAATCAGTACTGACAAAAACTGAATATGCCAGATTGTTTTGTAAATAGGCCTCATCTTCGCTTCTAATAGATCGTCTGCTTGATGTGTATAACTTTATTGACAGAGATGATTAATTAGGGAAAACGATGTTGGGGTATTTTAGGTTTAGGTTAACATTTTCCTCGTAAGATATTCTGAATTGTGATCTCTTTAGTTTTTGATATATAATAAATTAATTAAATGTATTCATTAGTAATAATCAGCAAAATAAATTAAGTCCTCATATTGATGTTTTAAAGAGCATTTTTATTAAGAACACATTACATCTGCCAGCTACCTTCATATATGTAATTATGTTAATTTAATTTTCTTTAAGTACTGGTTAGACAATTTTGATCTCTGACTCATTGGCTCTATGAAATATTGTTGGAGTATCCAACACTTATTTTTTTTTCTTTTACGGCTGCTATTGGTTCTTGCAGTCCAGTTACTCCTAGAACTTTCATGCTGCTCTTTATTGTCATCCGTGTAATTTAATCCATTCACTTAATTAAAATATGTAAAGCTTTTGTGGACAATATTATTCCAATTTAATCAGTTGTCACAATGTAACGAGTATCTTATTTTGGTTTAATACTTTGTTCAATTCGTTTCTTCATTGTTCTACTGAAGCTTTTATTGGATTGTGTAAGCTCTGGTTGTCAGTTGTAACGAATGTTCTGTCTCTGTCTCTTGGTTACACAGTCACATGTTGTCTAAGTAACGTTAATAGGCTGTTGTGATAGTTGTATTGAATATGATAAATTTTATGAAACACAAGATAACGTTCCAAATAAATTACCAACTGTTACAAATGTTAAAAGAAGATTTAATAGAATAATTAAATTTAAAAAAGGTATCACTGAGTTCAATGCATCTTAATCATGATAAATTGTAATAAGTAATAAACTGTATTTTTCATCCCCTAATTAGGGGTGGTAACCCTTAAAGGTAAAATATTTCCTTCAAATTTAAATGAGACCAAACTTGAGTACAACCAATTCAACTAAAAAAAGTAATATTGAAATTGGTTCACAAATGGCGCAGATATCGCGTAGCATACACAAAAGAAGATTTTCAGTCTTAGAAGTCGGTTAAAAATTAAAGACATTACATATAATTTTAATTCATTTGTTTAAATATTAGACACTAAAACAATCATTTAAGTCACTAATACTTAATTCCATACCATAAGTAAAAGATTAGGACTACATGTTTATGAATAGTTTTAAGCGAATAAAAGCTGAATTCTAATTTGTATTCAAGCATTGTCATATGATCCAGCAAAATATGGAATTACGTTGACTGAAATCCTTTTGTTCAATTGACGATCCTGTTGGTTTAGTAGTTAGTGATCCTGACTGCCGAATTAGAGGTCGTGGGTTCGATTCCCATTCCTACCCATGACAAATACTTGTGTGATTAGCACGACCATTTATGTGTCTCGGTGTAATTTATCTATAATATGTACCATCTGGTTACCATAGTACAGGCTCTGTCTAGTTTGGGATCAGACGGCTGTGTGTAAGGTGTCTCAAGATGATTGTTATTAATAATGATGTATTGGGTGTTATTTTTCATTAGTTTATTCTTTTAATTTATTTCTTAATTTAAGTGTATCTTGTTCTAAATGTATAACTCGTTGACATTTTTTTTAATAAAAAAAGACAAACTAATTTGTGTACCTAAATATCAGGCAGTAATTACGTGGTTTAAAGGATTTGTATCAATTATGATACCTATCTTATTGTTGTTAAGTCATATACTAGTTAATTAGGTAATATACCAAAAATCAATGAGACGAATAGAGTATCTGTACAATAAGAATATTAAGAAAATAACATCACAAAACTTGTTGACTGAACCTGGTTTTGTAAGTAAATATCATCATTATCTACCTACCCTTGTTCTAATTTTATTAGGGGTCCACGCAATATTTTTTCTTTTTCCAATCCCCTCTATCATTCATCATTTCACTGCTCACTCCCTTTCTAGCCATATCTTCTTTCACACAGTCAATCCATCTTTTCTTTGGTCGTCCTCTTCGCTTGTGCTCGTCAACTTCCATACATAACACTCTCTTCACTACATTTTGGTAATTTCTCTGCATCACATGTCCATACCATGATAACCTATTGCTCTTCAACTTTCATTCACTGGCGCTACTTTCAGGCTCCCTCTAATATATTCATTTCTCACCCTGACAATTAATAATATAAGTGAATAACTATATATTGTACTATATTTAAAAAGAGAATCTTTGAAAAATATAGCTTTCTAGTCTTTGGATATGAAATATTATTTAGTAAGTGTATGTACCAAAACTGTTACTTTCTTATGAACATTGTCATGCTGTTATTATGACGTTTTGTCTCGAGTTTAGTTCAATGAAGAAAGCTTTGATGTTGTATATTGTGTAGGTAGCTAATTTAGAAGCATTCTTTACGAACATTTGAATTAATAGATTAGATTCAATTCGAGAACTCAATTTAAGATTAGATTAAAGTAAAAAATCCGGAGACTCGTACAGCTATAGGCTAGTTACGGAAGATAAAAAGTCTTAATACGAATAATATTTGCATTCGACGAACAGTGAACACCTTTTAAAAGCCTTTTGAAAATATTATAAAATATTTAGAACAGTTACTATTAACTGATTCTGAACAAATTATTTTCAGATTTATGGTATAGTAAATGTAACGTTGAATATCCGTTATCTATGTAGATGACATCATAGTTTACGCGAAGTAGGTGCGACTGTATTTCAAAAACACTTATCCTTACTGTATGTCCATAATATATAATTAGTAAGGTATGTCTATTACAAGTCCAATATAGTAAAAAAAAAAATTAATTAGTTTAACTTTATCATACTTGAAGAGAAACGGCATTTAGTAAAAAAACAAATATGCGGGTGGATTTGAGGATCTCCTTCATTTCTTGTAGTCGTTTTCACACATGTTTTGTGTTTTTTCATTTTATGGGATAGGGGGCAAATGCGCAGACGGGTCACCTGATGGGAAGTGACTACCGCCGCCCAGGGGAAGGGAGGGAACAGGGGGAGAGGGGAGGGTGGAGAAGAGGGGGAGGGGTGAAACGGGGGGGCAGGAAGATGGGGAGAGGAAAGGGTTAGGGCCTCCGGTAACCTCACTCGCTCAGTGAAATACAACGAAGTATTGCTTCACTGCCGGTTTTCTGTGAGGCCGTGGTACCACTCCGGTCGAGCCGGCCCATACGTCCCGAAGCATGGCACTCCCACTTGCATCTCATCACCATTAAACGGCCCATACAAAGCATGGCTCTCCCAGTTGCATCTCATCACCATTAAATCTATGTATTAAGATGTAAAAAGAAATTATCTATTATTGAAAAGAGAATTTCTTTTTATATCTTTTTATTGTTTTAAAGGAGAGTCAGAACTTTTTAGTGTCAACTTTTACTTGCCTGTTTTTTTGTAATTAATTTGATACTGTCCCACCTACTTCGTAAAGAGTATTATTGTATGACAAACGCAATATTATGTAAGTGACTTATACTGGCTTTAGTATTATTAATTTATATCCTGATAAACAGTATTATTAATATTGAACATTGTGAATTTGTTATGGTATTATGATTGTTAAATATTATAAAATAATAAATTAATATGCAGATTTTTGTGTTTCATTAAGTGTATTTAAAATAAACTGTCCAGGTCTCCAGCTATCTACATACCAAGTTTCATCGCAGTCGGTTTAGTAGCTTTGGCGTGAAAGAGTAACAAACATCCATTAATCCAAACTTTCACATTTATAATATTAGTGGGACAAGGAGTTTACAAATATCACAGAAGTCTGAAGTGTTCGTTAAAATCGGTGGTGAAATCTGACCACGGTAGAATATGATTAATCATATTTGCGATATGGTTTGAATTTGAATGCAATATGTTTCAATTCAAATTTAAAATATCAACAAAAAAAAAAGAGTGTTTAGTTGCACTAGAACATAAAGACGATTCTGTTTCACACAAATATATCTTTGCACCTATTACTTCTCTTCAGTAGTGTAACAGAGCAGAGCGGGCAAAATGCCACGGGCCCCCTGTCCAAAGGCCCCCCAGGCACCACTTACATACTCACACTTACAAAACGTATTTAAAAAATATTATTTGGAATGAATCAAAATAAGTTATGTAATTTAATAAACCTAATAAGATACACGAGTAAATATACAAATAAAATTATCAAGATTTTAACAGATCCGTAAGAAAAAACGGCCAAGTGCGAGTCAGACCGATGAATTAGCCACCCCCCCATTGAAACCCCCACGGGCCGTCACCCCACCGGGGTTTTCGGTGAGGTGGTGTTTCGGAATCGAACCGACTAAAACCACACGGTGTGCCGTACTACGCCTAAAATAGGAGGGATCCGGGAACAGCTTTTACTAAGTCATCCAGACAAAAAAGCTGTTCCCGGATCCTTCCTATTTTAGGCGCAGTACTTCTCAGACCTACTTTAAGGAAAAGCAGCAGAACAGTTTAAATTGCTCGAGCGGTGAAAGTAGCCGGTAGCTGAATGTTAGAAGTTTTTGGGATGTAAAGCAATATATTCTTTCTTTTAATTTAGTCTAATATACTCCTAGCTATTACATATCGCTGGTTTGCGAGAATAGCGACGGAACTGAAAATTATTGATTTTAGAGAATGGCAATGTTTTGCGATTTCCACCAGAGTATTTTGTTCTAAATATATAATGAACTACTCGCCTTAGCTAGCTAACTCTGTTCACCA
This sequence comes from Euplagia quadripunctaria, assembly GCA_963859945.1. Lineage (NCBI taxonomy): Eukaryota > Metazoa > Arthropoda > Insecta > Lepidoptera > Erebidae > Euplagia > Euplagia quadripunctaria. Next base: position 4,191,023 of record OY982585.1, read on the forward strand.
TAAAATATCAAAGATTTATGATCGTTTGGCATACCTAGTTCAATTCGACTGAATATTGAATTAAGTCGATATTCTAATGTTTTCTCTTTTGTTAGGAGTCCGCACGCATACCAGGAGGTAATTAGACAGTTTTTTTTATCTATGTCGCTTGAAAAAGGGATATCTAAAGCCATTTCACATTGTCATGCTTTAAGCAGCACCTAACTTTGAAACACTTTGTTAAATAATGCAAAAGTAGGGACTAGCTAAACAGTTTTACTAATACCAGAAAATAATGAAAATTTAAAAAGTGGATAAAGTAACTCTCATCGTACTGAATAAGTTTTAGTGAAAATTGAAGTTTAAAAATATGTAAGCGTCGTAAAGGGCAACTAAGGTACCAGCCCCGGATCTTGAATTTTTTCGAGGCGGGGCAAAAACTGAAAAATGCCGCCCTTACTTACTCGCCTACATTTTTTCTAAAAATACATGCATACATATTTTTTCTAATATTTAAAAAAAGATAGGACAGGATTGGGTCTGAAATAAAACGTTAGATTAAAAATAATTATTGTATGGCACATTAAAATCACAATTTTACTTTTCGGGCTTTTTGTTCTGCAAACAAATCTATGACTTTGGCATAATTGATCTCTAAAATAATAAGCAGTTTGATTTTCTACTGCCAATATTGCGAGACCCTATAAATGTTCCTCGCTCATCGACGATCATAGATAATTTTTTAATAAGTTTTAGTTTCTAAAACTTCGCTCGCAGCATGCGAATGTAGTTTCCTACTACAGTATATTCGAAGAGCAATACAAATATTAGAAAAAGCATCCTGCAAATCATGCTCATGGATTTGTTGCAAGAGATTGAAAGCGCTAGCAATTTTTATATCTCCAAATAAAAGTGGAGCTTGCTCTTTAAAAACATAAGAATATAGTTCTCTGCAGAATTCAACTGTGCTTAAATCTCGCTCGTACTTTCGTCCCAGATCTCCTCCATGCTTCTGCAGTTCTTCAGTTGACATATTTAAGATTTCAGTACCATTGAGAAATACAAAATTCTAATTCAATGTGCTAGCACTAGCACGTCTCCTTTTAATTTCTGAAAAGATTCTATCAAATACCATCGTTGTTGCCTTAGAAAAGAGTTGAACAGGTTGAAGTGTTGGTAGTTCGCATCTCATCAAATTGTTTTTTGCACCTCGAAATTCGTTTATTTGGTAGAATAGGCTCAACGCCAATTTTTCCTGCAACTTCTTTAACCTCTTTTATCCAATATTCAATTGAATTTTTATCTAATTTTTTGCAATATTTTCATCAAACCATCCATTAAAGAGACGGAACGCGCAAGAATTATATCTTCCTTTTGAATTTCAATATTAACTCTATTGATTTCACGGAGAATATTTTCCTAAATCGTTAAGTTCAGAATAAATTTAAAATTCTTTCTGCAATCCTGGCTTGCACTCCGTTATAGGTGCCAGCCATATTGGACCCATTATCATTAGATTGGTCACTGCATTGTCTAATTTCTAAATCATCAAATATCAATTTTTCCACAATCTTTTGACAAATGTACTTTCCTGTCTTACCTATCAACTTCTATGAAATCAATGAAACTTTCTTTTACGTAGTGAATGACCTTATTTGTTCTGTATGCGACACATTTGGAGTGCAGTTGAACAATATTGTGTAGTGCTTAGCTTCTTTGATGTCATTTAGAATCATAAACTACTACGTTACTACTACTACTTTATGTTTAGAATGCTATTTTTAACTGTTTTTGCCATTATATCTATAATTTAATTCTGTATATAATGGCAAAAACAGTTAAAAATAGCATAGTAACCATATGATATGTTTTGCTTTGGTATCGTGTAAATAATTGCACGTTACCAAAGCAAAACTACGATAAGCATGCTGAAGTGGCAATGGGCTGGCCACGTATGCTGAAATACCGATGGCAGTTGGAGCAGACGGGTCCTAGAGTGGAGACCGCGAATCGGTAAACGGAAGGTAGGGCGCCCCACATCCAGATGGACCGACGACCTGAAGAAGGTAGCAGGGGTGGATTAGATGCAGAAGGCAGAGGACCTGGTGCTGTGGTGCACATTGGGAGAGGCCTATAATAGGCTGATTGATTGATTGAAAGCAAAATACGTCTTTATTTCTTATTGTCCGTTTGTTTATCTGGGTTAATTTCCAAAACGGCTGGGCCGATTTTACTGGGACTTTTACTATCAGATTCAGTACTTTCTAGAGCATATTACGTATAGATACGGCTGCTTTTGAATTTGCAAATGTTTAGGATTGCCGTGTAAAATAAAAAAAAAACATAGAATTGTTTGTCGCTGCTAAACCTTGAAATGACCGATTTTGTCTAGACTTTCACAGGTTAATTTGGGACTTTTCAGAGCAGTTTGTAAACCACTTTTAAATTCGATAATATTTAGGGTTCCCACGTAAAAACATAAAAACTGTAAAAATTACTTAAAGTTTGCACGTTACTTCAACAGATGGCGTTAGCGTCAAATTAGATCGATCATGAAAAAAATTTAACTTAGAAATTACGACATAGGTAGAATGGTCAAAACCATTTTTGTATTCATCTTTAGGAATACTATGTACAAAAATTGAAAACCGGGCACTTTGGGAATTAAAGATGGGAAATTTGGGAGTATATTGAAAAGGGAAGGTGGTTAAGAAGGGAAGGCAATGGAAGGTAAGGGATATTGCTTATGAATGATGAATTGGAGAGTGTAAGCAGTAACTCGTGCAGGTCAGGGTTGCATTTTTATGGTAAAAGGGCAAACGAGCAGGTGGGTCACCTGATGGTGAATGACTACCGCCGCCAATGGGCACCTGCAACTCAAGAGTCACAAGTGCGTTGCCAGCCTTTAAGGTAGGAGTAGGGGAAGGGTGGAAGAGGGGGAAGGGAGGGGGGAGGGAAGGGTTAGGGCCTCCGTTAACCTCAGTCACTCGCACACACATTTTTGTGTGGCCGTGGTATCACTCCGGTCGAGCCGGTCCATACGTGCCGAAGCATGGCCCTCCCACGATAAAGATCTTCTTTCTTCTTCTTAATTAATCATTGTTATTATAATATAATATTTATTAATATACATACTATTATATGTATGTTTTTATTACCTAAAACATTTAAAGATAATGGTTATTTAAAAAAAATTGCCTCGAAGAAGTTTGGTGTGCTGAACAGATCGAGACGGTATTTCACTCCGGTCCACCGGCTACGCTTTTAGAAGGCGCAGATTCTGCCGCATATGGAATATTGTTTTCATCTCTATGCAGGGGCGGGGTGCCCCTGCATTTCTGAGTTCCAGCTTCTCCCTTTGGACCGCATTCAACGGAGACCGACTCGAATCATCGATTGCCAACATATTTCGGATAGGCTTGACCCCTTGGGGTTGCGTAGCTTCACACTGCATTCTATATCGCTTGTTATCTGAAGTGCTCCGAAGAATTGTTCGGACTTTTACCAGCCGCATCTATCCGAGATTGATTAACGCGACAAAATTTCCATTCCCATCCCTTGGTATAATCGGTACTCCACTACTGTGCGCTTTTCCCTAAACTTTTTGCCCCGCAAAATCAATGTGTGTAACAAATTATTGCCAGCGTTACTTCCGGACTAATAAAACCTTCAAACCTTTAAGAAAAGAGTGTACTACCTTAAAGACCCCTTACCATCAGGTGACCCGTCTGCTCGTTTGTCCCCTATACTATATAAAAAAATGAGGCACTTAACAGCGTATACATAATTTTATTTCAATAGGTTTATCTGAACCTGAGGGGTCTAAACTGAAAGGCTCGAACTTTTTTGTGTAACTGAAGTGGTTTGGGCTCGAAAACTTGCCCGTGCATTAACGCGTAGATAAACAAACTCTAGTCAGTCAAAAAATAACCTTCTAGGTATAAAAAAATAAACAATATAAAAGCGTCTCTTTCGGATAATCAAAATAATATTTAATCAAAGTCGTTTGCGCTTACGCCTATGTGGTAAAATGAAAATTCCATAATTGCTCTTAATACCGTTGTACGACTTTTTGGTTTGAAGATTATTATTTAGATGATACTAGCAACCCGCCCCGGCTTCGCACGGGTAGCAGAGACATCTTAACAATCATCATCATATTTCAACAAATTTACATAAAACCTTAACAAATCATATACCTAAACTTTCCTCATAAATCGCTCTATCTATTGGTGAAAACCGCATAAAAATCCGTTCAGTAGTTTTTGAGTTTATCGCGAATAGACAGACAGACAGACGCGGCCGGGGACTTTATTTTATAACACGTAGTGATTAAATCATACGCCAAAAAGTATACCATAATTTTCTCAAAACATTATTTAGGTACATAAAATTATGAAAAAAATAGAGAATGTGTCGGGTTATAACTGGAGTTGAATGGCATTAAAAAAAGGAAAACATATTTTTGCACATACGCCTCTACCGTTTGAAGCCCGCGATATGTAGTTACATACCTAACCAGCAACCCGCCCCGGCTGTTGCGCACGGGTACAAATTATACACCTAAACCTTCCTCATGAATCACTCTGTCTATTAGTGAAAACCGCATGAAAATCCGTTCAGCAGTTTTTCAGTTTATCGCGAACAGACAGACAGACAGACGCAGCGGGGGACTTTGTTTTATAATATGTAGTGATATTAAAGCATGTAAAAATAAATTGCCTCCTGTTAAGTGTTGAGAATGTCGTTCCAATCTCTGAACCAATATCGGTAAATGGGGTTTAAGGAAACAAATAATATTTTACTCATATTTATTAAATAAACATCATGTTTAAATGTACTACATAATAATAACTAAGTATTTAAGCACTCAGCAATACAAGTAACATGTGTAATATATTCATAAATAAATATTAAGTATATGATAACAGCAATTAATTATTAAGTAGGTCGTACTTCCTGGCTTTTTGAAAAAAAAAATCTTAGTAGATCCTCATTTTGAAATCAGGATCCAATGAGAAAAAAATTTGTCACTAGATCCATTATGGATCTGGCCAATGGATCTTCTGAGATTGAACCCTTGTTTCTCATAAAAGCAGGTAGAATGTGTAAAGTTAAAGATGTTAAATAAAATCCATAATTATTGAGAAAATCCATGAAGACTAAGTTCAAAAATTGTGCATGTTAGTATTTATGGATTTTCTTGGATTTAGAAACGGAGATGATAGTACCTGGAAATTCAAACAGTCTTTCAAACAACTTGTAAACGTATAGGTTTTTTTTCCAAAAAGTCTTTTTGTAACTGCAGGCATGCTACAGTCATGTCCTTTCAATGATTTAAGTAAGTGTTCATTTTTCAGGTACACCTGTTTACAGGGTGTACCTGACAGTGAAACACTTACTTAATTCACTGAAAGGACATAAAAAAATGTGTACGATTTAAAATATTTAACTTTACACATTTCACCTACTTTAATGAAAAACGGAGGCTAAAATACCTGGAAATTCAAAAGGTCATAACTTGTAAACGGATAGTTTTTTTTAATTCTTATTGTAACTGCATGCTAGAGTCATACCTTTTCAGTAATAGAACTAAGTGTTCCCTTTACAAATACATCCTGCATGAAATTAATAATAAAGCTTCAAATATTTTTTTAAATACTGTTTTATTTCTTATACAAGCCTTGATTTATACATATCATTGGTTTTGTTAGTATATATGTACATGCATGTGTAATCAGAAATTGCAACCGAATTTTCTTCTAATCATTTTCTACTTTCTACTTAATAATAATATGGTGTCATGGAGGTCGTCTCACGATGGAGTCAGGGGTCAGGAGCTGTCTATAGGAATAGACCATAGACGCACTATAATAATTTTCTATTAACAATACAGAATTAAAGGCCGTACGCACCATCGTGTCTGACATACGTCCCGCCAAGGAGACACGCACGATGCACGATGCAAAACGATCGTGAATAGTCTTGCCGTACGTCAGAATTATATATATATACATTATATACTGCTTGCTGGACTTGCACGACGCGTTTTGCATCTAGCGAGTCCCCCACCACATGCTTATGTACATACCATAGACTTACATACTTACTTATGGTACATACATATACAGTATATTGCCAATTTGTGGGGAATGTGCAAAAATGCGGGGAATTTCAAACCGATATGGGAATTTATGGGGAGACCATCAATGCGAGGAAAATGCGGGGAATCGGGAATTTTTAGCCTTATTAATTACATTACGACTTCAGGTTTTATCTCCCCAAACTGTGGAATTTGACTATTATTTTGGGGTAATTTAAGAATATGGCATTGGCAACGCTGGTTACAGCACCGTGGAATTGAGCCGACGTACGTCAGGCACGAAGGTGCGTAGGGCCTTTTAGAAGAAACTTGGAAGCCCTATTACAAGAATCGGTGGAAAATGTTATAGGTGTCGATCGTAGCAACTAATGCTTTTGATCAATTTCTTTAAGGAGGTTCAATAGTATTATTAATTTTGTGGAAATACTATTAGAATTTTTACCGAGTTACAGTGTTTCTTGTGAACACAAATTTTATGGATAATTTTCACCTCAATAAAATGAGTTAATTGGTAGCATTTGGAAGTTGACAAATACTGCAAGACAAACCTCATCATAAACTAAAATATATTATAACGAAATAGACTGGCAACTCGTTTTGTGTAGGTTAGCGCCAATGAAAGACATGTTACTTTCATACTGCACGCACAAAATATTTGTTCCGTGACACATGACATACACCTTTTAAAACATTATAGAACAAAACATACGCTACAAATGCGATAGGAAATAGGGAAAGCACAAGAGTGAAAGATACAGCTATTTGTAATCAGTACCGCTACAAATAATTCGCCCCGTCATAGATTAAGCGACACTTATATACAGAATCGATACTTTGGTTTTGTAAGAATAAATTTTTATTTTCATTTCTATTGTTGCGTCTAATAAGTAAAACAATTAAATATTATGTAGGTATTCAAAATATCAGGTACCCTTGCAGTTGGTAAATAAGTCAATATTCAATAACTTATACCTTACAATTTAGAACTGCTTCATGAAATAAAATACACATATTTATAAGTAGACACATTTACTAAAAAACGTATTACACCTAAGATGTTTTATAGGCATAGACGTGTTGCCCCCGTTCTATATTGGCAACATAATAAAAAATTGTCCTAACGAATGCTACCGTGTTGGTATCGACATTAGCTAGCTATAACATTTGATGGCTGTGCGGCAAACATAAACGTAGCCAATCTGTTAGGCTGTAATTTAAAGAATCCGACACAATCCAAAACAACTTTCCGACACCCAGAATGTGATATGAAGGTAGCAATCATGCTCGATGCTTGCCACATGATAAAACTTGTAGGAAATTTGTTTGAAGCTAAAAGACTTATTTTTGAGGCGAGTGGAAAAGAGATTCGTTGGCAGTTGCTTATTAATTTAGTGAAACTACAGAAAAACATAGGGCTTTATTTTGACGACAAAATTACTCATCGTCATATTCATTTTCGAAACGAAGTAATAAAAGTGAAATTAGCTACACAAATTATGAGCATGAGTGTTGCAAATGCACTTCGTTTATACAGCGAGATGGTGAACAAAACAGCCGAATATTTTGCTGGGAAAGCAGTTTATTCTTATTTTGTAACACTAATTAGTAAATAAATAAAAAAATGTATATTTCATAGAGATTATTACGTCTAAAATGGGAACAGTATTTTTCTTCAGTAGCGTTAACCCTTTTTTTGAAGTATATTTGTCTTCATTTTTAAAGTGGTTACTACAAATCCTACTACTATTTGAAGGCATCCAATCCTGTTCGCATCTTTGTTCACGCACAACAGTAACCAATCTTGAATATTAATTTCGTTGGAAGGAAATCTATCGAAAAATTAAAAAAGAAAAAACATTTAAATTAAAATTGAATCAAAATAATTTAGCTTTCATCTATAAAAATCTAATTCATTATTACATTTACAGTTTCGTGCCTAATACCTTTTGTGCTATCTGCTCTTTAACCATAATCTATGACCTTATCGTATGCGCTGTCTTTGTCACAACTGTGATTGAAGCAATTTGCTATCTCTTTTGTCATTCGGCAACAAGCTGTGATTAATTAATATTTGATAATTATAGATTAATTTAAATAAAAATATAATATTTTATAGACTTACCTGTGATATGATATTCCTTTATCTTTATTTACTTTTCTGTCGTAATTTGTGCACTTTCGGAATACACAGGATGGCATTTTATAAATATTTTTGAAGTAATTGACACGTGCGCTTACTATGACAGGTTAGACCCGACTGGTTGCAGTGTTCCTACGTAGGACCAATTAACAGCACGCGTTTTGTGCGTTGGTAGCATATCTATGACCCTCTGAACGTGAAGCTAGGGAACTTTAGTTCCCTACTTCACCTATAAAGGCGCTGACTACAGGTGTAAGAATGTATTATTACTATAACTATAATGTATAATTATGAGAACAGAATAAGTAACACAAACGTCTAATTTAATTAGTTTATTAATAACATATTTTATTATCATTTCATTTACAAGACTTTAAAATGTTTTCAAACATATAGGGACTGTCACTGTCAACACATACATTTTTATAAAATTTAGAACAGTTTTTGACTGTGAGAACGTTGTTCACTTATTTGCACCAATTCATAACGAAAAATACTGTACTATTACAATAAATCTTATCACTTTTATTACAAACAACGAAAAATTTACTTCAACTTCAACTTTTGGATTGTGGCTTTGTGGACGAAAAATTTAAATTATTTATTAACTAACAAACCTGCGATTTTTTTTCTGACATTTGACATTTAGACAGATACTGCCAGCATGTTATACTGGTTAACTACTTTATGGTCTCGAGTAATAATTTATTTTATTTTGAAACAATGATTTATTATTTTAAATATGAATGAATAAAAGGTTTAAACGTTTTTACCTTAAATGTGTGACGGTAAAATATGGTAAAAGTTATTCTAATAACAGTTTTATGTATCAGGTGAAAAAATAAAAATTTGTTCCCGAGTTGCCAGGGCATGAACGATGTCATTCCTACACGACACACAACTGACAGTCTGTCAGTTGTGTGTTTCTGTCTCATTAAAGAATTTTAACTACTCAATAGACTATTTATTTTGTTAATTACACTATTACATAATGAAGAATAATATTAATTTGATTATAAAACACATTTGGAATAAAGAGATCACAATTCAGATCAAAATCTTACAATCATAATATTCTCTTAAATCTAAAGATTATAATAAACATTATACATAACATACTGGCATACGTAAAGGTATATTAAACAAAGCTATCTATCAAGAATAGTTCCGCTCAGCTCATCGTAGAAGCAGACTTCTCTGCAAAGGCATTTTCAGGATCACTGACAGTCTTTTCCTGTGGTTCAGTCGAAGTGGTACTGGTAGTTGGTAGACACAGTATGGACATGCCATGATTACCAAGGTCGGAAGGTTTGTGCTTACGTGTTGAGTCGTCTAAAGAATTTTTTATTTTAGTATTATTTATACCGTTACATAAGCCGACGGAAGCAGGATTATTATACAGCTTTTGTTGATTATTCTCATTATCTTGGTATGACATTTTGTTTGAAATATCTATAAATTTCCTGTGGTGGTTATTCACAGTACGTACGTAGAATCTTACTTTGCGCAGATGGTCATCCTGTAAAAATGTTAATTCAGTAAATATTTATTCATTTTTCAACATTCAGATTAGATTAATCAGGACTTCATTGCGATATTAGTAATTTATAACATAACTAGCAGCGCCCCGCAGTTTCACACGCGTAAGTCCCCGTCCCGTGGGAATATCGGGATAAAAAGTAGCCTATGCGTTAATCCAGATCTCCAGCTATCTACATAACAAGTTTCATCGCAATCGGTTCAGTGGTTTTTGCTTGAAAGAGCAACAAACATCCATCCATCCATCCATCCATCCAAACTTTCACATTTATAATATTAGTGGGATACAATAATTGAAACTTTGAGTTGAAAAATGCATTGTGGCTTGTAAATGTTACGGCAAGTCAGCCCCAATGTACATCGGTAAAGGCAAAGGTGTGTAACGTTTGAAATAATAACAAAAGTTTTAATGATCATATGACCTGATTTCATTTAAAATATCTTTTTTATGGTTCCGTACCTCGAAAGGAAAAAAAAACGGAACTCTTATAGGATCCACTTTGTTGTCTGTCCGTCCGAACGTCGGTCTGTCTGTCAAGACCCTTTTTCTCAAGAACGCGTGGAGGTTTCAAGCTGCAATTTATACCAAATACTCAAATCTACTGTCCCTTGGAGCTGTGAAAAAATCAAACTTCTAAGCCAACGCAATCAAAAGATACAGCCGTTTATGCCGCAAATTTCCGCAAATTATTAACAACCGCAAGGGAATCAAAACCTACAGGGTACTTCGCTTGAACTCAGAATTTTGAAATTTGGTACGAAGCAACGTTTTATAGCACAGATAACACAGATAAAGGAAAAATTGCGAAAACCGTTAATTTTTAGTTACGTCATATAATAAAAATATTTTACGGAACCCTCGGTGCGCGAGTCCGACTCACACTTGGCCGGTTTTTTTTTAATAAAACGATAAATTATGCTAAAAACGAATTTACAAACCACTGACGATACTTATCATTACATTAACCATGAAGAGAATTCTTTGTATCTATGCATTTTTCAGAAAAAAATTAAAATTAATTTATACCTACACTAGCAGCGCCCCTCTGTCTCACCCGCGAAAGTCCCGATCCCGTGGGAATATCGGGATAAAAAGTAGCCTATATGTGAATCCAGGTCTCCAGCTATCTACATACCAAGTTTCATCGCAATCGGTTCAGTAGTTTTGGTGTAAAAGAGTAACAAACATCCATCCATCCAAACTTTCACATTTATAATATTAGTGGGATACTGAACAATATTTGAATACCTGTTAATTAATAATTAATTAAATTTAGTTTTAAAGAACTTCTGTAGCCCTAATAATACTAACTAAATATTAGGATAAAATAAAAATGAAGAAACAAATGTAAAATATAAGGATTTTACCACAAAACGTTGAATCACTTTCTTCTAAACGCCGAAGACTTCCCAATTACTGAGAGAAGCAAAGAGTTCATATGCTGAACTTTACTTCGACTCAAAATGTAATTAGGTATTGACAAGTAAACACTTCAGCGGTTAAAATAATACTGAATTCTATACATTTACACATTTCAGTTTTATATACATATTGCCCGCTGAGTCATAAACCAAGTGTTAATGCCTACATGGTATAGCTTTATCTCTTCGTCACGTAACACTTAACGAGGTACGGTGCTACATTTTTAAACTTTTACGTATTGCATCGCATATGACAATGTAAGAATAAAATAAAAATAAAATAGGCAGTCATGAGACTGCCGACAGAAGTGAAAACTTAAACGAAACGACGAACTTAAAACGTCACATTAGCAGGTTGCTAACATCCCTCTGATATTATAAATGTGAAAGTTTGTATGGCTGGATGGATGGATGGATGTTTGTTACTAACCACTGAACTGATTGCGATGAAACTTGTTATGTAGATAGCTGGAGGCCTGGATTAACGCATAGGCTACTTTTTATCCCGATATTCCCACGGGACGGGGACTTACGCGTGTGAAACTGCGAGGCGCTGCTAGTTAATTAATAAGGAACTGACAGAACTCAATGTTTAGGTTAGCGCCCTCTAGTGGATCTATATATGTATTATTAGCGTGACGGTCACAAGTTCAGTGCTTTTTCCCCATAGCAAAAGTGCACAAACGTGCCTAAAGAAGTTTTCACTTCAAAAAATGGCGAGTGGTATTCATATTTATGAAAGATACACGGTTTTAATCACTTGTATATTTGCCATTGGCCATTCACTAAGATGTGAAGCGTCCTGCCGCGAAGGTATCAGGCGCCACAGGTGATACTCTAGTGCCTAACACTTCTTTAACCCTTAAAAAGGCCGGTCAGCTCCCAAAACTAGTCGGCCATCCCCGCAATACACACGTGAGTAAAACTGTGTATCACTACTACATATTATAAAACAAGTTCCCCGCCACGTCTGTCTGTCTGTTTGTTCGCGAGAAACTCAATAACTACCGAACGGATTTTTATGCGGTTTTCACCAATAGACGAAATGATTCATGAGGAAGGTTTAGGTGTATAATTCATTACGATTTTGTGTAAAATGGCTGAAATATGACGATGATTGTTGAACATAGTGCAGCGGCGGTAGCGTAATGGCTAAGGCGTCGGATTTGCGATCGAGTGGTTGCGGGTTCGAACCCCACCCAGTGCACTACCGGCGTGAACCCAGTCCTAACACAAGCATTTAGCTTAGCTGACCCATGTTACTAGTAGTCTTTATTAAGAAAAAATAAATAAATAAAAAACGTCGGAAAAATCAATATCTGCTTCGCTACCCGTGCGTAGCCGCGGTGGGTTGCTAGCAACCCACCGCGGCTACGCCGTAGCGCTAGTATTTAATAAATAAGGCAATGTAACTAGTTTTTAGTGTTTTATCTTGTTTAAATGATTAATTTTATAGAACTTCTGTTGTTTGGTGCTGAATCGATCTATCCGTCTCCTCCGGATTTAGAGTTTATTCTCTCCTCCGTCAAGTGGCCTATAACGTTAGCCGAGAGGTGCACCGCCTGTCTTTGATACTAAGACATTATATTTTTGAGTCGTGGAGACAAGCGCTAATAATATATATATATATATATATATATATATATATATATATATTTTTAATTTAATAATAAAGTTTTGAACTCACAATGGTATTTATAATTCTTTCTACAAAACGTCATATAATACTACACCCACATAAGAATATACCCCCATTAACACACATAAATATGCCATTACTTGCTGGCCCTCATACCCACATTCATATACACACATTACACCCCAACACACACACGTACTCACACACATACAGACACACACACATACACATATGATGAAAGACTAATTATTTAATATTTGCTTAGAAAGCATTAAGTTACTACTTGCCCACTGCACTAAATAGATATATATATATGTATGTATGTACAGATGTATATTGTACAAGACACAATATTATAGTTTTGTTAAACACGATTAATTTATATTGTAACTGTGTACAGTAAATTGTAAGATTTTTTTGGCTAATAAATATTATTATTATATCCTTTACTTTGTGTAAACGTCCCAAACTTACGAAGTAACTATTATCTTATCTCTGCCCAAACATGTGACTTATTTACAGTACTAAATTACTCACATCTAAACTTTTTTAAAAGCCAATCAAATCAAAATAAAAATGGTTTAAATGTAACAAGCCGATCTATATTGCAGAACAATTACTGGAGATAACTGTTCTGCAATATTTGGATGGCTGACATCAGCGAAAGCTATTATTATATTATATAAGCTATTACATAAGGGAATTCGCTAAAAATAATAAGTTTCAATTGTGTTGGTAATAAACGTAAAGATTTCTCCACTCAAAAAATAGGACGATAACCACTTAATCATAAACTCTGAAAACAAGTCTGCAAGACCTTGTTGTTGTTGAGATGTTTTTGTCACCTAAATGATTTTATTTTGTACTATAAGATATTGTTTGTTAACAAATTAGATCTCACAACTTTTGGTGGTAGAAGAATTACGTTGGAACTTGCGAGACTCGGGCTTTTGGGGTTTTGATGGCATTAATATCAACACTGTTATGAATCTTACAAATAGAAAACGCTCTTATATTTTATTACACTCGAAACGTAAAAACACATGCATTCTATACACAGACAAATAGTTACTATCATACTACAAGAAAACACAAAAATACGAGGTAAAACAATGCATAATGCATATATCTAATAGACTACAACTATAAGACAACACTAAATGAGTTAGACACTCTTTGTGAAACGAATGCTTCTTCCTGTAAACCAGAGGAGTGCCGAAACTATCTTAACAACTCCGAAAGCAATTAAATTTACATTTAAATATAGGCAGGGTTAACAAACATTTTGATAATTTACTTATATGTATTGGTAAGGTTAGCTAAAATTAATTATGATGTACTGCACCCCGCGGTTTCACCCGCGTCCAAGTCCCGATTCCGTGTGATGAAAAGTAGCCTATATGTTAATCCAAGTCTCCAGCTATATACATACCAAGTTTCATTGCAATCGGTTCAGTAGTTTTTGCGCGGAAGAGTAACAAACATCCATCCATCCATACTCACAAACTTTCACGTTTATAATATTAGTGGGATTATATTGATTGAGTGTTGGGTAAGAAAAGTCTACAGTAAACCCGTCTTAGGAGGATATATTATGATTTCAGCTCTACCAGCAAAGCCTCTAATCACAACGATGGCAAAGCGGGGGTAAATTTTACTACTAGGGCACCAAATTTTGAAAAATATCTGAAATAAATCGCAAATTCGCAATTTTAGCAGTTTATAGGTATGTCCACACCAATGCCCTTTCATGTTCATCTTGCGTCTTCCTCTGACGCATGCGTGAACAACCATAGCGTTTGCGCTTAAACTAGTTTGACCATGTTCAAGTTCCTTCATATTTTTAATTGTTAAACCAATCATTAAAAGTGAGTGATTTGACGATAGCAAGGTATGATATCACAATTCTTTCTGCACAGTACCTACTATTTTGAAGTTTATTTGACTTGATAGTCAACTACCATGATTTTGCCGTAACATTAGATCGAGAAAAATCCAGTTTATATTGTTTAAACATTAAGGCACTTGGGGTTAGGGGTATGAATGAATAGGAATGTCGAAGCATTCTTCTACTCTACTGTCTTCCGTCTTCAAGTTGACCCTTTTCTTCTGATGGATCGTCCCACCATTAACCATTAATGGGGATATACCTGTACGTTTTTTCGTAAGCATTTTTGCGATTCCTTTTAATCCATTGTAACATTTATAAGACCGTTATCTGAATCAAATTCATATCAATTACCATCCGATTCATGTGATCGCGTTATTAGCGTTCCATGGTTTATTTCTGTGGGATTATAATGGCCCTTTTCGAATTCGATTTCATCTGAAGTGTTCTCTAGGGAATTTCTGATGTAGCTGTTATTTAAGCTACGCTCAACCCAATTATATTGGTGTTGTTCTGGTCTAATTGTTTCTAGATATTTAACCATGGGATCTACGAGTATTATGTCGCTTTTCTCATATGTCTTGTATGGTATTTCGTTTGAAGGATCCATGAAGTTACGACTGTGATTGTCTAGATCAAATGCAATATGTTTAAATGTCAGAGTAATGTTGCGTCTGGAAAATAATGTTGTTATAAGTTTGCGTTCAATATTACAGGACCTACAGCAATTTTAACTGTTCAATGTCATCTCAAAATGACTAGTTTTTATTAATTTATTAAAAAAGCATTCGTGTTTAGAAGCCAAATGGCGCGATACATTGGTACACATATTTAGTAAACAGTTCGTGTATCTAAATTAGTGAAAAAATTATAAGCAAATGAGTCATTGATCACGAATAAAAGAAGGTAAGACACAGCAGACTTTTTTCGTAAATTTCAATTTACGAAACTTCTGCCTCACTTAGAATGTTACTGTTTTTGGTGACTGGTAACACAGAAAAGGCTATGATTCTATGAGGTGTATGTAAAAAGGGATCTATGGTCGTCAAGTAACAATTAAGTTATATATAAAAATTAACCTCAATCTGCACATACAATAAATATGAATAAGAAGTTGAGTCATCAACAAAAACGCTAGAAATGATTTCATAAAATTATACGTACCTTTGTTCTGTAATAAGTACATAATAAAAATTGCAATCGAATTCAAAGACAAGCATGGTAAGACTACTGTGCCAAATACTCTACTGTAAAAAAATATTAAATTAATAAAACTAATTTACCCGTCTACGAGTCCTGTAACGGGTGACATGAAATAGCCAGGGCGAGAGAAACTTTCGCTTTTGTTAAGACATGATCTGCAACACAAAAAATAGTTATCTTTAAGTACGATTCACACCGAACGGGCAGCGTCGGAGCGCGTTGGGCTGTCGCCGCGGCAGCCGACCACATCCACTGTTCCGACGGCGCGTCGCCCGCCCCCCGGTCGGAGCGACGCGTTGCTGTTAGTCATTGCAGATTTATCCTACTGAGTCGAGTTGACGGAGCCGAACGGGCGCGGCGGTAGCTGAGCGCATGTGGCCGCAGCCGGTCAGACCCGACCGCCTGCGGCGGCAAGAAGTTCCTTGCGAAAATGAATTTTAAGTAATAAATATAAACTTAAATTTCCATCACCGTACTAAATAAAAACGCGTTACGATGTGCTCCGGCGCGGCCCGTTCGGTGTGAATCGTACTTTAGTAGTTCTTATTAATATTGTAAACGGGAAATTTTGTTTGTTTCAATTGTTTTTAAAGTTTTGCGAACTTTAAACTTTTTGCTTTTTAAGAACATAGGGTACCTTTCATCCCCACCCCCAAAAGAACCCGAAGGAGAAGGAATTGATTAACAAAATCTGCATTAACAAAAGCGGCGCAAGCGAAAGCTGTTAACACTTAAGCTGTTTCGTTAGTTTCTTATAGTTTCAACTCAGATTATTTTATATGCCGCAGCAACTTGTTTAATAACTAAAATAAGGGGCCATCAATAAATCACGTCACACGAATTTTATGATTTTTTTACCCCCCCCCGCCCTTGTCACAGGTTGGCAAATTTGTGGATCCCCCCTCCTCCCGGGTGTGACGTCACATCGAAGCCGTCCGTCTAGGAACTCTTTTAAATAATACGCGGGTGAAACCGAGGGGCACAGCTAGTAATATATAAAACTTTCTTGATGGAGTGTACCAGGGCTAGTGATATAGGCTATGGGCCAAAAGATGTTTTAGTTTGGTTTTTGGAGATGAATGATCAAAGTATATATGTACATATATGTAAAGTACTTACATTAAAAAGATGGCAGCAAACACGCACCAATTCTGAAATATTACACAGTTCATGATGATGTTATTTCTACGATGGCTAAATAAACACTATACCATGTTAAAGATAACCTCAGTTTTTATAGGCTTAACTTATCGTTTTACCATAAAAGGACATCCTACTAATATTATAAACGTGAAAGTTTGTGAGTCTGTATGGATGTGAGGATTTACGGATGTTTGTTGCTCTTTCACGCAAAAACCACAGAACCGATTACGACGAAACTTCTTATATAGATAGCTGGAGACCTGGATTAACACATAGGCTACTTTTCATCGCGATATTCCCAGGGGATCAGGACTTACGCGGGTGAAACCGCGGGGTGCAATCGGTTCAGTGGTTTTTGCATGAAAGAGTAACAAACATCCATTCATCCATCTAAACTCTGACATTTATAATATTAGTGGGATTAGTGCGATTAAAATCTCCTGTTCGATCCAATCACCGAACCAAATTCCGTTGTCTTAAAAAATTAGGTCACCATTTCTGATACACTTCATTCCTTTGGACAGTTTTCTTGTTAGAATTTTTATATGAAGGAACGAATTAATTAGGCATGGGCTTACGTCACCGTTTACCCATTACAAACATCAGTAAACTCTCACCACAACGTATGTGTATCATAAGTCACCTTACTCGGTTATTTAAAACCGATTTCAAATACATATATTTTGAATCATAATTTGACGTCACACTCTTTAGAATTTTTTCTTTACCATTTTTGTCGCTCCAAACAGAATTACTGTATCCTACCTATTGTATCATTGGATAAAATAATGATAATAGTCATTGTACGTGTTCCAGATCTTTGGAAACGGTTGTCCACCACGTGTCTTGCGGACGTCCTAATTATTTCTTATGCCGACGATACCGTCCTGCTAGTAAATGGACCTACCTGGGACTCTGCGCGTAATAATGCTGAAACCGCTTTGAACTTGGTAATGCAATGGCTCGAAATAAACTTACTTACCCTTAACCTAGACAAAACCAAGTTCATGACTTTTTCCCTGAATTCGCCCTCCCAACCGCCACCTTCATTTGTAATCAAGGCTCATATATGTAACTCCCTTAACACCTACAACTGCAGTTGTCCGTCTATGGCTCGTACTAACTGCATTAAATATCTTGGGGTAATAGTTGACAATAAATTTACTTGGAGTTTTCATATTGACCTAATTGTTACACGGGTTAGAAAGTTGCTGTATATCTTCAAAAAATTGAGAAATGTTACAGATCTTAACACCATGAAGATGGTCTACTATGCGCTTGTCCAATCTATTATCGGTTATTGCATTACGTTCTGGGGTGGTAGTTGCAAAACGTATATGGTTCGGTTGGAGAGAGCTCAGAGATGTATGCTTAAAGTGATGACTGGTAAGCCTAGAAGATTCCCTACGACCGAGCTTTACAGTATCTGTAAGGTACTGACGGTGCGGCAATTATATATACTGCAGGTTATTTTGCGTAAGCATACTGACACCCCGTATGATATTAATTTCATTAAAAATACTCGTAGATCCGACAGAGTATGTTCTAGTATACCACACAGGACTACTCTGGCATCCCGTCAGTATTACTTTTTGAGCCCCAAACTTTATAATAGGATTAATAGGTTGCTTAATATATATCCCCTGACCTATAAAAAATGTAAGAGCAAACTAATAGTGTGGCTTCTTTCCCTAACTTATAATCAAACTCATACACCTCACATACATTACACACACACAGACATACACTCTCCTACACTTAACATACACACAAACGCCATCTACACAGTATAGGTAAAACACATTCATTCACTTATGTAAATACTGTTCAATCAATGACTAACCTTAGTGATAAATATACCGCAAGATTCGGATGTGGGCGTTAATGGCTACGACACAGTTTATACTACTGTAGCCATTATCGTTTAATTATTGTAAAATGTAACAAAGGCCTGCAATAAAGTATTATTACTATTATTATTAAGTTCCACTAAATTTTCTTTCTATTCGTGAAGATATTACAACCAAAATTTCTTTGCTGAACGTTTCAAAAGGAGCACTTTTATGTAGAGTAATACGAACAAGCCTGTTGAAGCTGCCGTTCTATTGCCCGAGGACTTGTTTAGATGGATTGACAGTCTTCTATCCGACAGACGCATAAGAGGCATAGTAGACGGCAGTTGCTCTGAAAGCTGGCATCGCGTAACTGTTTTTGCTGCAAGTCAATGACATGTTACTTATTGATGACATCTATTGCAATGCAGCTGGTATCAATCTCCTAGATGCCAGCTTGGCCCTTTTTGGTTTGGTTCAAAGTCGTGCTGTGCCAAAATGTCAACAATCTCAAACTCATAATCGATATTGAACCCTTAAGCCTAAGGAGAGACTTTGTCTGATTATGCGTGGTCTACCGCTTATATAATGGGTTGTCCTCCAAGGAACTGTTTGACATGATGCACACGGCCGCTTTCTACCAGCGCACCGCTCGTCGCTCCGGTAGGGCGTTCATCCTCACACCCTGGAACCTAAATTGTCGCGTACGATACGGTTCCAGAGGAATTTCCGCTGGTGGAATGAGCTCCTTGCCGAGATTATCCCGAGGGACTACATATATGGGTTTCTTCAAGAGTGTATAGGTTTCTAAACCTTATTCGTATGGCCTTTTCCAATTAATTTAGTCTTAAGAGCCAGATAAAACCAGATTAACGCGAGCCGCACAAATTAGGAATTTGAACTAAAACAATTTCCACTCTTTTAATAATAACATTTTGGGATAAAAGTTATAATTAATATGACTAAGGAACTTCATTGGAGACTTTGGTCGAGTTAGAACACGTAAGTAAAATGATAAAATTCTTTTTGTAGCCTAGGATAGATGGTATGGATGACACAAAAATGGTTTTCCAACAGAAAGGCTCCAGTTGCCATAGTGCATGGCAAACATTGAATTTATTGGATGATAAGTTCGAGAGCTTCGTCATCTCGCGTGGTGTCGACATCAAGTGAGAACCGAGATCGTGTAACTTAACACGGCTCGACTACCTTCTGTGGGACTACGTGAAATGTCTTGTCTATGCAAACAAACTACAGACGATTGCCGGCCTCAAGGACTACATAACCAGCGTTCTTCATGAAATTTAGCCTTATTTATGCGAAGATGTCGTTTAAAATTGGTCCACCAGGATACCCTACCTGCAACGGAGTCGCGGCGGTCATTTGGCTGAAATTATATTTCATATATGATGTCATCGAATGTTCTTTAAACTAAAATAAAAATTGTAGCAATATCACTAAAACAGGTTGTTTTATTTTATTTCATAGTTCAAGTGCTCTTAATGAAAAACCCTGTATATGAAAATATATTTTTATTATTAGCAAAAAGCAAACTCAACATCATCTTCCTGCTGTTTTCCCAAATCTGTTTGGGAACAACTAAATATATTTTTTACCATTCCCATTTGAAAAAGGGCATTTGATTCATCATTCATTCATATATGAATTATGTATGTATTAAATAAAACTATACAGTTAAATTAAAAAAAAATATCCTCCCAATTTTAGTTAGATTCTTTTCTATCTGTTATCGTATTTATCGAATCAAATCAATCTTTATTTGCCAACCAAGTGTACATAAATGGTCTTATTATAACAATTTGTCTCAACTTAGTAGCCTTTTACGGGCATTGCAAATTTGAGAGAAAATATACAAAAAGGATTATTAAATACAAGCATTAAAGAAAAATTACATTAATGAATGAATGATAAAAAAAATATTAAATCTTGCAAAAACCATTAACTTACTATACCGGCGTAGTGTACTAACAAGTTATTTTATATCATTGCAAAATCTACTAACAATTTAATTAATTAAATATAGTAAAATGGGTTCTTCCAGTGAGGAAAATGGGACATTGACTCCGTGATCATTTCGTTCTAAAGCAGCAATTATAGTAGATAGTTTGTTGCCGCCAAAATCTCGGGAGTTGTACCTGAAAACAATTTGTTCTGCGAGTGAAAAACCACGAATGACACCAATTCCTTCTCAGAGTTCATATTTCTTAACTATTTCAACGAATTGCCCAAAACTAAGAAGCCGTCGACACTCTGGGGCATATATTCTATGCTAAAAGCCTCAATGAGAATCAAACACAACATTGTTATTTCGAACTACTCAAAGTTAGTGACTTACTTAAAATGGTTATCGGAGAGTAATAAGCAAAATAATCAAGAGTACTAACCTCCCAAAACATTGAACATTTTCTAAATAATGCGTCTGACAACAGTTTTATGGCAGTAAAAGCAAGCCTATGTCACTCGATGTACTTGCGCCCGCTAAATACCTACCGGCCGCTGGTCCGCCGTCGGACCTTATACGCAATCAAGCACTGTGGGTTGCTTGCGCTTTTGTTTTTAAAGTACAAAAAACGTAATTCGAGATTGAACTGATATATTCTTTAAATACTGTAAAATTCATTGGTGAAAATTAACATGGTTAATTATGTGCAGTATGAGAATGTAGATAAAGCAAGAGAAAAGAAAAGCTCAGCAGCGCTATTTATGCAATGTATGTATTTAATGTATAATTATTAAAACATTTGTAAGATTTTAGAATATTTTTCACCATGCAGTTTAATAATCGAGATTTAAAAACAGGGAAGAAGTTTATTAATCTTTACATAAAAATAAAAGTAGGATTGTTGTGTACTAAAACATACGAAATGAAAAGTATGCGTTAAGTACTTCATTTACACAACAATTATATTTTTTTTTTATCTTAATAATTTATTGAAGGGGTAACCCTACACACATTTTAAAGCCCGGGAAGGGTTGGCGATTAAAACGGTAGATATCGATACTTTTGAAGGGAGTGATTTATCTGTTACGTAGCAACTACTTAGTATTCTGTGGTAAAAAAAAGTACTGACACAGTATACGTATATACAGTATTGTGACTCGGCCCTTTCCTTGAAATAATTACCTACAGCCGGACGGTACGTAAACACGCGATAAGGCTACCCATAATTTCACCTACCTACTTGAGTTTCTGTCTAGTTTTGTGATTGTAAATATTATAATTTATTTTTTATTATAAAATATGAAAGTTCGTTGTGAATGAAATGAGTAGTTGGTAGGTACTTGCCATTTTTTACTTTCATAATCATTTCATAATGATATTTCATCTAATTCAATAATATATGTAAGTAGCTAAATACATAAGTAAATAGATAGCTTAGCCTAAGAAACTACCAACTAGTTTTTTTTAATGCGAGCGTGGGTAAGTAACTCGTGTGTCACTTTTGTCACCCTATCTACTTATTTATTTATTAATCCAGGTATTTTACTCGGTGGAAAAAGCGAAATACCTAACTATTAAAAAATAAACAAATTACGCACCAGTAGGTACATAAAAATTATTTTATAATCTTACCTTTCGGAGTTTCTAGGTAATTTAAAAAGTGTTATCTCTGGGTGCGTTTTTGAAGAATTTATGCAACCAAGAACAGCACATCATATTCTATAATTTCTATTTGCCATATTAAATACTGAAGTATTTGTATTTATTTCAATAAAATACACAAATCGCACGCTTACTGCTTAAAAAACGATTACACCGTTCGTTCGTCAATGCGGAGCAATCGCGACTGTTTGCCAACCGAGTGTTAACCGAACGCAAGGCGTATAGGTATGTCTCGCGATCCGACCATTTGTATGAAGATACAATACTGTATATACTGTGGTAATGAGTACCTATTTAGCTACAAACCTACTGTACCTTAAAACTTTTCCTGTCAATACATATTTTTTAAATTATTGTTTACAGGTTGTGTTAATTTTCGGCTTGAATTGGATCTGTTGTTTGTGTTTTAACAAATGCAGGTGTTGATCTCATAGAACTGAAACACCATGGAGGGTGGTGGTCAAGCACAGTAGCAGAAAGCTACATCGAGGATTCGATCGAAAACAAAGCCAAAAGGTGTAGTCGAATAGTCGACAGTATAAATCTAAAACCATCTACTGTTGACCCTTGGACGCCTCTATCCCCGGCGCACCCTTCAACATCGAAAGGATCGAACAACCTTGTGAAACGACTACATTACAACTTTCTCAGCAACAGCAACCACAAAATAAGGCGACTTTGCCAAATACCCAAGTCTAATCAAATACGACCGTTTCAAAACCAAACAAGAATATAACACTGAATTTGGAAAACTGTTCTAATTTAACAATAAATTTCTAATGTTTATATTTTATCCTTTGGTCTCTTATTACCGATTATATAATAAAATGTGATAAATGAGTGATTTTCTCAAGCCTAATATTTAGGCGGCGGGGCTGAAAATCACATCTTAAAGTAAAGATACAGTATAATGTTTTTTTTTAGAGAAGAAAGCCATCACGTGTCTATAGATATATAGATGTATGCCATATTTTACGTTAGTAGAAAGTATTTTAGTGAATATACAAAAAATACTATAACGTTCTAAGTATGGTGGCCTGTCCATAATCAGTTTTGCTGAGCATTAGATTAGCATTTTTCCATAAAGAACGCCAATTTCATATGTAAAGACCTAATATGTTGTGTAAAAAAAGCATTTTTTTAGGAAAAGCGATGAGGTAAGGCAAGTCGGCTCTTAGACTAATTCAGTAACTTTTTATTTAGATTCTAATTTATGAATTTACAGAGCATTAATTATTCAAAAGACATTCACCAGAAATTTTGATGACAGCACAATTTGTGTATAGACTCAAGATTAAGAAATTATAATAGTCAATAAATATGTAACTTCAAGGGGAGACTTGTTACTTTTAATGGGATAAATTAACTCTAGTGAAGGCGGGCTATATAAACTGTCGTTGCCTTTTCTACGGCACAGAGCCTGTAAAGACATTGTTTTGATAACATCATCATGAAAAGTTTATTATTAATCAATTGGTGTGTTTTTGCCGCCATCTTTCTAATGTAAGTAAGATACTACCGATACCAGCAAGCCACGTGGGGAATTTTATAGAGGTTTTCTTCCTCCCAAAAAGTCACGGCTCCCATCCGTTGCTGATCAGAGTTACCGTTTAGCCAGGCAATCTATGCTAAACCGAGTCCACCACTTTTGAATAAATTCAGACACAGACGGCTCGCGCTTAAACGGTTGTTCAATCGTGTAAAGATATAGCAATTCCTGGTATACTTTTTGAATACTACGTGTTAATGAATATATCCTATCTTAGTATTTTATTTTATCCAAGTTTTCTCTGCGGAAAAATCTTTATTATTCCGTTACCCTTGAATATGGGTAGGTAATGGGAGTCTCTATCAAAGTTTGTGTAAGACATGAGACTAGCTACACGTAGAGGTCCTTCTGGTACATTCAGGTCGTAATGGCTTATAAGCGGCCCCTGGATACTCCTAGATGCAAATTTTTATATTGAGACCATTAAGACTTTTTTACAACTTCAACATACTCAGTAACTTCTAGATAATTTGAAAGATTTGCCAAAAGGAACAAAAAACCCTCATGGAATCATTTTGTTGT
The DNA here is from genome assembly GCA_963859945.1 of Euplagia quadripunctaria. Taxonomy (NCBI): domain Eukaryota; kingdom Metazoa; phylum Arthropoda; class Insecta; order Lepidoptera; family Erebidae; genus Euplagia; species Euplagia quadripunctaria. Next base: position 4,215,607 of record OY982585.1, read on the forward strand.
CCGTCTGTCTGTATATCTGTCTGTCTATCAAGGCCCTTTTTCTCGGCCATCCGTAGAGGCATGAAATTGATATCAACATTATGAGGTGCTTTAAGGCACAAGGTTAAAAAGTAAAACTTCTTAGTCAACGCAGTCAAAAGACTATGTAAGGGCCATTTAAGCCTTAGATTTTTACAAACTTGAACATTTCGGTAATCCGGTAAATCAAAACCTATAGGGTACTTCCCGTTGACCTAGAATCATGAAATTTCGTAAGATGCAAGGGTTCACAGCACAACTGAAGGAAAATTGGAAAGGTGTTAATTTGTTGTTTTGTAACAAAAAAAAAATGTGATTACGAAAATTGACTTTGTCGTATATCGACGTATGGAAGAGTATTTTTAGAACTGCAAAGTTAAGTTTGTATTTAGAAAAAAAGGGGAAAACTTTTCAAGAATTGGGAAGTTTGTTTACTTACGGAACCCTCGGTGCACGAGTCGGACTTAAATTCGTCCAGTTTTTTATCTTGTTACAGGTGGACGTGTCATGGCTTACAGGATTCGAGGCCCTCTTATGAGATTCCACGATGGTCCGGTAGAGTATTACCCTATAGCGGATTGGTAGACAGGTAATAGCAACTTTTATCTGTCATATTATTAGTTTGTTTGTTTGTTACGCTTTGGCGCCTTGACTATTCATGAATCGTCATATTTATAAATAAATTCAGATTAATTATGCAACTTACGTGACAAACGCCAGATCATACCTTCGAAATTTTTACGAAGTCAATCTGTGCCCATGGACATTTTGTATGACAGGATGGCACTAACTGACGCAGCCAATCACGAGTCGATGTTATTCGATCAAATACTTTATGTATGCCTAGAAGAATCGATTGACGAAATTGTGCCAGGTGAATTATTCTTTTAGATGGGGCCATTTCTTAAAGTAGTGTTATTACGAAAGTGTACCTTTGGTGCCCAACTATTCACGAATCGTGATATATTAAATACAATAGCTGACCCGTCTGCGCTATCTGCGCCACATAAGATAGACATTTTTTTCCCGTTTTTGCAACATTTTTCATTGATGCTCCGCTCCTATTGACCGTAGCGTGATGTTATATAAGTTATAGCCTTATTAAATAAATAGGCTATCCTACACTAAAATAACTTTTGAATTCGAAGCAGTTCTTGAGATTAGCGCGTCAAACAAAACAAACAAATTCTTCAGCTTTATAGTATTAGTATAGATACACGTTATCAGGGAGACAGAAAACGGTACAGGGTACCCTTCATTCACGTTTCGAGTGGAAGCTAGTCGCATAATAAGTTGAGTCGTAAAGAAACTTTAATGACCTGTAGTAGACAAGTAAGCATACCAAAGCCAGGGAAGGCAACAATCCGTAGGTAGAAAAATATTATTAGATAGACTTTTTTTATTACAAAGAAGAAAAAAGAGACAAGAACCTACATGTCATTAATATTGCTTATAGAAGTATTTTCTTTTTTATTACAGACGTGAGACTGGAACCGGAAACCTCATAGACTCTACAAACGAAATACTACAACTATTTAGTGGTTTTCCTCAGAGATATAAATTTTATGAGAATGAATACGAGATGGGCTTAGATGTTAAGAAGAATATTTTACAAGACATTCTCCAAACCTATAATGTAATAGAAAAAAGACCGTATTTTTACCGTAATATTATTGGAAGTCAGGACGTAGTTGCAGATCCAATGCAGAAATTTTCAGACTATGACCTAAATAAGAGAGATAGTAGTGGTTAGTATTCATATTACTAAAAATGTAGGATTTTACTCACGGAGAACCGTCTGATACTGACGGTGAAGGTCGCTTACCTCCCCCATTATTATGGGCCCCGTCGCTCGGGTCGAAAACCAGTTGGGCCTCCATGAAATACACCCACTTTAGTAAAATCTATCTTTAATGATTTTGATAATTGTGAACTTTTTATATCTTTGTCTTCCGTATAATCATAATAATAATCATTTATAATAACTTGAGATACCTCACACACGCCTGTCATGAACCCAAACTACGCAGAGCCTGTACTATGGTAACCAGACTACTGATCATTTTACTTACACATATATTACTAAATACATACGTATTATATATAGATTACACTTAGACAGAACAAATGATTGTGCTCCTCACCCAATTGTTTGTCATGGGTGGGCATTGAATCCCTAGACCAACAAAATAAACAATGTATATTTCTTTTTTTTAGATGACAAAGTCGAACGAGGCCCTCAAAACCGGGGTAGGCTTGGTCCACAACATGGTGTCCCGTTACCACAAACGCCAAACTCTGAGCAGATTAAAGAGAACGATGTAACTTTGGATTCGAAATCAGTAAGTAACAAGATAAATCTGCAGTGGTTAGTACTGATGTTGTACATATACATACACCCACCTGTATGACCTGGGTAGGAGGCGTGTTAGACACCCACATTTCGTCAATTATATTTTGGTTCCACTCACTTAACAAGAGGCAAGCGTATTGCCGTCAACAGGGCACTTTGGAAATTAAGGATGGTAACATTGGGAGTATATTAAAAGGACAAGGTGAGTAAGAAGCGAGGGCAATGAAAGGAAAGGGTTATTGCTTATACGGATGGATTTAGGAGTCTGAGCAATAGCTTCAACAGGTCAGGGTCGCACACCTGTAATTCAAACTGGCTGTTGCCAGGACGCCCGAGGCATCTTACATACATTGTGTCAAATTTTATTGCGACCTTTACTTGTTTATTTGTTTGTAACAAAAATTTCATCGCTCATTTTAAGAGTCTGATCATGTTTCTTTTTTTAGGATGATGAAGTGAAGAGTCCCAAAGGGGAACCGAGTAAATTTCTGCAATCAGTACTGGACTTTCTTGAAGAAATTTAAAATCCTCAGAATTCTTAAAATTTAACTCTCGGCAGCCTCTTTATACAATATCGATAGAAAAATATATTATTAAAATGAATTAAGTACATATTAGACTTATGTAAATTTTTAATATATTCACTGATTAATGTTAGTAGTTTAAAGTCTTACAACATATTAGACACTTGTAATGCATTGAAATAGCGTAAGTATAACGCGATTAACTTAAACTTGTAAAAACAAACCCTGGGTAAAAACAACCCAGAAGAATGTGCGTTCACCGCAAGAAAAAAACCATTCACTGTGGCCCCCAAGTTTCAAAACACAACCAACACAACCCTTACCATCTGAGAGAGTATTGGGATTGACATCCAATTTGACATCTTAGAAGACAAATCCAAGCCGGCATCCAAAGAGTTTGGTGTGCTAAGCAGAACGAAGAGGTACTTCAGTCCGAGGTAAAGACTTGACTACTATAGACTTCATGCAGGATCTCTTAGATGCCAGCTTGGCCCTTTTTGGTTTGGTTCAAAGTCGTGCTGTGCGAAATGTCAACAATCTCAAACTCATAATCGATATTGAACCCTTAAGCCTAACGAAAGACTTTGCCTGATTATGCGTGGTCTACCGCTTATACAATGGGTTGCCCTCCAAGGAACTGTTTGACATGATGCACACGGCCGCTTTCTACCAGCGCACCGCTCGTCGCTCCGGTAGGGCGTTCATCCTCACACCCTGGAACCTAAATTGTCACGTACGATACGGTTCCAGAGGAATTTCCGCTGGTGGAATGAGCTCCCTGCCGAGGTTATCCCGAGGGACTACAGTATGGATTTCTTCAAGAGTGTATAGGTTTCTAAACCTTATTCGTATGGCCTTTTCCAATTAATTTAGTCTTAAGAGCCAGATAAAACCAGATTAACGCGAGCCGCACAAATTAGGAATTTGAACTAAAACAAATTCCACTCTTTTAATAATAACATTTTGGGATAAAAGTTATAATTAATATGACTAAGGAACTTCATTGGAGACTTTGGTCTAGTTAGAACACGTAATAGATGGTATGTGTGACACAAACATGGTTTTCCAACAGAAAGTCTCCAGTTGCCATACTGCATGGCAAACATTGAATTTATTGGATGATAAGTTCGAGAGCTTCGTCATCTCGCGTGGTGACGACATCAAGTGAGAACGTGTAACTTAACACCGCTCGACTACCTTCTGTGGGACTAAGTGAAATCTCTTGTCTATGCAAACAAACTGCAGATGATTGCCGGCCTCAAGGACTTCATAACCAGCGTTCTTCATGAAATTGAGCCTTATTTATGAGCGAAGATGTCGTTTAAAGTTGGTCCACCTACAACGGAGTCGCGGCGGTCATTTGACTGAAATTATATTTCATATATGATGTCATCGAATGTTCTTTAAACTAAAATAAAAATTGTAGCAATATCACTAAAACAGGTTGTTTTATTTTATTTCATAGTTCAAGTGCTCTTAATGAAAAACCCTGTATATGAAAATATATTTTTATTATTAGCAAAAAGCAAACTCAACATCATCTTCCTGCTGTTTTCCCAAATCTGTTTGGGAACAACTAAATATATTTTTTACCATTCCCATTTGAAAAAGGGCATTTGATTCATCGATAACAATGAATGAAACTCTCTTTACGTCACTAGTGAATAAAAATATTTTGAATTGGGAACAAGCACGAATTACCTATATGAATTATGTATGTATTAAATAAAACTATACAGTTAAATTAAAAAAAAATATCCTCCCAATTTTAGTTAGATTCTTTTCTATCTGTTATCATAGTTATCGAATCAAATCAATCTTTATTTGCCAACCAAGTGTACATAAATGGTCTTATTATAACAATTTGTCTCAACTTAGTAGCCTTTTACGGGCATTGCAAATTTGAGAGAAAATATACAAAAAGGATTATTAAATACAAGCATTAAAGAAAAAATTACATTAATGAATGAATAATAAAAAAATATTAAATCTTGCAAAAACCATTAACTTACTATACCGGCGTAGTGTACTAAGAAGTTATTTTATATCATTGCAAAATCTACTAACAATTTAATTAATTAAATATAATAAAATGGGTTCTTCCAGTGAGGAAAATGGGACATTGACTCCGGAATCATTTCGTTCTAAAGCAGCAATTATAGTAGATAGTTTGTTGCCGCCAAAATCTCGGGAGTTGTACCTGAAAACATACAATTTGTTCTGCGAGTGAAAAACCACGAATGGCACCAATTCCTTCTCAGAGTTCATATTTCTTAACTATTTCAACGAATTGCCCAAAACTAAGAAGCCGTCGACACTCTGGGGCATATATTCTATGCTAAAAGCCTCAATGAGAATCAAACACAACATTGTTATTTCGAACTACTCAAAGTTAGTGATTTACTTAAAATGGTTATCGGAGAGTAATAAGCAAAATAATCAAGAGTACTAACCTCCCAAAACATTGAACATTTTCTAAATAATGCGTCTGACCACAGTTTTATGGCAGTAAAAGCAAGCCTATGTCACTCGATGTACTTGCGCCCGCTAAATACCTACCGGCCGCTGGTCCGCCGTCGGACCTTATACGCAATCAAGCACTGTGGGTTGCTTGCGCTTTTGTTTTTAAAGTACAAAAAACGTAATTCGAGATCGAACTGATATATTCTTTAAATACTGTAAAATTCATTAGTGAAAATTAACATGGTTGATTATGTGCAGTATGAGAATGTAGATAAAGCAAGAGAAAAGAAAAGCCCAGCAGCGCTATTTATGCAATGTATGTATTTAATGTATAATTATTAAAACATTTGTAAGATTTTAGAATATTTTTCACCATGCAGTTTAATAATCGAGATTTAAAAACAGGGAAGAAGTTTATTAATCTTTACATAAAAATAAAAGTAGGATTGTTGTGTACTAAAACATACGAAATGAAAAGTATGCGTTAAGTACTTAATTTACACAACAATTATATTTTTTTTTATCTTAATAATTTATTGAAGAGGTAACCCTACACACATTTTAAAGCCCGAGAAGGGTTGGCGATTAAAACGGTAGATATCGATACTTTTGAAGGGAGTGATTTATCTGTTACGTAGCAACTACTTAGTATTCTGTGGTAAAAAAAAGTACTAACACAGTATACGTATATACAGTATTGTGACTCGGCCCTTTCCTTGAAATAATTACCTACAGCCGGACGGTACGTAAACACGCGATAAGGCTACCTATAATTTCACCTACCTACTTGAGTTTCTATCTAGTTTTGTGATTGTAAATATTATAATTTATTTTTTATTATAAAATATGAAAATTCGTTGTGAATGAAATGAGTAGTTGGTAGGTACCTGCCATTTTTTACTTTCATAATCATTTCATAATGATATTTCATCTAATTCAATAATATATGTAAGTAGCTAAATACACAAGTAAATAGATAGCTTAGCCTAAGAAACTACATACTAGTTTTTTTTAATGCGAGCGTGGGTAAGTAACTCGTGTGTCACTTTTGTCACCCTATCTACTTATTTACTTATTAATCCAGGTATTTTACTCGGTGGAAAAAGCGAAATACCTACCTATTAAAAAATAAACAAATTACGCACCAGTAGGTACATAAAAATTATTTTATAATCTTACCTTTCGGAGTTTCTAGGTAATTTAAAAAGTGTTATCTCTGGGTGCGTTTTTGAAGAATTTATGCAACCAAGAACAGCACAATATATTCTATAATTTCTATTTGCCATATTAAATACTGAAGTATTTGTATTTATTTCAATAAAATACACAAATCGCACGCTTACTGCTTAAAAAACGATTACACCGTTCGTTCGTCAATGCGGAGCAATCGCGACTGTTTGCCAACCGAGTGTTAACCGAACGCAAGGCGTATAGGTATGTCTCGCGATCCGACCATTTGTATGAAGATACAATACTGTATATACTGTGGTAATGAGTACCTATTTATCTACAAACCTACTGTACCTTAAAACTTTTCCTGTCAATACATATTTTTTAAATTATTGTTTACAGGTTGTGTTAATTTTCGGCTTGAATTGGATCTGTTGTTTGTGTTTTAACAAATGCAGGTGTTGATCTCATAGAACTGAAACACCATGGAGGGTGGTGGTCAAGCACAGTAGCAGAAAGCTACATCGAGGATTCGATCGAAAACAAAGCCAAAAGGTGTAGTCGAATAGTCGACAGTATAAATCTAAAACCATCTACTGTTGACCCTTGGACGCCTCTATCCCCGGCGCACACTTCAACATCGAAAGGATCGAACAACCTTGTGAAACGACTACATTACAACTTTCTCAGCAACAGCAACCACAAAATAAGGCGACTTTGCCAAATACCCAAGTCTAATCAAATACGACCGTTTCAAAACCAAACAAGAATATAACACTGAATTTGGAAAACTGTTCTAATTTAACAATAAATTTTTAATGTTTATATTTTATCCTTTGGTCTCTTATTACCGATTATATAATAAAATGTGATAAATGAGTGATTTTCTCAAGCCTAATATTTAGGCGGCGGGGCTGAAAATCAAATCTTAAAGTAAAGATACAGTATAATGTTTTTTTTAGAGAAGAAAGCCATCACGTGTCTATAGATATATAGATGTATGCCATGTTTTACATTAGTGGAAAGTATTTCAGTGAATATACAAAAAATACTATAACGTTCTAAGTATGGTGGCCTGTCCATAATCAGTTTTGCTGAGCATTAGATTAGCATTTTTCCATAAAGAACGCCAATTTCATATGTAAAGACCTAATATATTGTGTAAAAAAGCATTTTTTTAGGAAAAGCGATGAGGTAAGGCAAGTCGGCTCTTAGACTAATTCAGTAACTTTTTATTTAGATTCTAATTTATGAATTTACAGAGCATTAATTATTCAAAAGACATTCACCAGAAATTTTGATGACAGCACAATTTGTGTATAGACTCAAGATTAAGAAATTATAATAGTCAATAAATATGTAACTTCAAGGGGAGACTTGTTACTTTTAATGGGATAAATTAACTCTAGTGAAGGCGAGCTATATAAACTGTCGTTGCTTTTTCTACGGCACAGAGCCTGTAAAGACATTGTTTCGATAACATCATCATGAAAAGTTTATTATTAATCAATTGGTGTGTTTTTGCCGCCATCTTTCTAATGTAAGTACGATACTACCGATACCAGCAAGCCACGTGGGGAATTTTATAGAGGTTTTCTTCCTCCCAAAAAGTCACGGCTCCCATCCGTTGCTGATCAGAGTTACCGTTTAGCCAGGCAATCTATGCTAAACCGAGTCTACCACTTTTGAATAAATTCAGACACAGACGGCTCGCGCTTAAACGGTTGTTCAATCGTGTGAAGATGTAGCAATTCCTGGTATACTTTTTGAATACTACGTGTTAATGAATATATCCTATCTCATTACTTTATTTTGTCCAAGTTTTCTCTGCGGAAAAAATCTTTATTATTCCGTTACCCTTGAATATGGGTAGGTAAAAGGAGTCTTTATCAAAGTTTGTGTAAGACATGAGACTAGCTACACGTAAAGGTCCTTCTGGTACATTCAGGTCGTAATGGCTTATAAGCGGCCCCTGGATACCCCTAGATGCAAATTTTTATATTGAGACCATTAAGACTTTTTTACAACTTCAACATACTCAGTAGCTTCTAGATAATTTGAAAGATTTGCCAAAAGGAACAAAAAACCCTCATGGAATCATTTTGTTGTCCGTCTGTATATCTGTCTGTCTGTCAAGGCCCTTTTTCTCGGCCACCCGTAGAAGCATGAAATTAATATCAACATTATGAGGTCCTTTAAGGCTATAAAAAGTAAAGCTTCTTAGTCAATACAGTCAAAAGACTATGTAAGGGCCATTAAGGAATTAGATTTCAACAAATTTGAACATTTCGGTAAACCGGCAAATCAAAACCTTTAGGAGTATATACTTCCCGTTGCCCTAGAATCATGAAATTTCGTAAGATGCAATGATTCACAGCACAACTAAAGGAAAAATTCGAAAGTCGTTAATTTATTGTTTTGTAACATAAAAAAAAATGTGATTACGAAAATTGACTTTGTCGTATATCGACGTATGGAAGAGCATTTTTAGAACTGCAAAGTTAAGTTTGTATTTAGAAAAAAAAGAAGAAAACTTTTCAAGAATTGGGAAGTTTGTTTACTTACGGAACCTTCGGTGCACGAGTCGGACTTAAATTCTTTCAGTTTTTTATCTTGTTACAGGTGGACGTGTCATGGCTTACCATACATTTCGGATTCGAGACCCTCTTATAAGATTCCACGATGGTCCGGTAGAGTATTACCCTATAGCGTATTAGTAGACAGGTAAGAGCAACTTCTATCTGTCATATTATTAGTTTGTTACGCTTTGGCGCCTTAACTACTCATGAATCGTCATATTTATAAATAAATTCAGATTAATTATGCAATTTACGTGACAAACTCCAGATCACACCTTCGATCGAATTTTTTTACGAAGTCAAACTGTGCCCAGACACATTTTGTATGTCGAGTCGATGTTATTCGATGGAATACTTTATGTGTGCCTAGAAGAATCGATTGACGAAATTGCGCTAGGTGAATTATTATTTTAGATGGGGCCATTTCTTAAAGTAGTGTTATTATGAAAGTGTTCCTTTGGCGCCTTGACTATTCACGAATCGTGATATATTACATACACTAGCTGACCCACGAAACTTCGTCTGCGTCACATAAGATAAATAAATTTTCCTAGTTTTTGCAACATTTTTCGTAGCGTGATGTTATAAAACTTATAGCCTTCCTCAATAAATAGGCTATCCTACGCTAAAAGAACTTTTTCGAGAAGAAGCAGATTCGAAGCAGTTCTTGAGATAAGCGCGTTAAACAAAACAAACAAACTCTTCAGCTTTATAGTATTAGTATAGAAACACGTTATCAGGGAGACAGAAACCGGTACAGGGTACCCTTCATTCACATTTCGAGTGGAAGCTAGTCGCATAATAAATTGAATTCGAACGTAACTTAAAGTACCTGATGAACATGACAAGTAAGCATACGATAGCCAGGAAAGGCAACAATCCGTAGGTAGAAAGATATTATTAGATAGACTTTTTTTATTACAAAGAAGAAAAAAGAGACAAGAACCCACATGTCATTAATATTGCTTATAGACGTAATTTCTTTTTTATTACAGACGTGAGACTGGAACCGGAAACCTCATAGACTCTACAAACGAAATACTACAACCAATTAGTGGTTTTCCTCAGAGATACAAGTTTTATGAGAATGATCACGAGATGGGCTTAGATGTTAAGAAGAATATTTTACAAGACATTCTCCAAACTTATTGGAAGTTTAATCTTATTGGAAGTCAGGACGTAGTTGCAGATCCAGTGCAGAAATTTTCAGACTATGACCTAAATAAGAGAGATGGTAGATGTTAGTATTCATATTACATATTAAAAATGTAGGATTTTACTCACGGAGAACCGTCTGATACTGACGATGAAAGTAGCTCACCTCCCCCATTATAATGGGCCGCGTCGGGTCCAAAACTAGTTGGGCCTCAATGAAATACAGCCACTTCAGTAAAATGTATCTGTAATGATTTTTATTATTTTGAAGTTTTTATATCTTTGTCTTCTGTAGAATAATAATAATAATCATTTATAATAACGTAATACACCTCACACACGGCTGGCATGAACCCAAATTACGCAGAGCCTGTACTATGGTAACCAGACTACTGATCATTTTACTTACACATATATTACTAAATACATACGTATTATATATAGATTACACTTAGACAGAACAAATGATAGTGCTCATCACACAATTGTTTGTCCTGGGTGGGCATTGAATCCCTAGACCAACAAAATAAACAATGTATATTTCTTTTTCATAATAATAAAGACGAACGAGACCCTCCAAACCATCGTGAGCTTGGTCCAGAACATGGTGTCCCGTTACCACAAACGCCAAACTCTGAGCAGATTAAAGAGAACGATGTAACTTTGGATTCGAAATCAGTAAGTAACAAGATAAATCTGCAGTGGTTAGTACTGATGTTGTGCATATACATACACCCACCTGTGTGACCTGAGTAGGAGGCGTGTTAGACACCCACATTTCGTCAACTATATTTTGGTTCCACTCACTTAACAAGAGGCAAGCGTATTGCCGTCAACCGGGCACTTTGGAAATTAAATATGGTAACATTGGGAGTATATTAAAAGGACAAGGTGGGTAAGAAGCGAGGGCAATGAAAGGAAAGGGTTATTGCTTTTACGGATGGATTTAGGAGTCTGAGCAATAGCTTCAACAGGTCAGGGTCGCACACCTGTAATTCAAACTGGCTGTTGCCAGGACGCCCGAGGCATCTTACATACATTGTGTCAAATTTTATTGCGACCTTTACTTGTTTATTTCTTTGTAACAATAATTTCATCGGCCATTTTACGAGTCTGATCATGTTTCTTTTTTTAGGATGATGAAGTGAAGAGTCCCAAGGGGGAACCACTGGATAAAAATCTGCAATCAGTACTGGACTTTCTTGAAAAAATTTCAAATCATCAGAAATCTTAAAATTTAACTCTCGGCAGCCTCTTTATTATATATCGATACCAAAAATGTATTATTATATAAATGAATTTAGTACATATTAGACTTATGTAAATTTTTAATGTATTCAGTGATTAATGTTAGTAGTTTAAAGTCTTAAAACAAATTAGTTACTTGTAATGCATTGAAATAGCGTAAGTATAACGCAATTTACTTAAACTTGTAAAAACAAACTATTGAAATATAGAATTGATTACATTGTGTATATGGTTAATTATTTTGAGTCTTGCTATTATTTGTAGATACACATCAGATTTTGCACAACACATCAGATTTTGCTAGAAAAACCTTTGAATCAAGGAAACCCTTGATTGCATTTTTTTATTTTAAAATTTTGTGTAGGTATATGTGATCTTTTTGTTCCCATAATTGTTCAAAGTTGTTGATTAAACGTCTTTTTTAACCGAAGAAAAAATGGAGGAGGTTCTCTTGTCAACCCGTATATTTGTTTTTTTTTTTTAATTTTTTATGAATGACCACTCATAACTTTTTAATATGGTAGTCCGATTTTGATAACTCTTTTTTTATTGGATAGGGTATACTTCGAGTTTGGTCCCAATTCAATTTCAATTAAAATTTTAACCCTAAGAGTAGAAAAATAGAAATTGGTTGTTCACCTATTGACTTTATACCTGTGAACCGATTTTGTTGAAACTTAGCACACATATGGAATTCAAATGACATTACCACATGACGGAGACTTGAAGTTGATTTGATAATGGATGCGAAGAATCCAGTAGTGGGAACTCCTCAACGGTGTCGACAACTTTCTTCTTTCTTTGCTCACTTGAGTGGGGATAGAGGTACGAACAATTTGGCAGCTACTGTTATTTAGTGATTTTCATAGTTTATATCAAACATTTATTACTGTTTGAAATTTAATTTAGGCATTAAATTAATGATCATAATTTTAATATATAACGGTAGATAAAAGGTACTTGTTTAAGTAGATAGCTATATTTTTATAATTAAAATAGATGTAGCGACTAGTTAGTTCAGTAGTAAATGGAAATATTGGAGGTGTCGGGGTCGATTCCCTGGTCAACATGTATTTGATTCAGTTAAGATAATGGTGATCGTTGTTCATTTTTAACGAGAGGAGGTTCTATGTTCGTCTGTAGGTTTTTTTTTGTGTATGTTCATCGATATTTTCGCTAATTGCGAACCGATTAAAGAAAATCTTTTTTAGTTCGAAAGGGTATACTCCCGAGGTGGTCCCATTATCATTAAGTCAGGATCTGATGATGGAATCTCAAGGAAATCGAGGAATATAGTAACTAACTAACAATGTAATAAAATCATAGAAGTCAATTTTGATTTACTGTCCGGTTTCCGATTGAGCTGAAATTTTGCATACTTATGTAAGGTGACAATGCAATAATCTGGTACTATTGAGCTGATCTGATGATTTAGTCTGGAGGCAGATAGTGGAACTCCTCAACGGCGAACAGCACAGACACGAAATTTTGTAAATGGATTTATTATAAATTATTTTTATAAAAAAAATTCAAACGACTTCAAAACCACAAATAGGCACTCAAAAGCGAAAAATAAATTAATATTATTATTATAAGCGCTACCCTTTCGTATTTAACCTACCAAGTAGGTTAAATACGAAAGTGAGTCTGTTTGTTTATTTATTACGCTTCCAAGCGTTAACTACATACGAGGGCTACACTGAAAATTTCGGGAATCAATGAAGTGACACAACATTACTATTTAAAAATGTATTTATTGCTTTTCGAAGTATTCTCCCCGAAATTTGACACATTTTCTATTTCCATACGATGGAACCAATCATTGAAGCAACCATTCCATTCGGAAGTTGGGGTCTCCAAAATGGCCGTTTTGTGGGCGTCCACAGCTTCTTCAGGTGATGAAAATCTCTGACCACGCAATTTATTCTTTATTTTAGGGAAAGTATAGAAATCATTAGGGCTTAGGTCGGGACTGTACGGCGGATGGTCTAATAATTCTATGTTTTCTTGCTCTAAAAACTCTTTTGTTCTGTGCGCGGTGTGAGAACTCGCATTGTCGTGATGGAGGATGATGCGGCGGTTGCAGTTCTCTTTACGGAGTTCGGAAACGACCTGAGGCAAACAAATGCTAGCATACCATTCTGCATTAACCGTTCTTTGTTCCTCAAGAGGAATAGTCGCAACATGGCCGGTTTTGGAGACAAACGTGGCCACCATTTGTTTTGCAACTCTCCGTGAACGAACAATTTTAGTTGGCTTTAACTCATTTTCGAACACCCAAACTCGTGACTGGTTTTTTGTTTCGGGTTGGTACGCGTATATCCAGGATTCGTCACCTGATACAATGTTGTATACAGCATTTTAGGATCCTGCGTGGAATCTTTCGAGAGTTCTGACGTACCAAGTAACGTCACAGAGCAAATGCGGTATCCATCGGGAGAACAACTTTTTTAGACCTAATTGTTCATGCAAGATTATTTGTATTTGACTCATGCCAATGTCTAAATTTGCCTGAATTTCGCGGTATGTCACATGTCGATCTTCCTCAATCAGCTTACGCACAGCATCAACGTTTTCTTGGTAGACTGCAGTTTTTGGACGACCTTGACGGGGATCATCACTGAGCTTGACACGTCCATGTTGAAATTCAGCAAACCAGCGATAAATTGTGGTTTTGGATGGGGCTTCATCACCAAATGCAGAAAGCATCCGGTCAACACACTGTTTTTGCGTTAAACCGCTTCGAAAGTCATAATAAATCATTGCCCTTGAATTTTCTTGAGTCAATTCCATTTTCTCAACGACTAAACAAGTTTGAGAAGACCTTGTGAGAAGACCGAGAATCTTTTTTTGTAATAAATAAATGGTATTCGATTTTTAAAACCAAGGAGTTTTCAATTAAAAAGATTTTAATATGATAGGAATTTGTATAAATATTCCATTCCCGATACTTTTAGTGCAGCCTATGTACATACATTTAAAAACAGGGATACAAAAATGAACAGGAGGTACCTTTTATTTTATTTATTTATATTAGGGATAACAACAGCTGCCGACTCTTAACTAGGTATACTTATCAAAGATTACATGAGTAGCCAATAATAGTGATCCTCGGTAGATGCATCGAGTGGATAAACATGCTTTAAACAGTACTTAATATTAAAGCTGATTGGCAAACTTTGAAGAGATACATCTGAAAGAGAGAAATAGAATATATAATAAATTATTATTATTATAAATAATATATATATAAATATGAGGGAAAATAAACTTACATAAGTACTATAGAACATTTCTGTTATCTAGGAACCCTATAAAACCCATAAAATCATCTAGTGTAATATTGTTGATATATGAAAAAGCCTATGATGATAGTAATTTAAGCAAAACTTGTTTTTTGAAATTGTTCTTGGAACCAATGAATAAGTCCACACTATTAAAATGATTATTGTAAAAGTCAAGTAGACGTGATATTACACTATTTTTACAGTAATTAGTGAAATGGAGGGCAAAATAATGTGGTGTGTCTAGTGCGTTTCTTAGGAACATTAAAATTAATTTTATTTAAAAGCATAGGATCTTAGGACTAAACCCAGACTGCGAAATGACCTGCTGCATATCGCATCAATGTCGCATGGACATCTTTGAATCTAATAGTATACCCAGGTCCCGCACAACCGTGACCCTCTCGATTGCAACTTCGTTAAAATTGTATTGATAAATGATACGATTTTTTTACGAGTAAAGGATATACTTTGACATTTTTTAATGCTAACCGTAATAATGTTATTGGTGTAGTAGTTAAATAAAGCGTTGAGATCTTCTTGAAGCAAGACGCAGTCAGAAATAGAGTTAATGGATTTAAAGATCTTTTTGTCATCAGCGTAGAGAATATGACGTGAGTGCTTAATGTGGTGAATGATATCAAAAATATAGGCGTTGTAGAAGAGAGGGCCAAGGTGCGATCCCTGGGGAACACCAGAGGGGATGGATACGAAGTCAGATTTAAACCCACTCAATACAACAGCTTGAGAACGATTAGCTAGGTACGATTCGACCCACCTAAGCAAATCTCCATGAATTCCTAATGCGTATAGCTTACGTAACAGGATGACGTGGTCTACACGGTCGAACGCTTTTCAAAATCAGTGTAGACCACGTCAACCTGGCCACCATTTTCCATTTCACCCACCACATAATCTGTGAAACAAACCAAATTTGAAACCGTGGAACGTTTTTGCACGAATCCGTGCTGAGATTCAGGAATGCCAAGACTATCAACTGGGTAAATATTATTAACAATAATTCGTTCAAAAACTTTGGCAACATAGTTTAAAATGGAGATAGGGCGGTAATTTTCTATTTTAGATTTGGAACCTTTCTTATGAATAGCTATGACGTACGCCTTCTTCCACAGAGAGGGAAACATACAGTTCTTTAGTGAATGCTGAAACAGTAGAGCTATAGGGTGCGATAAACTCTCAGCACACGATGACCAAAATACAGGAGGAATCCTGTTGCAACCAGCACCTTTGTTTTTATCCAAACTTGAGAGGTGCTAGAATACCGTCTCTTTAGATACTGTAATGTTAGAGATTGTGTCACAGGCGTTGTAATTGTGCACAGGAGATTGAGGGCCAGTATGTGACGAGGACTTTTGTTAAAGACGCTGTCAAAAAAGTTATTGAAAGCGGTGCATATTTCTTGACCGTCATTATATTTTATGTTACCCAAAGTAAAATGACGCGGATAAGCGGAACAAGCTTTTTTTGATTTAACGTAGCTCCAAAAGTACTTAGGCGCTTTTCTTATATTGTGTTCAGCGTTGCGTGTGAAGTTGTTAAAACACTGATCCTGCACTCGATGTTGCCTATCCCTCAGTAGCTTAAATTCATCAAAATCGCGAGGATTATTAAACAATTTCCATTTTTTATGTAACTTATTTTTTTCGCGAATTATTTTTATTAAAGAACGACTATACCAAACGGGATATGAATTATTTCCGTGACTGATAAAAGGTACAAAAAGAGTGATACAATCTTTTAGTTTTTCATAAAATAAGTCCACAACGTCGTCAACACAGTCAGTGCCAGACAACAATTGGTCCCAATTAATAAGATTTTCAAATAAATACATTCGAATTGTGAATTACACAGCCAGTCGCTGAGCAAGACAGCGCTTAGATCACGGCGGACACAGCATACAACGCCGCCACCCACTCGCTTACCTGTTACATCGAGATTTCGGTCGCAACGAAATATCTCATACCTACCATCACAGATTTCTCCATCTAATATATCACTCTGTAGCCAGGACTCAGTAATTAAAATAATGTCGTATTCATGTAAAAGAATGTTATTATAAAAGTCAAGGCATTTTGTGCGTAAACCACGAACGTTTTGGTAAAAAATGTTTAGTCGTTTGCTATCCATTAAAGAGGGCATTTCTACGAGTTACCGTTATATGTACATAACTTTTCATAACAAGGATAACATAGATGGCTGGAATAATAAGTATAGAAAATAAATATACTAAACAATAATGAAAAACGTAAATATAGTATAAGAATATAAATATTTTATGTAATAAAAAATAATATGTAGGTATATTAAATAATAATAAGATACGATATGTTATATGAATGTTACATCGCTGTTTACCAACCATATCAAATGGGTTATTATTTATAAAACAACTTTTTAACCGTAAGAAATTGAGGGCAGACTTACATGTGGTAAATAGATTATGGTACATTAACAAACATTCCTTAAACGAGTAAACAAGAATAACTAGTCACACAATTTTAGAGAGGTCAGCAGAGGTTAGGATACGAATTGTGGCAGAGGTGTCGTTCTTCCTAACGAAGATCTTTCCATCCCGTATCCAAATAAACCGGTATTGTGCAGCGGCTGCTTTTTGACGTGTGTTCTTGTGTAACAGCTTGTTGGCAGGAGTAAGGTGTTCGTTGACAAAGATCCTTCTCTGATCACCTGTGATGCCAAGGTCGCTCGTATTAAGGCCCTTCCTACTTCTAATAGCAGACAGTATGGCATCTCGTAGGAGGCGTGAGTTGAGTTTAACCACAATGGATTTCGGGCGACCAGGTACTGGCTTTACTGGGCGTACTCTTGTCGTATGCACGACATCGGCCGCCGACGAATCTACCTCCAAAAACCTCACCATGGCGCAGTAATACTCAATAAGTTTCTCATTGGATCTTTCAGGAAAATTATTTATTTCAAGATTGAAAGCTCGATCACGCTGCTGGTGGTTATTGAGTTCTACTTCTAATTTATTTATGTGCTCCTGCATACGTGTTATATCCGAGCTGTGGGCAGTAGTTGATTTGGAGACGTCATCGACTCGTTTAGACAGACACATTTGAAGATCATCCTGATGTTTAATCGCAATCTTGACCGATTCCATATCCGTAAACAGCTGAGATTGATTGACATCAATAACCGTAAGCTTAGACTTTATATTGTCTAGGTCGCTTTTTATCACAGTGTTAATGTTTAGGTGACTGTCAGAAACCTTGTTTTGTAGATCTGTCATCATGGAGGTAAGCTTGGCGGTCAGATCCGACGAAAACCTTTCAAATAGGTCATCTTAATTGCCGTCAATTATTTTACGTTTGCGTCGAGTTATACTCATAAACTCAGCGTCTTGCAAGTGCAGTTTGTGTAACTCGGGTTCCGATGCGACCGATACCGGTTGTTTAGTCATATTTATAGGTACTTTTATATGACTTGTAGGCGTATAGTCCCGGATGGTATGATACACTCACACAGATAATTAGCGAACACAACACAGTCAATTAAGTTTGACAGTTCGCGGACACTGCAAACGACGCGAGAACGGGGCAGCAGATACCGCGGAAGAGAGACGAATAATTTCACTTAATTATATTGTACTCGACCCGTAGTCAAAACTAAAGTATATGTGCACTAAATAACGTTCAGTTCACAATGCTAACTTCTAATACAAATATTAATTTGAGTAGCACACGTCCACCTTCAACGATAACATCCGAGTGATGGCATGACCTTTGATTCCGAAAAAAGGTAGAGTGTAATAGGAATGTTGAAACTTTGCCATAGCTTTTGATACAGTATACACCCCTTTTTACGCTGTCTGAAAAGAATTTCAAAAGCATTAAAAAGCTTGGTGGTTAAAGAGCATTGAATATTTTGACATTAATGGAGCCACTAAAAACTAGCTAAGCTAAATAGAGTACACAATGAGTTAAAACAAAAGATTTCAGCAATGACAAATTTAAAGAGCAATTTGGAACTCCTCAAGGCATTACTTTGGAGCCCTGTATTCTTAGTGTACATGAACGAAATATGTAGTCTGGTTACGATCCTGTTTTATAGATATACTTTTATTGAAGAATTCAAAAACGCAAGTAATGTTTGTTACAGCAAACAACCACAATAGGCTTGTATTGCAAAACAAGTGTCAGGATTAGGAAAAAATACATCTAAAAATGGTAAGTAGGAATGAAATCAAATAAGAAATAAAATTCGTATATCCATTGCCTCAGTTTAAAATAAAGCTGCTTTTATTCATAATATCACATTACAGATCTATTTTAATATGCTATAACATTGCACGATTAATAGATTTTTAATCCTTTTGCTATGAAAACAAAAAATCGACAAAAAACAACTAAAGTAACCGTAGATTTTAATCGTCAACTGAGTTATTCTATAGTATTTCGATAGCAAAAGGGTTTTAGTGAACTTGCTTCCTTAATAAAAAAAATATAATTTCTAGATCCATAACTAAAATCCTTAGTCCTGCGATCGAATCTTCCAATTTTCTTAATGGTCCAATATTCTTATTAATGATTTTTCGTTGATCTGTAACAAAAAATATAGTATTTATAGAATTATTCAATAATGTAAGCCCTAAGTAAAGGAAACTGCTCCTTAAATTTGTTTAAATATTGCTCCATGTCGCATAGTTATACTTTACGTTGGGAAGCAATGTATAATTATAGGAGTATTTGTTGCACTATCCGCTTTATTAGAATATAGTTTGTTTGAAAGATTTTGCATACCAGAAAGAGAGAGTATAAACAAAAGTATTACTAAAATAAGTGTAGTTAACGTATTTTATGCTCGGTGAGAGGTGAGTTTATATGCCTTGCCGTCACACTATTATTTTTTATTTTCTCAACATTATTAACCTGAATTTAGGTGAGAAACGCCTTCTTCTAACTTCGTTGTTCTCTAATGCACCAGAGCCAACCACCTGAAATGATAAAATTGAATATACATTTGAGAAGAAAAGTGAGACGTTACGTCATTACCAAGTCATCAGTCATCATTGCCAACAACTTAATAAAATAAAGAGTTAATTTATTTCTTTGAATTAACTAACTAGTTACCTTTGTCTATTCTTTTTAGGTTAGATTAAACGCATTTAGGGTACAAATAAATTCCTCTGGAAAATAATATTACCTGAGCAGCTAATCCTTCAAGAATCTCTTGCTTTGGTGGTCCATACTCTAAGAAACCAGGAGGTCCGTACTCCAGAAACCCTTCAGGCGCCTGTTCCAAGGATCTGTATAGACACGAATTAAGTTAGATTATTATTTATATTAGTTGTCATAATAGAGCTTTCAAAGCGTATTATATATGTCAATAAGTCTGATAAACATGGAAAAATGCCTGTGTTTATACAATAACTTATAAATGGAAATATATAGAACACAGTGTTCAAAAACCCTTGTGGGGGAACGGGTGTCATATCATATCCCTACGTGTTGTAAATAAAGGCCTGCGGTCAGTTGATGTTGGGAAGTTTTTTAAACATATTATAATTTGTGCGAGAAGTTTCATTGCGCGATACATTGTAAGTAGTTATTATGTAGTACGGCTTATCTTGGACGGATGGCCCTGAAGTATGTTTTTGCTGTACGGCTTATTAACCTAAATACTTAAATTTATTACACTGGTAACATACTCACCCTGAGGTTACCTGGGTGGATGTAATGTCTGAGTTTACTTCAGCTTGGATCTAAAAGATCAAAAAGTTTAAGATTAATAAGTAGAATAAGGATATTCTACAGAACAAATTAATACAATTAGAACTGTTTTGATAACATAACTACGAAGACAAGAAAGACTATAATTACTTTACCTCGATAGCTTTAACCTCCTTCTCCAAATTGATGATAGCCTCTGCAATATTATTGACTCCTTCAGCCACTTTCGCCACTGTGATTACTTCTGCCGGAGTAGGAACAACTTCTTGTGTCAATTCTTGCTCTAGTAGGGTAACAGAATCCACCGAGTCTGATGTCTGAGTGGGGATAGCTTCCGGTATCAATTTTTGTTCTGCTATACCGACTGAGGCTACCGTTTCTGATACTAGAGTGGGTAGAGCATCTTGTACCAATTCTTGTTGAAATAAAGGAACAACTACTTCTTCTACTGCAGCTGTTGGTACCACAATATCTTCTGGAATAACAATTGTAGGAATGACGTTTTCTTCTTGGTCTGTCAACTCTTTAGATTGAATGATGTCAGAAGACTCCTCTTTTTGTTCAACTATGTCTGAAGCTGGAGATCCTGCAATAGTCTCTACTTCAGAGAGGACTACAACTTCTTCTTCTATTGTTTTAACAGCTTCAGCAGTCTGAGATTCAGTAACTGCTGGTACTTCTTCTAAAATAGCACCAACTTGTTCTGTGTTTGCTGAAAAGTGTATAAATAAAGATAAGTATGCCTTCATGAGGCTGAAATCGGTCAACCCGCATTAGGTCAGCGTGGTGGACAATGGCCTTTCGTACTAAGAGGATAACTAGGCTCAGCAGTAGGACAGTTTTTAAACAAGGCTGATCTTGCACGATATCAAAGTAAATTTTATGAGTAAGACAATTTAAAGACAGGACATCAATCGTTTAGGCTGATTTTGACTATTTTCCCAAAGAATTAAAAAAATATTTTTTAACTTGTTTTCATACCTTCAACATATGCTTCTTGAACAGCATTCACAACTTCTTCCTTGATAGCTCTGAAGAATGTTTGTTCTGTAGCAACATCTGGAAGTCCTTGGTTAACATTGATCGATACTTCCAGCTTGGGTGGGCCGTACTCCCTGAGAGCATCGGAACCTGATGCTTCGGTTTCTTCTACCACAGTCTCTTGTGCAGTTCTACCAACTGGTTTCTGCAAAAAAAGTATTTTAATCAATACTTTGGATTTGCATGATAATTGCCATTTTTTGTAATTCATTACTAGTGACTAAATTCTGGTGAGCTGAGGTTTTGGTGTGTAGGATATGAATCTGATTTTACGTTACATTACTTTTATTTTTAAAGTGAAAACTTCTTTAGGCACGTTGGGCACTTTGGTAAGGGGAAAAGCACTGAACTCAGTTGACATATATTGTCATGATGACATTATATGTTATCGTGATGACATATGTTGTCAAGGGCGAGTGATGTTTTTGAATTGGATTTTCTTATGTCTTAGACAAATTCACTTCTGATTTTTTTTAAATATCGCTGCAATTGTCAATGCCATTTTCCACAAGATTAATGAGGTCTTTATAAGTAAATACTCACGGCTACTTCCGCTGGTAGGTAGAAGGCTGGGCCCTCAGGTTTCCATCCACTTGGCAGGTAGGGTCCAGACCCACGAGCTGCTACGGAACCGATGGCCAAAAGTAGTGCTACGAAGACCTGACAGAAGAAAACACTTGTAATAAACATTTCTTTATATTGTAAAGGTTTTACAGCAGGCTGTGTCGGAAGAAGAATTAAAGTAAGTTAATATTTTAAGTGCACACAAAAATTTTATATACTGATCACTGAATGTTTCAGTTAATTTTTACGCTTTGCCGGACTCATGCACTTCTGCATAAATACAAAAAAATTTGCACAAATGACAAACATTAGAGAAACGGTCTTCTATTGTCTTCTTATTGTGCACGAACGAACTTTTTTATTCTTATATTTATTATATTAAGCGTAATTAATTCATTAAACTTTTTTCAAGTTCCTTTTCAGATAACGATGGTAACTCCTCACTACTATTGATAACTATAATAATTATATTTACCTTCATGTTGCTGCTGATATATGAGATCCAATGGATTTAATTGTTGAATGATGCTTCACTGAAGTCGGAACACATTTATATACGAAAATAAATCAAATATAATAGGCCTTGGTGTGTGCTCTGTGATCGCAAATATTTACTGAACGGATTTTGATTGGTCTTAAATTGTGCAATTTTAATGTAGAACGAATTGTTAGGATTATGTGAAGGTCAACTTTATTTAAACTATTAGTCCTAGAACCATTCAGGAGGAGTGATTTTACATTCTGGTCTTGTAAACTTAAGTTAGGTACATCTCCTAAAACCCAGCTGTATGTTTAGAATTTGATAATTGTTTCACTCTGTTAGCGTCTCGTTTAGTTGTGCCAGAATAAAGGTATTTTCTTTCTTTCTTTCTAAAATCCTTGCACTACATAATAGCACGTTGGATCTGTTGTACCTTCCAACTTTACACAAATTAATAAATTTGAATCGCTCGTATACTTTTTGTATAACGTGTCACTGTCCATTAGTTCTAATACATATCTAATACTTTTAAACAAGCAATTCTTGTATATATGTATGTATATATATAATCTGAATCTAGTAAAGGGCTTCAATGATTTTGATGAAATTTTGTATTCAGATACAGTTTTGCATTTTAAGTTCAACTGCATAGTTGTATTTCCTGTAACAATGCAATTTTACAAAAAGAAATACGATTTCAAAGCTCGGTCTCCTAGGTACTATACAAAATATGTAAACAAACACTTATTATTATTATTGTTTTAAGAGCCTTGTGGTAGCGACCATTTCTGATCTTTTGTAGTACTTTCCCATTTAAATCTCGAATTACGCCACAATCAATTTTCCAAGCGCAAAATGTAAGTTTGAAATCGCAAAAAAAATAATTATATGACATACTTAACTATAAATTAACATTTTTGGGACTTTTTCCTTTACTTTAGCTGTGATTTCTTCCTTCTAGCCAAATTTCATGATTCTTGGTCAATAAGAATAGCTCATGAATCATTCTGTCTATTGGTGAAAGCCGCATGAAAATCCGTTCAGTAGTTTTTTAGTTTATAGCAAACAGACAGACAGACGTGATGGGGGACTTCATTTTATAATATGTAGTGATTCGTTTCAACTTGAAACTTTCACGTGTTCCGAAAGACAATGAAGTATTCCTATAAGGGTTACTTTTTTTTCTTTTTAGAAACGGAAACCTAAAAGTTTGATTGCGGACATTGTTGGAAATAAAATCTATGGTAACTAATTAAAATAATAGTAAGTAAACCACAGCGCAGTAATCAGTCATGTTTAAGTTTACCTACACAAAGCCCCAATAACAAAATTTAACCTTGATCATGGGCTGTAGCAAACAAACTCTGATATCTTGCGTTTAACACCTAAGTAATTAAAGTGTCAGTAATCCTAGCTAATCACTACAAATGATAAATCAAAGTCTCCCGCCGCATCTACCTCTCTGTCTGTTCGCGATAAACTGAAAAACTACAGTGTGACGCCTGACACCGTCGCGGCAGGACGCTTCACTCCTTGAAAAAGGGTCCCCATCGGGTCCGAAACTAGTCGGGCATCCCCGTAATACAAACGTGAGTAAAACCGTATAGTTTCTAATAAACATGAATACCACTCACGAAAGTTTTTATTGTGAAAAACTACTAAACAGATTTTCATGCAGTTTGCACCAATAGACAGACAAGAGTGATTCATGAGGAAGGTTTAGGTGTATAATTTGTTAACGTTTTATGTAAATTGGTTGAAATATGATGATGATTCTTGAAGATGTCTCTGCTACCCGTGCGAAGCTGGGGCACCCTTGCTAGTGTTGTATACGCTAACGTAAGTTAGCGCGTTACTCAACCTATCATTACGAAAACTGATAGCATGCATGCATGCATAGATAACTAATGCCTAAAAATCAGTTTTAACTTTATGAGCTTAAAAATACTATTATTTTGACATTACAAACAGACACTTTAATTTTATTTATTTGTATTGATTGATTAGTTAGGAAACCGTGATAATGTCAGTGTTCACTATTTGCATAACTGAAATTATTATTACTATGGATCAGATACTAAAAAAACCAAATCGCCACCCGGCAAAAATAGTGTCATATCACATGTTAGGTACGTTTAACATTTTTATAGCATTGAATAGCAAATGTTGCATTTCGTCAGCTGTAAAAACATCGTTATTAGCTCAGTGAAAAACGGGACAAAGTTCCCTTATTAACCGACTTCAAAAAAGGAGGAGGTTCTCAATTCGATTGTGTTTTTTTTTTATGTTTGTTACCTCAGAACTTTCGACTGGGTGAACCGATTTTGATGATTCTCTTTTTTTATATGAAAGCTGGTGCTTCCCGTGTGGTCCCATTTCAATTTGGTCCAGTTCTGACAATGGCATCTATGAGAAAACCATATATAAGTCCTTTATGTAATAGTTTTTTTTTGTTGAAGTCGGTTTTTTTTTTATAGAATTATTCACTGAGCTGTTTTGTTCAATTCTCAGACATAAAACTCGTGTCTTCTCGAAATAGCTGTTTTTGTATTATGACACTTTTTTTGGCGGGAGGCAAAATGTCTCCTTTGCAAATTAGTCAACTTATGTATTTCCTTAGTTGAGTTTACCTCAAATGTAAATAATTGTCACCTTTTAATAAGATTCGCTTTGTTTGTCATGTCCTTCATCAAATATTTGATCAATTAGCCGCTCAGTTAGTAGTGTTTGCTTATGCAAACAAAGCCCAGTCGGCCTTACTCTGATTTTTTTTTGTCTATTACCTAGCAACTGGTCGCATACTTACACTTTAAGCTAAAGTAGTATAGGACTAAGAGCTATGCTTCGGCACGTATGGGCCAGCTTGATCGGAGTGATACCACGGCCTCACAGAAAACCGGCAGTGAAACAAGGCTTGCATTGCTTTTCGCTGAGTGAGTGAGGTTACCGGAGGCCCTAGCCCTTCTCTCCCCCCCTCCTCTCCCTCACTTCCGCCCTTCCTCTACTCCCAACTTAAAGACCGGCAACGCACTTGTGACTTGAGTTGCAGATGCCCATGGGCGGTGGTAGTCATTTACCATCAGGTGATTGTCTGCTCGTTTGCACCTATACAAAAAAAAAAATTATGAATGACGAACTAATGCTATGTGACGATCCTGCATGTGACAACAAAGACTAAGTTCTCGAGTTTTGATTTTATAGGACTCTGTTTCCGCATTGAGACTCATAGCCGGTCCATTATGCGTTCAGATAACACTGGTTACTTGAGCCAAAATAGCCTTCCAGAACCACAGAAGCCTCCTGAAGCTGCACTCACGGGGATACTTGCCCTTTGTGTGGCCACTCCCAAATACTCCAGCATGACGTGGGTGGCTGTTTCCTCCGCGTTGAGATAACAACTCCACAGAGGGCTGTCTGTCGCATTGATTCTGGATAGGTGCCGATTCAGGGCCAAATAATCCGTAATGGTTTCTACAAATATCCGGATGTAGAATCAGTTGAGTCTGGACAATCTGCAAGTTAAGTGTGGTGAGACCTCCGTCTGCCTGCAGCCAGGTATTACTGGAAATGGGATCGTTGAGTGCTTCTCGAGTCCGTTGTTTTACCGAAGAACGAAGTTGGTGAAAGGGAAGTGGCAGCAGTGTAGTGGTCACGGGTTCGATACGCGTTCAGTGTTAATATTTGTGTGCATGAATATGTCTATTTGCTTTGTGTTTTTATGTATGACTAACTGTTCTCGCATGTACATATTTATATATTTTGCGCGGAACCCTCATTCTTGTTCCAAAATCAAAATCAAAATTATTTATTTCAAGTAAACCCATTGCAGGTATTTTTGAATTGTCAGGAGGAGTCAGTCAGTATAAGTCGGTGGTGAAGCTAGTTGCCTGTTCCAAAACGTATATCCTATGGAACGGCAAGAAAGGGCAAGAAACTCCAGGGACACTCTTGTTCAACATGGTATTTTTTTTACAAAGTTTCAAAATAAAAGTAGCCTAAGCTACCCCTTATAACACTAGCCATCGCCTAGTGAAAATCCCGTGGAAATCGACTCACTCCTTAAGGAGATTAGCCGAAACAAACAGATAGCTAGACAGACGGACAAAAAATTTAAATATAGATTTTTTGGTATCTGTACCGTGTGAACATTCGGATACGATTTTTATGACATATTTATTTGTAAACATATTATGTATTTATATACATGCTCATATACTACAAAATGTCATAGAATATTATTAATATGTTAAAAATGTTTCCCAGATTCACAACGCAATAAGTAGAAGCACTAAGAAAAGAATCGGACCATAAAAAAATCCTTTCACTCTTTTTCAATTGCCATTTTACAGTCTTTATGACACATTGGAACATTATCACTATTTAGTATATTAATACGTAAAGAGAATTCTTTGTACCCTTTTATAAGAAAATTTCGCGAACGTAGTGACGTGAATCTTAGAATATTTCCGTGCCTGGCGTGAATATGTTGACCTGTCTAAAATTGCTATTTGTCAGGGTGGCCATTTTTAAGTTTCGACGGTTATATGTATGTGTTGAGATTTCAAATAACGAATATTATTTTGGTGACTGAGTGTAAGTTGATATAAAGTCGATTGTTCCAATATTTATGTATATTTGAAACTGTAATTTTTTTTCATATAAATTCCTAATGCGTACCTATACTACTATAGGTAACGTGCACAAACTATAGGTGGCAGCACAGATCGACACGAGAGCCACAACAGAAAAAAAGAACTGTTTTCGTGTTGCCGTCGATGTTTAAATTATATTTAAATCGTTTTTATTATTATTATGATTAAAATGATAAAATATGGGTTTTTGCGGATTAGAAATGATCGTCAGCGTGGCTAGAATATGTCAAAAGGTCAAAAACTATTCGAATCCGGGCGTCTTATAAGTAGAAGAAACAGTTCGGAATCATGAAAATGCAGTAATAACTGACAAAATTGTAGCTCAGACGAAAGTTTCTAACGTTTATGATGTCAAAATAACTGTAAAGTATTTGAGGTAATATTTACTTACAGTTTTGTTTGTATTGAATAGTACTACTACATACAAAACTTAGCTATTTTTACAAATAACATTATTAGTACCTAATTTCTGTTTTAATTGTTTTTAAAACTCATAGGTACTTATATTATATTGTGTACTTATACTGTTTATCACATAACCATGGAAAGTAAGTACTACTCGTTTGAAAATAATATAATTTTATACCATTTGACTTATTTTTTTTTTACTTTGAAGTGTTCGAGCATCCAGAAATGCAACAATACATTTTCACTTAGTTAAATATTATTTTTCACTGCTTTAATGTGATTATTTAATAACGTGAACTGCCAATGTCAAGTATTGTTTACGTAAAAGATTGGGATTTGCGCCATCAGGCGGCAGAGCCATCGTTGTGCACGTTCCCTTATACCAAAAAAAAACATGTGTTCACGCCAGCCACGGATTTACTTTTTATACCTATATAGAAATGTAGAAAGCTAAAATTTTTAAACAATATGTCTTACAACTTCAAAAATTACGTGAAAACTGCTTAATGAAATTACACGCGTCCAATATATGCGTTGACCTGTCATGGTAAGTAAGTCCATACAATGACAGCTCAGGTTATACTGGCCAATGAAAAAACCATGGTCAAAATTCGACCACTACGCGATCTCTAGTAATAAATTAATGTACGAACTCGTAACCACTTTATCGCAAAAGAATTAATTAAAAAAAAATCTTCTCTACTAAAATTATTTTATTACATAGACATTTTTTTTACATTTTTATAATTGCTTCTAATTGTAACTTAATCCAAAAAACCAGTATCCATTGTTTAAAAATAAATACGGATGAGAAATAACAATAATATTTGATCTATGGTTTGGAGTCAGTAGCCGTTTGAACGAGCGCCAAAAGTGTCATGGCCGCCATTATTTCCAAAATGTCCATCGTGGTTGCCTCCACTGCGGACATTGTTAGCGTTGCTGTCGTACCCTGATGAACGTGCCAGATCTTCAGAGTCCTCGTATGAGATTTGGGGCTTGAAACCACGCTCATCGGCTTCGTAACTTACGGTCTGAAAAAAGTGTTTTTTTTTATATAACGAAGTTGACAAAGGCAGACAGACGGTAAGGCTAATGATAAGCGGTAATGGAGACGACCAATATTTGCAATTAAATTATATTGTGGGTGTTGCTTGTGCGTTGTTAAACCCAGGTTATGGAGATCTGGCAACCCTACTAAACAGTACTGAACTGATAGTGTTGGTTAAGTGAGGTCTCTCTTCGCAGCGCATGTGAAGCGAGCTACTTCTCCAGTTGGACGGCTCCAGATTGAATAGTAATCTTCAAATCGGTGTTTTCGTATATTCATCAACCAACAACCATTATTACGCTACTGCATAGAAAGGATCTGTTACAGCAAGAGTATTAATGGTTAGATTAGAGGACTTGGACTTGGCCACAACAGCCAGCTCCGAGTCATAGGCACAGGCAGCTATTCAATATTCTCCCAATGTTTCCCATCTTTAATGCCTGGCTGACAGCAACCCCTTATTAACTATTACGTGAATGGAACCAAATTATGGCTGGCAAAATGTGGGTGTTTAATGTGCTTGTACCTACCACCAAATTATATATTATGGTACTTAATTATTCGTTTTATTTTATAAGTAGATAAAAACAAATTCTAGAGTAATATCTACCTGTTTTCTGCCATCAGGCAATACGACATGATATTCTCCTTGTGCCCTCTCTTCTTGACGCTCTTCGTGGTGACCGAAATCAGTCCCCTCTTGGTAATCGTTCACCATATACCCGAAGTTATAGTTCGCGGGCTCCTGGAAAAAGAATGTCAAGTTTGATATGCAAGTAAAGAGATGTCTTTACTTCCTATTAAAATTTTGATTGGCTAGATGATCGTTCCTGACAGAACGCGGCCCAACGGTTGACATTAAATCACTACGGGTACTCTGCACGATGATCAGTCGTTACTACGTAGTTTAGCTTGACTTCGTAAGGTGGCACTGTAACATGTCTTATGGTTCGATTATTTTATACTTTTTGTTGCTCTTCATATATTTCCTATTTTATATATAATATGCAGGTGTATGTATTTAGTAATACGTAAGTGTAAAATATATGTGTTTATCAGCAGTCCAGTATCCCAAACTAGGCAGAACCTGTACTATGATAGTCATTATCATAGTACAGGTTCTGCCTAGTTTGGGATCAGACGGTCGTGTGTAAGATGTCTCAAATTATTATTATTATACTTTTTTTAGTAGATCTAGGCTTGTATTGTTAGATTTTGATTAAGCACTATTAAGACAATGAGTGGAAAATTTGATTTTGGGAAAATGCATGCGTTTACTTACGGAATTGCTTGCTTCGAGAGCATTCCTGGCAAAGTTGGCAGCGTTTGAGTCGTAGCCTGCTGGTTCTCCATTAGCGAACCTGGAAGCAGCATAGTTTCCAGCAACACGATCTTGGGATAGTGAAGCGTGGTTGGACCTAAAAACATTGGAAACAGAATTTGGGGCGTTACAATATTTTGATCAAGTTCTTAGAAGGTTATTCATCTGATTTGTGCAAATCTTTAAATTTGAATCCAGAATCTACCGAAGTATAATTATAATCGATCTTCTGCACTAGTATCTTTTCACACTATTTAAACAATAAAACTCCTTAATTAAGAATATAGGTTAAGGTAACCTTCAAGTTTTATTTTCGCGACAAAAAGTAGCCTTTGTCCTTGGCTGACCCGCGCAACTTCGTCTGCGTCACAAAAGGGTGGTGTTATATAGCCTACCTCGATAAATGGGTTATCGAACACTAAAAGAATATTTTTTTATTCGAACCAGTAGTTCCTGAGATTAGCGCGTTCACCAAACAAACAGCTCTTCAGCTTTATAATATTAGTAGAGATTAAAAAATCATTAAAATTGGTTTGGCGCTTTAGGCGTGAAAACATAACAGACAGAGTTCCATTCGCATTTATATAGTTTGGTTTCCAGCGACAGAAATCTCCTCACTATACGTGCCTTGTCGAAGAGGACCGCCTTCTGTGCGTCTCTGATGGTGAGGTCGAGGCTCTTAGCATTCAACCCATGAACCGATATGACTATCAGCACAACGATTGTCGAAGCCACATCCCACTAATTATTACCGTAAATACATAAAATATATTTTTTGTGCTCTTTGGCAATAACCGTACCTTCCAAAGGGATTAACTTGAGGACTGTGAACGGAATTTGCTGGGCCATTGTGAGGACTTTGGGCACCTTCCAGGGTACGAGCGGCGACTATTTGAGGAGCGAAGTTCTGACTTGGAGCTGATGATGGATAGCCTGCTCCGTTACGATTGCTCGGTGGTGGTGGGAGGTAGCTGTAATAGAGATCATTAGTTACAATTTTACCTAATTTTTTTTATTACTTTTAAAATCATAGTAGTGTGAGTGCTCGCTTTAGAACCGACCGTTGGTGCGTTTGCCGATCTTATGAAACCGTTTTTAATATTTCCTTTAGAACCCTAATTTTCATACTTTTCCGGGAAACTAAGTAAATTAGATAAAAATAGGGTAGGGACTATCCAGTCAAATCAGTATCTTTTTAATAAATATCGAAACAGAAAGTTCGGTACATTTTTGTATAACGGTCCCTAAACGATCATGCGGCATGACATGCGTTACGTGCTGTCATGCATGCATGACCATTTAACTGTATTGATTGATGCGAATTACATGCAAACTACGTGCATGACATGCAAACTACGTGCTGGCAGTTGATTGACAATTCCTTTTATTTTTATATTTATAAATTTATTTATTTATAAATCTGCTTTTGCCACAGACATTTCTATACCAGCGCAAAAGATCTCTTCACTGTACTATGTATATCGACTGAATAAAATGATTATACTAAGCGAATGATCATGCTGCATGATAGACTCTCAATAGGTCCTTCACAAAGCATGATGATTCAGCATGTCATGCCGTATGATCATCTATAATATATAAATACTAGGACATGACGTTACGCTTTAGTCAAATCATCATGCACTTTTTATATTGACTTGATAGTTATAAAATAAATTAAAAACGTTGAATAAATAAAATTGGAGGACAATTTTCGAAGCATTTATAATATTCCATTGCCCGACTTAAAAATTATTTGTTTTGAACATAAAAATTACTTTTAAAAATGTTTTTAGGTATTAAATTATAATGTCCAGTTACCTGTTTGGAGGCAGCTCAGCATACACGAATGCTACAACGAACATTGAAGCAATGATAGTCTGAAAAAATATATATTAAAATGTATTAAGCGAATGTCCTTTTTTCTTAAATAATTCGGCAAACAAATAATCTTAGAAAAACTGTCTGCAGTAAAAAAATCTCGAATAATTTGTAACCTTATCAAAATTGTTTAAACCATGGTATCATAGCTTACTAACGTACAATAAAATTATTCGATCCTTATCAAACGTTTTGTTCTCAGAAACAATCAATCATTAAAATGTTTACTTGAGGCACACACTAATAACCTCGCGCAAACAAACATAAAAAAAATAGACAGTCATGGGACTGCCGACAGAAATGAAAACTAAAACGAAACGACGAACTTAACACATTAACAGGTTGGTGACATTAATTAATAAGGAAATGACGTAACTCAATGTTTAGATGTATACATAGATATATGTATTACTAGCAATTCGCACGGGTAGCAGAATTTTTTCACACCTTGGGTTACATTATTGGAGTTTTAGTAAGGATCCCTAATTTTTTTGAAAATGTTATATAGCCTATGTCACCCGGAGATAGTGTAGCTTCCCAACAGTAAAAGAATTTTTCAAATCGGTTCAGTAGTTTCGGAGCTTATTCAATGCAAACAAACAAACAATCAAATCTTTCCTCTTTATAATTTTAGTATAGATTAGTTTAGATTATATTAAAGTGAGAATTACTATAGGTAACTATTACTATTAAATATACAGTAAGACCTTGTACTTGTAAACATTAGGGTGCAATAAATATTTTGAATTTGAATTTCCCGGAGGCCAGATTTTTTTTTTTTTATATAATAATCTTTTTATAAAAGAATCCCCACGTACGACGCGACGGCCGGACCGAATGATAGCCGCGCGCGTAATTATTTTGTCACGTGAATATTTTTATATTGCGATATCTTCTAAGATATTCGTTTAAACTATATAGAGTTTAGGGAACAAATATTCTATATTAAATTTCCGTTCTAACAAACATATTTATTCAGATATAAATTAATACAATATTTGTTAAATAAGTTTCGCAAAAAAACATTGTAAAGCAGTTATGGTGAGTTATCCGTCGGAGATATGCTATCGCGGACTTTTTTATAGATATTGAAATGTTCTTTAATATTGTAGTACATTGTTTTGTTCTATCATCAATAGTTTTCGCAGCGCATGCGATGAGAGACATAAGACAAAAAAATGTATGCCTTGGGTCACAATATTCAAGTTTTAGTAGGGATCCCTAATTATTTCTGTAAATAAATATAGCCTATGTTACTCGGTGAAGATGTAGCCTTCTAACGGTGAAAGAATTTTTAAAATCGGTCGAGTACTTTTGAATTAAATCGTAACAAACAAATCTTTCCTCTTATATAAATATTTATATTATATAATATTAGTATAGATTAGCGTGACAGTCACAAGTTTAGTGCTTTTTCCCCATAGCAAAAGTGCACAAACGTGCCTAAAGAAGTTTTCCCTGCAAAAACATTCAATATTTATTTATTTAAACAAAAGTAAACGTTATTAAATTATAGTAACACAAAATAAGTATTAACACTTATGTTAAAACTTTTTAAACTAAGAATGTAAACTGCTAAAAATGCTATCTATGCTCAACTTATTACTTTTTACTTAACAGGCCTAATTCAGTGCTCAATGCACGGACCTGTCAAACACGGTTCGCGCCAAATAATGAAAAATGGTGTTTTTTTTTTACCCAATGGCACTGCCATTTACTTTTAATATTCGCTTAAATTATGACTAAATGACACTTGGATCACACACACATAGACAGACAATTTGCGTCAAACTGAAACGTTACTTTTTATGAGTTAATATTCTGTTTTTTTTTATTCAAAACTCAAAAGGAAAAAAAATAGTGATGTTAAGTTTTAAATTGAAAATACCTTCATATTGAAGTATGTTTGTTTAGTAGTTGTGAGTTAACAAGTGATACTGTTGTTGCGTTGCTTGTACCTTTTATACTAGCTCTTAATGGTAGGGGATGAAAAATTGATACTCATTAGCGACATAAAAGATGAGCTTTCAAGGTGTTAAGTTTTGGATTAGAAAATGCCGTGGAGTAATGTTCGGTTTAAAATATTTTGTGATAAATAAGAAGTCTTTTATATATTTTGTTCTTCTTCCGCCATATTTCAAACGTAACTTTCAATAAATTACATAATTATTGCATCAGATTTAAAAAAATCTTGTGATCCAAATTTAAAAATTACATTGCGATAAAGTATTTTTTATTTAAGTTCAGAACAAGAAGTAGGATTTTTAATGTTTTTCATAAATAGGAACACAGTAGTCTTTTATAATATAAAAATACACAATAAATTGTTTTCTACTAGTTTACTTACTTTAACGTACATAATCAGTTTCGAAAAAATCATATCTTATTACTTTAAACGAGCAATTCTTGTGTGTATGTATTTATTTATGTATTAATTTATATTTCGTGATCTTGGAAACGGCTCTACCGATTTTGATGAAATTTTGCATACATATACAGTTTTGCATTTTAAGTTCAACTGCATAGTATGTATTTCCTGTAAAACGCAATTTCACAATAAAAAATGACGATTTTTCAAAAAGCTACAGAGCGAAGCTTGGTCTCCCAGTTACTACATTGTAAAAGGAGTAAGTGATTTTCGTAGTACCCTCTAGTATTTAGTCATAAGTAATACTGGGTATACTCTAAATTTATCTGGTACACATATGATTGGTAATTTTAGTGAATTTAAACTTATATTTGACGCTTTAAAAAACTTATAGAATTCTCTTCGATTGCTTATAAATTAATAACAAACATCCACTCCACGGCTTTCCTGTCCAACTTAATCGTAACTAAAGGATGTACCCACGACACATGAATACATGTCGCTTCCTAATACCTAATAATACGACTTGCGTTGAGGTGACCTTGATCTGAATTAGTGATATATAATTATTACCCGTGACTAATAATCAAGGATTTGACATTCAAAGCTCATCCTTATTTCAGTGTCGGTATTGGACTAGACTGGTAATAAAAAAAAAAAATCCATATAATTCTATGACGGGATGACAGCTATCGTACCACAGACTAAACCATTGGATCTAAACATTTGAAATTAAATTTGTTAATAAAATATTCCTTAAGTACGTTTTATTTCAAATCTAAATGTTCTTCTTCTTGTTTTTTTTTTTAATTTTTATGTTAATAATATATTTCTTTTTATGGTATAGGGGGCAAACGAGCAGACGGGTCACCTGATAGTAAATGACTACCGCCACCCATGAGCACCTGCGACTCAAAAGTCACAAAGGCGTTGCCAGCCTTTAAAGTGGGAGTAGGGGAAGGGGGGAATAAGGGACGAGGAAGGGAGAGAGGAAGGGAAGGGTTAGGGCCTTCGGTAACATCACTCACACGGCGAAAAGCAATGCAATCATTGCTTCACTGCCGGTTTTCTTTGAGGTGGAAAGTGTGTAAATCGGAACTTAATCGCGGTAATAATTAGAAGGTAATGTACCTTCTTATTACTCGATTACACATCTAATGAGTAACACTTTCATCACCAGGGTTGGTACAAACGCGGTGTTAAATTTTTACTGTTCAAAGTTAGCCAAGAGTCATTGTGTTATTAGGGTTGGCAACGCCACAAACAAAGTTGGACTGCTCATGTTGAGAGCTTTTATAAGCACCAGTGATCACTCACCATCAAGCATGCCCAATACTTCTTTCTCAATTAGTCTTTTTAAAAAATGTTACTAATATAAAAAAATTAAAACAATTGCCCTACCAAAAACAAAATCAAATGACGCGCCTTACAGCCGCCATATTGTTTATTTATTATGTGTAACCAGTGCCACTCGAGATAATGGAGGGAATCTAACTATAAATAGAAATCTCTTCAGGAATTTAGATGTTATGGTAAAATAAAAAAACTTACATACATGCATATAATTTTATTGTGTTATTATTATTTATTCTTCTTCTTTAACATGTCCAGTTAGAGCAGGTACATACATATTATTTATTAATGAATTTTATTGCGTTTCAATGAAGTAAAAGTTTACCTATTTATTTTATGCAAAAAACATTCCAAACAATGTGGTTGGTTAGGAATTTTTTTAAGAGACATGAAACCTGGTAACATTACACTCCTTTTTTGGGCAGTCGTGTAAAAAGATAAGAAAGAAGAAAGCAAGATAAGATAGAAAAAAGTATTTATTTCTCAAGTGACGTGACAAGAAATAACAAATTGAAATAATAGAAAAAGGAAATACAAATAAAAACAAAATAGGCCGACAATTGATTGCCTTGCACAGACTTGCACGTCAAGGATAAAAATAATTAATAATCGTAAAAAAATTAATTGGCTGGTTTTAGGAACGCCATCTCTCTGTGCCACCATGAATGTTGCTGTAGCGTGTCTATTGTCCACAACGAATTTCCTTAATATATGGTTAAAGAATCTTTATTCTCAATAAAAACAAATCAGTTACTTGAGAACAATAATGACGTAAAGTATAGTTACAGACTAAGATGTAGTTAATATGTCATTGGTTACAGGTTCATCGTTTCACTCACTAGATATATAATTATAGGTAGGTACTAATCTAGGGCTGCCATGACTTAAATTACCGACACCGGACAAAAATTTCAAAAACCCCGGACACATGTGTGAAATTGCAATTTTTTCCAAGACACTAAAATAAATTATAAGAAAGCAGTTTCCATTTACATTTTTTATTATTTTTAAACAGCTTGTTAACGATTAAAAAATTATGATTTTCCCATGACAAAGAGTGTCCGGGTTTTACCCGGACATCTTTTGAAAAGCCCGCCCGGACGCTCCCCGGACGCCCTGTAAACTAGGACAAATCCGGGGAAACCCGGACGGATGGCAGCCCTATACTAATCTAATGTATTCATTTGCCCGAGAACAAGTTAACTGAATGATGTACATACGTATATATTGAGCTAATTGAGTTTTGAATACATTAAATGAGTGTACATTTTTAATATGCGATGGTAGTCCTACTAATATTATAAACGTGAAAGTTTGTGAGGATGTATGGATGTGTGTATGCATGGATGTTTGATACTCTTTCATGCCAAAACTACAAAACCGATTGCGATGAAACTTGGTATGTAGATAGCTGGAGACCTGGATTAATATATAGGCTACTTTTTATCCCGATATTCCCACGGGATCGGAACTTACTCGAGTGAAACTGCGGGGCGCTGCTAGTTTCTTATATAGCTGTGCCCCTTCATTTGTCAGCATTTTTTTACCATAATTATTATTAATATAATCTTCTGTTAAAAAAAATCAACTTTAACAAATCCTAAGTCTACAAACTAAATTCGCGGCTTGACTAGCTTTAAACATAAATTTGAAAATAAACTATACATTTTCAAGTTATGATCGTTTGAATCTCCAGGTATTTTATGTCCGTTTCTCATAAAAAAGCAGGTGAAATATGTAAATGTATGTTTTTTTTATTTTGGAGTTTTTCATTCCGTTACTAAGAAAATCCGTTACTGAGAAATAAGTTAGTTTTTTTTTACCCATGGGCACCTGCAACTCAAGAGTCACAAGTACGTTACCGGCCTTTAAGGTAGGAGTAGGGGAAGGGAGAAAGAATGGATGAGGAGGGGAGAGGGAAGGGTTAGGGCCTCCGGTAACCTCATTCACTCTGCGAAAAGCAATGCAAGCATTACCTACTTCTCTGCCGGTTTTCTGTGAGGCCCTTTTTATAGATTTTCTCAATAACCCAGTGAATAGTTCCAAAACAAAAAATATATATACGAATTAAAATCTTTAACTTTTCCCATTCCAACTGCTTTTATGAGAAACGGACGTAAAAATAGCTGGAATTCAATCGGTCATAGCTTGTAAACGGATAGTTTTGTTCGTGGGAGAGACATGCTTCGGTACGTATGGGCCGGCTCGACCGGAATGATACCACGGCCTCACAGAAAACCGGCAGTGCAATGCTTTTCGCCGCGTGAGTGAGGTTACCGGAGGCCCTAACCCTTCCCTCTCCATAACTCTCCCCTATTCCCGCCCTTCCCCTACTCCCACCGTAAAGGGCGGCAACGGACTTGTGACTCTTGAGTTGCAGGTGCTCATGGGTGGCGGTAGTCATTTACCATCAGGTGACTCGTCTGCTCGTTTGCGCCCTATACCATAAAAAAAGAATCTTTTATTAACTGCATGCTAGAGAATATTGAATTTCTATCTCGCTTACCTCTAATCTTGTATGTACGAGTACTAGTATAGTATTATGTTATCTGTGGTACGAGTATTTAACTTTCATCCAAGATACGCCGAAGTAAAACCACAATCAACATGTTCAACTAATTTGTTTCCTTGGAATTAGTTTCATAGCGAAAGGTACTGTTTAATGGTATGAATTACAATATAAAACAATATTCTTTCTTGTACACCATAGAAGAAGTTACTACGTAATAGAGATAGATAGATAGATTACACTTTATTTGTAGGTACACCAGTCTCACAGTATAATTATCATACATACATTTGTCATACAGATTATGTACAAAGAGAAATATTGAATAGGATATATGCGCGCTAATCTTCAAACACTATTTTTAAGTGATTATAATTATTATAGAAATATCCAAAATACATTAGATTTATTAGTACGCATTAGAAATAAAAACGACAAACCAGGTTCTATAATAGTGAAACTCACTTCAACACTACTGAAGGAAAAGCTTATGAAGTCGGTGAAAACTTTTAATAAAGGCAGTGACAACAAACTTAATACCTCTCACTTTAAAATACAAGGCGAATGCAAACCAGTAAACGTCACGGAAAATTTGACAAGTAGAACGAGACATCTTTACTACCTGGCAAGAGAACATGTCAAGAAACATAAAAATGCTAGCTGTTGGGTATCCTTTGGAAAACTATATATGCGCTCAAACGATGGAATGCCATCTATTCGCCTAAATTGTGAAGAGGATATTTATAACTCAGTTCCTTTGTGACTAGAACCTAAGTTTCATTCTATTAACAATTTCTTTGGCTCTTATAAAAACTATGTAACAAAAAATAAATTAAACCCTATGTTATGTTACTACCAATATACTACACTAAACCACAAGACTACTAGTACAACTTACTCACTTCAACTCACATACATTGATTCATTATTCACTTTCTACTTATACTGCAACCATCATTATTTTACACTTTCATTCTCAGCTTATCACCTTAGCGTCAAATCATGCACTGATGTTAAAAACATTGAAATGCCTAAAATTATTTCTTACAAAGTAGAAAAAGTCTTTATTAAATGCAAGTATATTAATATAAGATTGACTAAAATAAATTGGGATAGTTTTCAATTAGCACAGTATCCTTCAAAAATAGTTTTCCAAATTCTAGTAATATATTTTAGTGATTGCGAACAAGATTTATTTATATTTCTTTTAAAAAATGGATGACATATTACCTACCATAATAAATTTGAATGAAATGGATTTATTTACATCTAATAAATGTGACCCTGAGGAGTGTAGTACATCAGAGGCACTCAAAGAAATATAAAAATAATCACTCAAAATATACGTAGTATAGGTCATAACATATCCGATTTCGTGTGCCTATTGCATAGAATTGCTGTTCCACCTGATGTAATTGTACTAACGGAATGCTAGCTCTCCTGTAATCCTAACATACCGCAGATTGATGATTATTCATCAACATGGTCTAAAGGTTGTTACAATCAAAACGACGGCATTGTTGTTTATGTCAAAAATGACTTAGTATATAACAGCTATGAACCAACTTTCCAGGAAGCTAACTGCATTGTCACTACGTTATTCAATACAATAAAAATTATAGCTTTATATAGGCCACCGGCCTTCCGTAATACACATGCCTTTATAAACTCATTAAACAGTCTTCTGGAATCCCAAGCTAATTGTAAACACATTATAATTATTGGGGATATCAACATTGACGTCAAACCCTGTAACTCGGACCCTAACTCACATAACTATTTAAATCTTACCTCCGCGCATGGTCTACTGCCTGCTCATACTATACCAACGAGGCTCCAAAATTGTCTAGACCATATTTTAGTTAAAACCACTTTTCAATGTACAACTTTAGTAATAAAAAATAGTCTTACAGATCATTAGGGCGTGTTTTTTTCGATTGATTATATGGGACGTGTAAATAAAACTTTAGGAAAACAAACCATAACAAAAATTGATTATAAAGGTATTTTCTCTGATCTAAAACAAGCAAATTTTAGGCCAGTCTTAGAAAGCCACGACCCAAATGAATCTGCTGCATTAATGGAGGAAATCCTGATCAAAACTATTGACAAGAATTCCACCCTGGTCACATTGACGCATAGGAAAACACCTATAAAACTATGGCTTACTCCTGGTTTGTTACGCTGCTTAAGGACGAGAGATAGAATGCACGCCAAGTTAAAACAGATGTGAAGAATGAAATCCTCAGCGTAACATATCGCAGATATAGAAATTACTGTACCTCATTGCTTAGAACACTAAAAAGCAGATACGAAAGGTTAGAATTAGAGATTGCAGGAAAAACAAACGTTAAAAAGACTTGGGAAATTATTAATACGATCACTAACTTTAAAACCAAGCATCATTCTTCAAATGATCTTTTGAATTATTCTTCTACACCGTTAACTGCAGTAAATAATATAAATGACTTTTTCGCGAATATTGGCAGCAATTTGGCAAATTCTATTCACAAGGATACAACAGAGAGTTGTGTATCACCATTGCCTTCTCCTTCCTCATCGTTTGTCCTTTTGGAAACTGACCTGAGCGAAGTTGTTAATCTAATAAACTCCCTCAAAAATACAAATTCTGTTGGGTGGGATAATGTCTCTGCCAAAATGCTTAAACAAAATAAAGAACTCTTAGCTGGTTCTATAGTGCATATTTGTAATCTTTCCATCTCTCATAGTCAATTCCCAAACGTTTTTAAGAAGTCTATCATAACACCTATCTACAAAAGAGATAAATCGGTAATCAGTAACTATCGACCGATCTCCATTCTTCCGACACTCTCGAAAATTTTAGAAAAAATCTTAAATAACCGGCTGATTAATTATTTAGAAAATAACGGCATATTCTCTTCACACCAATATGGTTTCAGGAAAGAACGTTCAACTACCGATGCGGTGTTCGAGCTTACAGATACAGTGGTAAAGAAGCTGGATGCAGGTCAAAAATGTCTGACAATTTTCTTGGACCTCACTAAAGCTTTTGACACCGTGTCAATTGACTTGCTAATGAAGAAGCTAGAACAGATAGGAATAAGGGGTTGCCAGTTGGAGCTGTTCGAAGACTATTTAAAAGGACGAACACAGTGTGTGCGCATTGGTGAGGTCATCAGTAGCCCTGTCGAAGTCACCTTTAGCGTGCCCCAGGGAAGCATACTTGGCCCAACTCTCTTCCTCATATACATAAATCAGTTATGTAATATGACACTTAAAAACGGTCGTATGATTGCTTTTGCTGATGACACTGCTTGCGTGTTTTGGGGAGGGACTTGGGATGAAGTCTTTAGAAATGCTCAAACAGGCTTTAACAAAGTCTCAAACTGGCTTAAATCAAACTTGCTTAGTCTTAACACAGACAAGAGCAATTACATCGCCTTCTCCATAAGGAATAACTCACAGATGTTGATGGATGGATTTCATATAAAATCTCATTCTTATCCCTGTCATGGTATAGATGAATCTTCCTTTTGTACTTGTCCAGTTCTCAATAGAAAAATGAATATTAAATATCTGGGTGTTTTGATAGACAACAAACTTAATTTTGAACCACATATTCAACTACTAACCTCACGTATTCGAAAATTAATGGCCATATTTAAAAATTTTCGTTTCGCAGCAAGTCCCGTACTTATGAAAACGATTTACCAAGCTTTATGTGAATCTTTACTAACTTACTGTATTGACTCGTGGGGAGGAGCAGCTAAAACACACTTAATTTCTCTGGAAAGAGCACAGAGGGCCATTCTTAAAGTAAGCCAATTTCGCCCATTCTTGTATCCCACCTCCACACTATATCAGTATAGTAATGTACTGACAGTTAGGCAACTTTTATCCTGAGATTAATTCTACGGTTTCACAAACTAGTCGATCTAGATTTAGTTAACAAAACACAAAACCAGCGTAATAACTATAAAACATTTTTTACAAAGAAATTCCCTTGTTTTCTTGGTAGCTTTGTTGTTAATAAAATAAACAAGATATTAGAACTACTTAAAATGAACTACCACGTATGTAAAAAGACTCTATTTGAATGGTTGCATCGTCTTGATTATACTGACACTGAAAACGTATTGAAGGTTGTAAGATAAGAAAACACACACACACTCAAACACTGACGCACTCATGTCACGCATACGCACCCACACTTACTCATTCATACACACACACACATCCAGAAGCACAAACACCCACACACATGCATGCATTTTGCTCTCTCTTATAATATTGTGTTAGCACTGTTGCTATATATTGCTTACCTTTGATGGGGGGCAGACGCCCTGATACCTATGGTACAGGTTTCGACATAGTTTGGGATCAGGGTGTCTTACCTTCTTCAGATCCAT
The DNA here is from genome assembly GCA_963859945.1 of Euplagia quadripunctaria. Lineage (NCBI taxonomy): Eukaryota > Metazoa > Arthropoda > Insecta > Lepidoptera > Erebidae > Euplagia > Euplagia quadripunctaria. The sequence continues at coordinate 4,258,132 of OY982585.1, forward strand.
GCAATGTCAATCTAGACTAGGAAGAACATTTGAAATACTCATTTACAATAATAATATATTGAAATAATTGCGTAAATGTGCAAAATAAAGTCTATTAAAATTAATATTATTCTGTATCAAATTTTATTATTTTATGCATTAAATAAAACTTAATTTCTATTGAATCCTGATTGCAGCGCCATCTGCTGACGATCTGTATAAAAATAATATTTGTTTATGTTAAATAAATGTAATTTGTGTAAAATAATTCATTTAAAGTTGTGTAAAATTGATTAACGTATTTGTTTGGAATATTGAGCTATAAATCAAGAATAATTTTTAGTCATTTCATTTATTTGTTCTAAAAGAAGTTGTAGTCGCTTATCCGTTTAAAAATCTATTGGAAGGTTTTTTTTTTTATGGTATAGGGGGCAAACGAGCAGACGGGTCACCTGATGGTAAATGACTACCGCCGCCCATGGGCACCTGTAATTCAAGAGTCACAAGTGCCTTGCCGCCCTTTAAGGTTTGAATAGGGGAAGAGCAAGAAGACGGGAGAGGGGTATTAGAGGGGAGGAGAGGAGGGAGAGGGGAAGGACGGGAATAGGGGAGAGGGCAGGATTAGGGCCTCCGATAACCTCACTCACGCGGTGAAAAGCAATGCAAGCATTGTTTCACGGCCGGTTTTCTGTGAGGCCGTGGTATCGAGCGGAGTCGAGCCGGCCCATACGTGCCGAAGCATGGCTCTCCCACAACAAAAGGTTCAGTTTTTGAGTCCCAGTTGGGGGTTTTCTAGGTTTTCAGTTAAAAAATACCTGGCTTTTGGAAATGTACCTGAGACCGCTTTTCGCCGAGTGAGTGAGGTTACCGGAGGCCTTAACCCTTCCCTCTCCCCCTCTTACACCTTTCCCCTACTCCCACCTTAAAGGCTGGCAACGCACTTGTGACTTGATTTGCAGGTACCCATGGGTAGCGGTAATCATTTACAATCAGGTGACCCGTCTGCTCGTTTGCCCCCTATACAATAAAAAAAAAATTGTTAGTTGCTCTTTGTCGTCCCATCGGCATTGTACCAGTGTGTGTACTTAACCATTTGGGTTATATTTTTCTAAAGATCACCAGAACTTATATAAGTCAGAGCCATTTGTGTTAAGCTGACGGAATTTGACAAAGAATTAATTAAGAACATTATAACAAATCAATCAATGCTACTGGTGAATTAGCATCGACGCAGAACAGCACACAAAGCTATTATAACAATATAATTATACCTACAGTATCTTCTTAGAATATTCAACTTAATATATTTTTATTAAAACAATAAAAGTTGTATGTAAAAATACTGAACTGACTATTTAGCAGCTTCAAATCTAAAGTTGAACGGTTTCTCAAACGAGTTCATGAGTCTATTTACAAGTGTGATCGGCGGCCCTTCCCATGTCACTTTGAACTCATCGATCAACTTCTTCATTAGTATCTCAATCTCTAGTTCAGCAATCCTTCTACCAATACAACTCCTGATGCCGAAGCCGAAAGGTAATGTGACCATAGGGTGTGCATTTCCGTAGTACAGTGGATCTGTTTTATGTGCCAACCATCTCTCAGGTAAATACTCGTTCGGCCGCGGATAATACTTCTCCAAGCTTGATAAATATTCATTCGGTGCTATGACGTCAACCTGAATAACGAAATAAGTTCTATTTAATGAGAAAGTATTTAAATGGCAAATAGAACATATAACAGTTATGTAGTAATGGGTTAGAGTGAGAGAGGAGGAGCCTGCCTACCACTGCCGTATGCCTGAGAGGAAGGGAAGCCAGACAGACTGGCGCCGTAACACGTTACGTAACGAAGCGGTTTACCCTCCCATAAGAAGTTATCACTTCAAAAAGTGCACTAAGTTGTTTTTCCCAAAATCTGTGTATTTTGGGAAAACATATGAAGACCCATGATGTATGTAGAGATGAATAAACAGAATTTAAGGGTTTTAAAGAGTTCAAAATATGTTCAGATATGATCACTGCCTATGGTATAGGCTGGGTTAAGTCAGCTATTTACTAAACTGACATTTCAGCGTTATTGAGAGATCAGTATCTCAACTTGAAAAACAAAATGGTGACATATTTGACTGGCTTGTTGGTTTAGTGGTTAGTGACCCTGACTGCTAAGCCAGAGGTCGTGGGTTCGATTCCCACCCAGGACAAATAATTGTGTGTTGAACACGATAATTTGTCTGTGTCTGGGTGTAATTTATCTATAATATGTATGTATTTAGAAATATATAAATATGTTTATCAGCAGTCTGGTTACCATAGTACAGGCTCTGCCTAGTTTGGGATCTGACGGCCGTGTGTGAGATGTGTGGAGTTATATTCAGGCTTACCCCTGGAGGAATGTGATAGCCGCCAACGACATGATCCCTGTCAGTTCTCCTCAAATTAGATGGGATAACGTGCCAAATTCTTTGAGTTTCTTTCAGGCAAGCTCTCAAGTAACGTTTATGAGGATCGTCAGATCGTATTTCTTGCCGCAACTTCTCTTGTTTCTCTGGATTACTTGCCAAATGATAAAGTAGGCTGGTTAAAGTAAAAGCCACCTGTAAAATTATTTTATTAAATATTTATATGTGACTGAGATTTGAAAGACAAATGTAATCAATTAAAGTAAAAAAAAAACTGTCAGTCGTAGGACTGCACGTCAGAAGTGAAAACACATTTTTTAAAGATTAATTAATAAGGAGCTGACAAAACTCAATGTTTAAATTAGCGCCCTCTAGTGGATCTATACCATATAAAACATAAGTATATATCAAACTATAGTAGTACCGTAAAATGCTGCAACATTGCCTTAATTTTATAGTATTATGCAAATGTTTCGAAAAATTACAACAAATATTCACCTTTACTTGGTTAGAGAAAAAGTTTAGATTAATTGGCTCTAGGCAAAATTGGACCACTAAACTGCAACATTGCCCACCTAGATTTCGGAAGCTTAAATGACATAATTATATAATTCTTGCGTGGGAGTAGGGGAAGAGCGGGAGAGAGGGGAAGGGCGGGAATAGGGGAGAGTTAGGGAAGGGTTAGGGCCTCCGGTAACCTCACTCACGCGGTGAAAAGCAATGCAAGCATTGTTTCGCTGAAAATCATCATCATCAAAAGTTCTTACACATTGCACTCACCGTGTCTATTCCAGCTAATAACATTTCATTAGCCATCATTATAGCAACCCTCTCATCTATAGCCAATAGCTTCTCAATAATGCTTTTATCTTCCTCTGGAATATCATGGCCTCTCTCTGCTATTCGCTTTCTAGCCATCTCGATATACATTGTACTCACGCTGTAAGTTTTGAATTAGCGTTTATTTGATAACATTTTCTGAGACGATAGTGGCGAAGTCTATTTAGCTATATAGGTTTTTGTGCTACCTACTGTTGATATTTACACAATATGGGTGAATTAAAATCCTACATACACACACGCATACAGGTTTCATTATCGCATATCATATGTGACAGTAATATATTCATGTGCTTAACACACATCTTTTGACTTGACTAGGCCTGCTATCACTTAAATTGCCAACACCGGACAAAAACTTAAATAAATCCAGACACATAGGTGAAATCGAGATTCTTTCCTGGACACCCAAAAAAAAGGCCGATTCCATTTAAATTTTTAGCTTTTTAACGATTCATCTAACAATTATAATTGTCCCCTGGCACAGAGTGTCCGAGTTTTACCCGGACACTTTTAGAAAACCCCGCCTGGACGCTCCCCGGACGCCTTCTAAACTAGGACAAATCCGAGGAAACCTGGACGGATGGCAGCCCTAGACTTGATCGACTGTGACAGATGTATTTTAAACCAAATGCTTTTTTACCAACATTGCAAGCCTATATTGTTAATAAAATTTATTTGATGACAACTTGTTAGATACTTACTCCCACTGCGTATTAAGACTATTCATAAGTTTCTTGAAAGTTGGCGTAGCAATATATCTCCAAGGGTTTGGTAAAAATTCTAACTTAAAGGCTAAAAGCATCATCTCTTTGGCACATTTCATCAGTTTACTCGCTGGGTGATCAGGTGTCAATTCGTCTGTAAGGCAGCCCAACCGCGCTCCCAAACAAACAAGAGCCACGGACTCCAAGGACCATTTAGTCACTTCATAATCGAATCTCTTTGTCAAATATGTTTTATCGTCTTTTATTAGCTTTAACCTTAAAAAAAAAAACCATTAAATAACAAATATAGCAAAACAAACTGTCAGTCGTAGGACTGCACGTCAGAAGTGAAAATACATTTTTTAAAGATTAATTAATAAGGAGCTGACAAAACTCAATGTTTAGATTAGCGCCCTCTACTGGATCTATACCATATAATACATATATATTATTAAAGTGCACAAACGTGCCTAAAGAAGTTTTCACTTCAAAAAGCGTGATAGCGTGGTATCCTTCGGACACCCGGTTAGAACGAAGTTCATGTACATACATTTAATGGATTGAATAAATTGTACCAAAACAAATACTTATACTTAGTGAATATTGTAAAAAGAGGAAATTAAAATTGCGCCATCTGTGAATTTTGCCTTAACTAATATATGGATAATTAGTATAATTATATCAAACTACAGTAGTATCGCGCAGAATTCACATTCTAAACATTAAAACACTTTTTCGCAGAATTTTCCGAGTGGCATGGTATTACTAACATCATGAGTGGTTCATATTTAAAAAAAATATACTTAGTAAATACTTACCTCTGAACAAAATCTTGAGCTATTTCTTCAAGTGGTGGCGTGTAAAGTCTGACCAGTTTGAGCTTTAACAACGCTGGGTTGACCTTCGTACGAAAATCGCGCCATTGAGGTCCTTGTCTGTTAAAATTTGATTTGTGTTTTGAATAAAGGAGTAATCGATTTTTAACGAGTTTCTTGGTGAATATTCTTTATACACTCGAAACATCTGATGGCTCAATGGATACAATGCAATGATATATATTGAACTACGAGAGCACGCAATGAACTACATTGCTCAGGCATATGTGCTAAACATTTTGCACGAAAGTATTTGGTAAATGTTAAGATGCACACTCATTAGATCTCTATTTACGTACCGCTGTCCCGGACGTAATGGCTGATACTGATTAGTGTAAGGGTGTATGAAATTGAATATAATTATAAATGGAGATTAGGATTAATATTTAATAAATCCTCTGTGACGAATTAGCGTAGAGTTCTGCATGTGTGGAAAATAATGATTATCTTCTAAGCGTATGCAACTAGCGACATAAGATTTCTAACAGACTACAGCTGATGGCATTTCTAATTACACATTCTCCTTACGTGATCGCCTATACCTATACATAATTATATGTGGATCATGGAACGCGAAAATTTAAAAGTTATTTTAGCTTTTTGTAAATTTAATTAAATTATTTTTGTTAAACTCCTGTTGCTATAACCTATATACATATATCGAGTATTTTCATTTTTATTATTTTATTCAAAATAATTTTTAACTTACGCTGTAGTTAGTCCATAGATCCCATCAAATGTATCCTTTTTCAGAACTTCTCTAAAATACACTACAGTGTCAAAACCAGGCCGTAAGGGGTTCGCCTCCTGGGACCTGTAAACCTATAATTTATGTTATTAAGATTTTGAAGTGAACGTACCGTATTTATTACGTTCCATTGAAGCACAAACGTTTCTGATATCGCACCCCCAGATCCAAAGGGAGCTAACTCAAAAAAAAATATTTTTGTGTTATGCACACCATAGAATTCCTTATATCAATACATAACGAATAATAAACGAAATTTAAATACATTACCACTACTCGACGCTAGACGCTAAATTCACCAACACAGGCTCAACTCAAAAACTAAACAATTATACAATACATTGTTAAGCATTAGGGAAATAACTAGAAAAATCCATTTTTCATCCCCAAAACATGATTAAAACACAAGATTCCTACAATATCTTTCTTCTAGCTGCTTATAAAACTCCAAAACTCCTGCAGTGCACAGTTAGTTCTTCACCTTTTCTGTAAAAAGTGCTATTTTGAATTATCTCCCTTTAGATCTAGGTGTGCGATATATGAGCCTGTAGATATCTTAAACAAAATATTATATAAGCGTATCACAAAATTCACTTTCAGTATCTATATCTAGTAAAAAATCATGTTTTGATTTAAGTTATCAGCGATAGATAAATACTATGTTTTTGTATAAATACCACGGCGAGGTATAATCTATATATAAAAAAAAAACATTTCATGTAGTTTTCACAGTGTCACTCCCAAACTAATAAACCGATTTTAATGAAATTTTGCTCACTGTGTGCAGTTTGGTCCAGGTTGAAAGATAGGATTTATAGTCACAATATTTTTTTATTGCAAATTACAGCAACGCGTGGCCGGGTAGCTGGTATTTTATTAGGTACTTATAGGTACTATCTGTCAGAAGTATTAAGTACCTAACACATAAAAACTTGAACAAAAAATTTTACCGACGAAAAATAACTAAAAAGCAAGAAATAAATAAACCTTTTAAGTCTTGAGTATTGACCTTATTTAGGTATTTGCGGTTAGGAATCATCACATCATGAAGCTGAGCTGATGATGAAAACCATTTCCTACACAATTAGAAGTTAGATATAAAAACTGTGGTTTTAGTGTCAGAAACCACTTAATATGCTTTCAAGAAAATCGGCAGATTTGAATAGCAACTTAATTGCTGGGTTGGAGCCGTACCGTTACCGTGACGGTATAGTTGTGATGACCTTTATGCGGCCGCCGCGCCGCTGTCACTACTTCCTAAGTGTTTATTAATGTAGCCATACCTACCCGAATTTCCTCAATTATCTTATAAGTACCTGATCTATGTCGTCCGGCTCAAACAGTATGACCATATTAGCTCTCGCAAAAACACCATTCATTTTTACTACTGGACCATACTTTTTGTGGAAAACGCCCACCATCTCAGAAAAATTTACATTAGGTCCAAATTGGCCTGAAAAATAAAAATTTATTTCATATTTACTGATCCATGTTTTATATGAACGAAGAACGAAGTAAATGATTGATTTAAGTTTAACATATTTTAAGCTAGAGCAGAATTGTTACGTATTTTTTTTTTTTTAAATGTAATGTAATGTTTTTTTTTTTTTAAAGTATGTATGATGGACTCCTCCCACATACCATATTGTATTCTGTACATATTCTGTTTCTATATACATATGTAAGTAATAGTGTGTATCCCGTGTATTATATATGTATATCAATTTGTATTGATTATTTTAACTTCTATATATAAATAACTTCAAATAGATCAACCGAAAATTCAACACATCTTTGCATCTACCGCGTAACATTTCTACATCACCCCAAGGTTGACTGGTAGAGAATGTCCTGGGCATTAAGCCCGCCTTTGTACAAATGTGCATGAAGTTTTAAATAAATAAATATTCTCAGGCGTGTGAGTCCTCCTCTAATGTGCACTTACATTAACAATAATTCTAACTAATAATAAGTCTAATTTCTTTCGCGAAGTTTCTTGATCATATCTTTCAGATCAGAATATTTAATAAGAGCCTTGCTCGATAGGAAAATTAGAAACTACTTTGTTGATTTCAGACAGAGGTTGTTCTGAAAAGCTCAATGTTTTCATATATTTTTTATTCAAATCCATTAACCGTTTCAGACCATCGAATGCTCTGAAATGCACAACGTTTTCAATGTGAAATTCTTAATAACATCCTTCAAATTAGTTGTGCAATACAGACAATTAACCAAGATATTTATTAAAAAATTGTATGAGTAGATCATGTTATATTTCATATAACCTTCCATTGCTTTATTACTATTTAGTATAACGTTCATTTCATATAATTTTCAATTCGTATTATGCTCTTTTTATATAACGTACATTTGACCTAATATTTACTAATTTTGAGTCAAAATTCTGTAATGAATAAGTAAATATCAGGCAACATCATACTGTTAGAACCTCATCTAAACCCATTGATCCACCAACAATAGAGGGAATCTCTCTGTACTGTCTGTCTGTAATCAACAATGTTTCCTAATTACGCTGCCCGATATGCACTGGAAGGGTCTAATGGTATTAATACATGACGTGTAATATTTTAATACGAACCTATGACTGGCAAGAAATGGTGTATTGGACCGAGATAGGGCAAAGACGATAACCCTGGCAATGATTTATAAGGTTTGGCATCTTGTATAGGCGTTGAGAATTTACGCGCACCATTCCTAAAACATAAAAATATATAGTAAATACATACACAACATAATTCTTATGCTTGAATTTTTATAAAAACCGGCCAAGTGCGAGTGGACAAAATATTATATATTTGTAGATATTATGTATTTTGAATTACTATACTTGTATATCAGTACTTAACTATAAACATATATAAATATACATACATGGACTTAAGTATATTAAATACAATGTCATATATATACAGTATACCTTAAAGTATATATAAATAAAATATAAACATACATAAATAAGTGACTATTAGTACTTGTAATATTAATGATAGATAATGATCGTGAACCATTTTCTTGAAAGTAGTGCGCTTGTCTAATACTAATCGGCAACGCATTCCACAAGCGTACAGCTTGAACAGTAAAAGGCTGATGATAGAATTTAGTAGAATGCAGTGGCATCTTCAGTCTCAAATCGTCAGATGACCTTAGACATTTTTCATGAGTGTTATGAAGGAGCTTGAACCGTGCTTTGAGATAAAAAGGGGCTTTAGGGTTGAATAAGATGTTGTGAAACAGAAACAGGATATAAGTATTCCGGCAAGAGCGAATTGGAAGCCACTTGAAGCCATTGTGACAGCACAATTCTTGAAACTAGCCCAGGACTGCCAATAACGTATACCTGCCTTATGAGAAGATTGTCCCTAAGTCCATAGCTCTTTATAACTTGAACCGCAAATGTGCGAGGTGATTGTGCGTATTGCTTCCGATAAAATATGAAGCGGAGCTTATGTATATATCTTTACATCCTCTGCATAAAAATAGAAGGATGAACGTAATTGTTTAGAGATGAAGTTTATAAAAACAGTGAAGAATAACGGCCATAAAACGCCACCCTGCGGTACACCAGCAGAAATACTGCACCAAGAAGACACCGAGTCTTCAATACGTATGGGCTGTCAACGACCAGACAGGTAACTATGAAATTAATCAATTATCCTTGGAGATATGATACGAGACTGCAGTCTACTAGGCAGGAAGCAAATTTACAGTATTGAAAGTCCTTGCTAAGTTGCTAAAATCAAGTACGGTAAGAACTGTAGTATTTCCACTAATCATGCCTAGCGAAATATTGTCTGTAATGTGAACCAGTGCAGAAGTCTGTGACCGGGATGAAAACCAGACTGAAAGGAAGAAAGAAATCTTAGAGAAGAATTGCTTAGTGGCAATAAGTAGTTGTAAAATAGAAATTGGAACGGTAATCAGAATATCAAGAAGGTTTAACTTTTTAAGGTAGAGGAATAAGAAGAAAGGAGGATAGCTGGGAGCTGGGTTTGAAGATATGTATCTAAGAGTATTAGCTTCAATTGTAGTATTAAAGTGGAACGAATTAGATAAATGATTATTAAGGGAATCGATATCAACATTTTTAGGAAAAGAATCTTGATGCGACTTCCCAACTCCCAATATTCTCAGAAATTTGCAGACCTTAGCTGAAGCCTCCGTTTTCTACGGATAAGTGGACATTGTTGGCTTTATGCATTTCTACAGGTCTTATTGCTGTGATTTCTAAGCGATACATATTTTTTCAAGTTTCGGAACGTAGGTTGACGCTTGTATTTTTTTTAGCTGCAGATTTTTGAGACATAATCTGCCGTATCTCGTCGGTGAGCTATGGAGCCGGTAAATGCATTATTTTAATGTTGCGCAGGCTCAAGTTGTTATAGCTGCAATAAATTACCACAAAAAATGGACTTTCTCGTTTACACATTGCGCGTTTACCAGTTCTGACCAGTCAATCTAATAGGCATCTTCTCTGAGTTTGGCGGTATCCATTCCAAAAAAATTGCGTTATCATAAGTTTTCGACGTATGTGGGTGAGCATATGCACCGTACAAGGCATATGCCTTGGTTATACTACGGTAACAATATCTATACAGTATGGTATATTCATATAAATGGTCGGAGCGCGAGTCATACCTACACGCCTCGAGTTCGGTACACACTCGGTACACAAACAGTCGCGAATGCGCCTTAGTGACGAACGAATGGTGTGATGGTTTTTAAGCAGTAAGCGTGCGATTTGTGTATTTCATTGAAATAACCACAAATATTTACTTGATATGGCAAAAAGGAATCAAAGATTATATATTGTGCTGTTAGAGAGAGATAACATTTTTTAAATTACCTGGAAACTCCGAAAGGTAAGACTATAATATAATTGTTGTATACCTAGTATGTAATTTGTTTCTTTTTTTAATAGGAAGGCATTTCGCTTTTTCCACCGAGTTTAATACCTGAATTAATAAATAAATAAGTAAATAGGGTCACAAAAGTGACACACGAGTAACCTACCCAAGCGCGCGTTAATAAAACTAGTGGGTAGTTTCCTAGGCTAAGCTATCTATTTACTTATGTATTTAGGTACCTACAAATATTATTGACTTAGACGAAATATCATTATGAAATGATAAAGATTTAGAATGCTTTTTTATTAAATCTCCTAATCAAAGAACATTACATGTTTTTTATTGAACAGTTCTCATTTCATTCAAAATGAATTTTATTTTTGTAAATACAAAATAAATTATAATATTTACAATCACAAAACTAGAAAGAAACTCAAGTAGGTAGATGAAATTATGGGCAGCCCTATCGCGTGTTTACGTACCGCCCGGCTGTAGGTAATTATCTCAAAGACAGGGCCGAGTCACAATACTGTATGGATAACATTATCGTGGTTATACTATCCGTATAAGATAGAAAAACTTAATCGTGATAGGATTTCTGGTCTTATTTCGCAGAGGTGCTTTAGCATCAGCTGGGTATTGCTCATGCTTGATGACATGATACCAAAATACTCTATTGGTTAGGAAGGAGAATACTTTAGGTGAGCGGCAGCCCTATCAAATAAAATAGGTATCGATATCTATTTTATTTATCATTATCATATCATTTTATTATCAAGATATCAACATGGATTTGTATGGCCTTCAAAGAAACAAACGATAAAATAACAATTCCTTACAAATATTTAGATCTTAATTTAACTACTTACCGTAAAGAATATTGTGTTTTAGCAGCAAATAAATTAAAACACTCACTCAACGTTTTATGGCTCATAGTTGATAGCTTAAAACCGACTAAACACAAATAGAATACGCGTCCAACACAACACGTTTACTCTTGACAACTGATGTTTATGACCTTGTAATTGTATATTCTCTCCAATTATAGATACCAAATCCGTAATCACGTAGGTATACGATCCCAAAACAACAATTTCATAAATCTATTAAGGAAAGAATAATTGCGGAGTACGTATTCATTTTGAGGATAGACAAATATTTAATCGTTTTCTAGATTAGATAATCTATACTAATATTATAAAGCTGAAGAGTTTGTTTGCTTGAACGCGCTAATCTCAGGAACTACTGGTTCGAATTGAAAAAATATTTTAGTGTTGGATAGCTCGTTTATCGAGGAAGGCTTTAGGCTGTATAATATCACGCTACGACCAATAGGAGCGGAGCAGTGATCATAAACGCAATTGAAACTGCGGGTACGGCTAGTAATAATCTATATTTATAAAAGAAAGTCGTGTTAGTTACACCACTTATAACTCAAGAACGGCAGAACAGATTTGGGTGAAAATTGGTAGGGAGGTAGCTTAGAGCCAGGAGACGGACATAAGATACTTTTTATCCCGTTCGACAGCGTTCCCGTGTGACTTGACATGAAACGTCAGTCACTATAAAACGTGGTATAACAAAAAAGAATCAGACTTGGAATAACAAAACGCAAATGATAGCTATGTAATTGACGTATAATGACAGCTATGTAATGACGTATAGATGACAATTTGATATTTGTAAGAAATCAATATTAAAACTATTTCTATTAAATAAATAATTAACAATTATTTTCCCATGGTCAATTATACGTGGCATGTTCACGGGTCGGAAGACCATCTGCGTTGTTTGTTTTTGCGCCTGATAATAAAACAAAAAATGTCGTGTATCACAAGGTACTTAAGTGAAGAGCAACCTATGTACTAAAATACAGAAATAATAATGAATGATTAATGTAGGTATTTAATTTTTTTGTATTTTTTCCAATAAAAAAAAACACAATCTGCTTATTTATTGCCATTAAGGCGGAACAAAGTTCGCCGGGTCAGCTAGTATAAAATAAATGTGACTCAATGCAAAGAGCGCCTGATTTATTTTTATCAACTATCTGTAGCACGTTGACAGAAATACTAAGTGATTTATTGTATGTGGCTTTATTTTTGCGTAAGAACGAGGCTTGCCATTTCATTCTTCCGCAATGTAGGTACTTAACATTGCGGAAGAATGAAATGGCGAGTCTCGCTCCCCCGATCATAGGCAAATATGGGTACACCAGGATGGTTTTTAATCGTTAAGAGTCCGACAGACCCTAAGACAGCCCCCAGACATCCAAGGGTGAAGAAATCTTTGACAAAATCGTGACCAACACCGTCACAAAAAAAAGATGTGGCTCTATTTAGTATTAAGCTTGCTAAATTATAACAACTAGCAAGTAAATTTTCTCCATAATTCTTAACTGTCACTATCATCGTAAACACTAAATTAACAGTTGTTCGAAAGCCATTACGTTAGACACTAAAGGAACTAAGTACTAAATCTGAAATGGAATGCCTTTTAATTAGTTGAAATGAACTATCGCCATTCGCCTCTAGCAATCTAAGTACTAAGGAGTATTTAATAGTCAAATAAGTTGGTGGCAGTCGTACCTACAGTACAGACATGAAGGGGAACTTTTTATGTTATCTATTTACTTCTCCGCATGTATCATGGGGATTCTCCGAGGAATTGTTCGGACTTATACCGGCCGCAACGTTTCGCCATCGTTCAACGCGACAAAACTTTCATCCCCATCACCTGGATAACTGGCATTCCACCACTGTGTGGTTCTTCAGAATTTTTTTGCCTCGCACAACCAATCTCTGGAACAAATTGTCATCTGCGGTATTTCCGGACCGATACGACCTTCAACCCTCAAGAAAAGAGCGTACTCCTATCTCAAAGGCCGGCAACGCACTTGTGACCTTGTGAGCCTATTATTTTCGAGGAACTTAAAATCTGGTGTAAGTAATTAGGCAAATATTGTAAATTCATATTAAACATTTGTATTTGAAGTGAAAACTTCTTTGGGCACTTTTGGTATGCGGAAAAAGCACTCAGATACATATAGGTAGGTATACAGATGTGTCTTTTCACTTGTGACATACAGTCCTGCAACTGAGAGTTTTTGAATACTGCTGTGTTTTGCTTTATTTTATTTTGACGACATAAACTTGATATTTTGTATTTAATTATTTATTAAATTGCCCCTTGTACTTATTTTTTTCTTTAGGCACGGTGCCCACTTTTGGTAAGGGAAAAAAGCAGTGAACTCGCGTGACCGTCACGCTCAGGTATATCTATATATTAATACGTGAAGCGAAAACTTTGGATCCCTTTTTACGAAAATTGGGCGGACGGAGGAGTATGAAATTTCGCCCAGTTATAGTTTATACAGAGAAGAAGTGACGAATACTAAAATTTTTGAACAATATTTGCTACAAAGTTAAAAAAAATGCAAAAACGGGTACATACAGCTATGAGTGTCCAGTATATATTTTGACCTGTCATGGCACAAAAGTCTATACAATGACAGGTCAAGGCCATATTGGCCAATGAAATAAACCATGGTCGAAATTCGACCACCAAGCGATCTCTAGTATGTACCTATAGATGTATGTGTTTTCACTTCTGACGTGCAGTCCTGCGACTGACAGTTTTTTTTTTTTAAGAAAACGCATTTATTCTGTGTTTTATTAGTAGTGTTCAATAAAAAATATCAACATGAGGAGAGCTGTCGATCGAGCACAGTAAATGTATGCCACATTAGGAGAGGCCTATGTCTAGCTCTGGATGATGACGGGCTGATGAAGCTGGTGATAAATAAAGAGTATTCTATCTATCTAAATTATCGAATTTCATTTGCTTATCCCACTAATATTATAAATGTAAAAGTTTGGATGGATGGATGGATGTTTGTAACTTATTCACGCCAATACTATTCAACCGATTGCGATGAAACTTGGTATGTAGATAGCTGGAGACCTGGATTAACATATAGGCTACTTTTCATCCCGATATTCCCACGGGTTCGGGACTTACGCGGGTGAAACCGCGGGGCGCTGCTAGTATTTAATATTGTAACATTTACAAGTACAGCTGAAGCTTTATACAGCTCTTAATTGAATATTAATATTAGTTATCTTTGTAAATACACAATTTTTAAGAAAAATAATAAGGAATATATATTGCAAAAATATATTTATTTTGTACTAAATCACTACATCACAAAGCAACTTAAAACTATATTTAACATTTTTTTATACATTTTGATTTTGCTAGAAATAATAAATAATCGCTTAGTATTTCACAAACATTTAACCATGCACATAGCCATTTTGTATTGTAGGTACAACAAAGTCACACAAAATAAGAAGTAATATAGTTCAGAATGCCACTACTAGGGGCGCTACTGTGAAGTCCCACTAATATTATAAATGTGAAAGTTTGGATGGATAGATGGATGGATGTTTGTTACTCTTTCACGCAAAAACCACTGGCTAGCTGGAGACCTGGATTAACGCATAGGCTACTTTTTATCCCGATATTTCCACGGGATCGGGACTTACGCAGGTGTAACTGTGAGGCGCTGCTAGAAAGATTATATTATATAATAAATACATAAAACAAATAAAAAGACAATAAACTTATTTTATAACATAAGTGAAGGTAAAGAAGATTATATATTATTGTTTTTTGGAGGAACGGGTGTCATTTCCTTCCACAGAAGGGAAGGATCTTAAGACCAGAAGAGGGGATCATACCTGGTGGACTGCGGCCCAACAGTTGATATTAAGAAGTTCCATCGCCGCGAAAACTTTCATTGAGCGATGCACGATCAGTAGTTACCATGTAGTTCCACTTGTCTTCGCTAGATGATGTTGAACTATGTTTTTTTTTTGCACGTGGAAGTTGACACAACAATTTTTTTAATCATAAGTTTTAACATACAGTATTTTATCACATACTAGCAACCCTCCCCGGCTTCGCACGGGTACAAATTATATACCAAAACCTTCCTCATGAATCACTCTGTTTGTTAGTGAAAACGGTATGAAAATCAAAAGTTTTTCAGTTTATCGCTAACAGACAGACAGACAGGCATTGTTTTATAATATGTAGTGATGATAATACTGCTAAAATAAAAATAGTACTATCTGACGTTAAAACATGTGTAAATATTTTTAGTACTGAATTTCACAAACAATTTGTTTTATTATCAGTATTTAAATATTTATCTTTGTTTAACAAATGATTTTATATTCATAGTACTAAAATGTGTGACAAACACACAACCAAAACCACGAGATCAGTCAACCAAATTATTTTAAATATTATAAAACAATAATAGAGAGAATAGAAAAACATAAGATTCTTCTATTCTTTAATAATAAATAAATAAAAAAAAATAGTTCCTTTTGATGTGGTAACTAACTTTAAAAGGAGGACAGTTTTTGTTTTTTTTTACGCGTTTTTTTCGTATTCGCTTATGACTTTTTCTTGTTCTTAATAGAAAATAGAATCATATTTTGTTTTTTTTAAATGCAATTTGTAATGGAATTATTTTGGTTTGTTGTAGTCAGCCTTTACTTTTTTTTAAGTTTATACTTTTACTAAAGGTCTTTCCATTCTAAATTACTTCTCATTTCTCTTCTTTGTCTCCATCTTAGTACGGTCCATCGGCAGACCTGGACAAGTCTGCTGCGTTGTCGTCATATCCAGCTGAGCGCCCCAGGTCTGCAGGTTCTACGGAGATTCTTGGCTTGAAACCTCGCTCATCAGCCTCATACTCCACGATCTGTGTAAAGATAATATTTTTGATGGGAAACATGTGATGCGGAGGGTCAGAGCGGCTGTCTCCACGTTATGTGACAGTATATGTAACATGTAATGCGGTGTAGCGTCGCCATTTTTTGAAATAAATTAATATAAATGTTTATTTAATAAACAACCATCTTTTTCTTAAAAAAAAATAATATTTCACAAACTATCCTTTTATGCGTAGTATGTGTACAAAATAATTTCGATGTTTTACACCTGCCAGGCGTCCCGCGATGGCTCACTTTTTTTTTTCTCTTACATAAGAACCAACATCTTGAGTAAATTATGATGATTTTGTACCGAGATTCAAATTGTAAATGCGATAGTGAGTTTTTTTTTTATGGTATAGGGGGCAAACGGGTCACGGGTAAATGGCTACCGCCGCCCATGGGCACCTGCAACTCAAGAGTGACAAGTGCGTTGACGCCCTTTAAGGTGAGAGTAGGGGAAAGGGAGGAAGAGGGGGAGAGTCACTCGGCGAAAAGCAATGCAAGCATTGCTTGACTGCCGGTTTTGTGTGAGGCCGTGGTATCACTCCGGTCGAGCCGGTCCATACGTGCCGAAGCATGGCTTTCCCACGATATAAAGTATTGTTTGTTTGTTACGCTGTCACACTTTAACTACTGAACCGATCATCATAAAATTCTGAATAAACGTTGTCAGGGGTACATAAGAAGACATAGAGTATCTTTTATCCAGAAATAATATACTGTTCCCGACGGATTGATGGATAAAAGCTACACAAACGGATAAACATTGAAATTACAGACATATTACATGGAAAAGGTTAGTTCAATGTGAATAGGCATATTCATGCATACAAATATTTTCAGTGAGCGGGAATTGAACCCGCGACCCCCGGCGTGGCAGTCGAATGCACCACCGCTTGCACCACAGAGGTCGTCAACCTTTATTACAAACGTAAATTACAAAATATCACAAAACTCAGTAGAGGAAACTTGTGAGATAGATAGAAGCTAGTAACGGCCTGCTGTCTCTGTCTGCCTCGAAGGGAAAAGGGAGAGGATATATAACAAAAAAAAATTAAAACTCACTTGTTTAGTGCCATCAGGTAAAACGACGAAGTACGACCCCTCGGCCCTGTTCTCTTGTCTTGTCTCCGTGTGTCCAAAGTCACTTCCTGACTCCAGGTCATTCACTTTGTAAGCGAAGTCGTAGTTAGCAGGTTCCTATGAGCAAAAGTGTTCCGTTGTTAGACCATTGAGCGTGTTTATATGTTATGTTGATATGGTTATGGATGGTTTCCGAGTGCGTTTTTAAAAGATTTCTGCTCGTATTGCAGCCTGGACTGATCCAGTACTTCAACTCTACAGACCATGGTTAGATAACGGCCTTTTTTCCTGGTGAGTAGGGTCCCCAAAGTCTAATATGCCTTGGCAACTTTCAAGAGTCATAATTGCTGTTTTTGCAGGCACCGGTAACCGCTTGCTATTGGTTGTATTTAAAAAAACAGTTGCAATAGTAGCCTCAATAGAACCCAAAAACTATAGATATTTGTTAAGATACATATAGCATTTTAACTACATTTTTGATTGCACAGGCATCGAAACCATGAAGATATATTCCATGGTGGTCCAATTGTCA
This sequence comes from Euplagia quadripunctaria, assembly GCA_963859945.1. Lineage (NCBI taxonomy): Eukaryota > Metazoa > Arthropoda > Insecta > Lepidoptera > Erebidae > Euplagia > Euplagia quadripunctaria. The sequence continues at coordinate 4,275,951 of OY982585.1, forward strand.
GCTTGAGGCCTTTACTTATATTTTTACCCTACTAGTATAAAAAATCAATATACCTGGTTGAGTATGTCATTAAGTCCATCCCTGGCATAAGAATAGCCCTGGTTGGAGAGATTACTGTACTGGTCTGGGACGCCGTACTGTTCAGAAGGCATGGAGTCCCGGGCTGTGGGAGGTCCGTAAGTGTCTGATGGAGAAGACCTGGAAAGAAGCATAGATGAATTTATTTTTTGACTGGATAGTCTTGAAAAGATAACAAGATAGACAAGATAAGCAATTTTCTACTCAAATAGGATAAGAAAAGACCCATCTGCTCTTCAGAAGACCGCGGTTACTTCTTTACTTGTGCTAGGAAGTAAAATCACTAGGTCTTTATTGGAGTAGTCCAAGGTACAACATTCAAGTGAGACTGCGTGTGTAGCGAGCGTTATGACCTTAGGTAAGAGCTTACCATCAGGTGTAAGGTTCTGTTGCCATCTATTGCACAAGAAACTAAAGTCCTATGCTCAGAAGCAGAGCCTTATGCTCGTCACCTATTAAAACATGTTAAGCGAAATGGGAGTGTACCTTCGGGAATATAATTAGCTGGTATATATAGTAAACAACAAACCTGGCAGCAGCAGAAGAATAAGACGAGGCAATGGCACTAGTCTTCTTCGAAGCAGCCCGACTGGCAGGTACACCGTATTCTTGAGAGATACTTCTGGCATTTGGCGCTCCATAGGTGTCTGCCAGATCTTGCTGTCTTGGCGCTCCGTAAGTCTGAGAAAGGGTTTTAGGTTCTTGGGAATAAGAGCCAGAATTCCTTGCAGCGGGCGCACCGTAGCTGGTTGAAAGAGAACGGGCTCCGAATTGAGATGATCCTTTGAAAGAACGCGAGTTACTTGAGGAGAAAGACTTGGAAATGCTTCGGGGTGTAGTGTAACTTTGGCGAAAGTTACCAGATCGAGCTGAAGGGACTCCGTATTCTTGAGAAAGTGAGTTGCCAGAGAATGGAGAGTTTCGAGAAGTTGGTGGTCCGTATTTCTGGGAAGGTGTATGTCCGAAACTCCTTTGTGAAGGTACACCATATTCTTCAGATGGAGTACGTAGTTCGGGGACACCGTATTCCTCAGAAGGTGTACTGGCAATATCAGATGGTACACCGTATTCTTGAGACAAACCACTCCTGGCTGCTGGGGCGCCGTAGGACTGCGATGGAACGCCATACTTAGTTGAAAGGCCTCTTGATGCTGATGAATAGTGGGATGAGGATCTTGAGCTAGGTACACCGTATTCCTGAGATAGTCCACTACGAAGGTTGGGAGCTCCATAGCTTTGCGAGATTCCAGATCTTGAGCTTGCAGTTCTTGCGTTTGGTGGTCCATACTCATTTAAAAGTGCACTCCGTGATGTTCCGAAGGATCGAGAAGCAGGAGGTAGGTATTCTTGGGAGAGAGATCTTTGGATGTCATAATTTTGGTCGTGGCTATGATCATGGTGGTGGCTGTGGTCGTGACTTGAGCGAGCTGCAGCATATCCATCACTGGAATTGATAAAAAAAGCATTTTTAGAATACCTGTTTTCTTTAGCAAAGAATCCCATTCCTTTGGTAGCATAGTAAGGATGTTATGCTATGCTAAGCTAATGCTATGCTACCACCGAAGAGTTACTCAGACAGCAATTATTTTTTATTACATTACAAATATATTTTCACATGTTGAAAATTGTAAAAAGATTTTTTTATTTATACATTTTTTTTTAAATTGTATTTGTATTGTATGACTGGTCTATCGGTCTAGTGATTAGTGATTCTGACTGCTGAGTCAAAGGTCGTAGGATCGTGAGCATGATCATTTGTTCTGTATCTGGGTGTAATTTATCTATAATATGTAGGTATTTAGTAATACATATATTAATATAATATATATATAAATATATCAGCAGTCTGGTTACCTTAGACAGGCTCTGACTAGTTTAAGATCAGACGGCCGTGTGTGAGATGTGTCAAGTTATCACTACTTACGTGTACGTGCGTCTGTCTGTCTGTCTGTCTGTATATCTGTATGTTCGCGGTAAACTGAAAAACTACTGAACGGATTTCCATGCGGTTTTCACTAATAGACAGAGTGATTTATGAGGAAGGTGTATAATTTGTTAAAATTTTGTGTAAATTGATTGAAATATGATGATGATTGTTGAAGATTTTTCTACTACCCGTGCGAAGCTGGGGTTGCTAGTTATTATTATATTTTTGACTTACCCCACAGGAGGTTCAGCGGCAATTAGCGATAGGATGCATATGAAAGGTATAAACGTCTGAAATATATAAAGTCACAGTATTAATATTTAATTAAAAATAAGTACATCCTAACTAATATTTTGAATGGGAAAGTGAATTTGTTTCTTTGTTACGCTCATACGTCTTAATTAATAAACCGATCATCATGAAATTTCGCAGACATGTTGTCAGAGGTAGAAAAAAGGAGATAGGATATCTTTCATCCAAAAAAAAGTAGGCAGTCATGGGACTGCCGACAGAAGTGCAAAAGTGATGCCATCTACTAGTGACATCCATCAAACTGACGTACATTTGGACGAAATTTTGAATAAAAGTTTTCGCTATAGAGCACTATAGGCTAAATAAATTTTCATCTTAATTACAATTGTTTTTGTTTATTTTACCATATGAATTACACACATAATAAATACTTCATTGAACTAATTATATTTTTAAAGATTAATTAATAAGGAGCTGACAGAACTCAATGTTTAGATTAGCGCCCTCTAGTGAATCTACATATGTATTATTAGCGGGACGGTCACGAGTTCAGTACTTTTTCCTCGTACCAAAAGTGCCCAACATGACTAAAGAAGTTTTCACTTCAAAAATTACTGTTCCTCAGAGGCTAGACAAAATAACTTTTAAACACGCGGAGCCGCGGGTTAATGCTAGTAAAAACATATTTTAAAGAATAAATACAAAATTCCGCTTAAGTGTGAAACTAATTTAAATAAACATAAAATCGTTCCACATGTATGTGTTGTTTTCTGTCCTTATTACAGAACAGATTTGGATTAAATTTGATAGACGGATAGATTATATCTATGATAAAGAAATAAGTTTACAAAATTCAGATCTTTAGGGGCAAAACCACGCGCTAAAGATAGTCTAATTATTTTGTACAGATGAGAATGTATCGTTCTAAGTGACCATTAAAAATAAATTAATGTATAAATTGTGTTTTCTTACCTTCATTTTAATAAAGTGAGATCAATCTGCAAAATTATCTGAAATTAAAAATTTAATAATTGTAGATACAAGCGAGAAATACAGACATTTTAGAATAATTTCAACTTTGCCTTATTTTTAATATTTTTGGATAATGAATTTATGACCCTTTTTTAAATATTCTTATAATAGGAATTATTGGAAAATAAATACATGAATTTGTAAGATTTTTAATTTTTTCATTGAAATATTGGTTTTAACTGATATTGCCAAAGGTAAAAAAGATAACATTTAAATCAATCACACTTAAAAATTAAAAATGTTGGATTTTTTTTTTAAATATTTGACTTCATGTACAATTCTTTATGTTACGCGTATATCTAGATATACGCGTAACATAAATATACGTATAGTATCTAGATACTATACGTATATTGTATCCCAATGTATTATTATATATTTAAATTCTACTGTATTTGTGTGTATGTACAGGTACACACAAATTGTTTTTAAATTCAGATTGTATTTAAAAACATTTGACAGTTACAGAAAAGAATCAGAAAGTTTTTCAAATCACTGTCAACGAAAGTTCTTTTTATTTTTATCAATGAATTACTTCCTTCTTAGAGTTTCTTTTTAAGTTTGGAACATTGCCTTAAGTTCTGAATTTGAAATGATACGTAGTAAAAATGCAACTTTTTCTTATTACAGTATTGTGTGAGACACTGTCTTTTTAAATTGTTAATTTAAATTCCCTGGCAAAGCTTTTTGAAACTCACCTAGATAAAACGACTCGAAATGAGTAGTGATCTTCGAATGGTAACATCTTCAATGCACCAGCTATTTATACTTGGCAAACTTTACAATGCCTTTCTATCAACAAAGTTTTCTTTGCAACCACTACAACCTCTTGCTTATTATTTTGAACCTTATTCCTATGCGATAAAGCGTTACTTTATTTTGAGAAGTGCAGATAAGTGTTGTGTATAGATTCATTGTGAATTGATAGCTTGCGTGTGGCGACACTTAGCGATCTGGATATGTAACAATGTATTTATCTTCACGCTGCACTGTATTAGGCTCTAGACATATATATATAAATTATAGACATATATAAATTTCAACTGGATATTAGAAGAAAATACTTGTAAATAAATAAATATACTTAAGTATAAATAATTTATTCCCGTTCACTTAAAGCTATGGTATAATAACCATGTACCTCTACGAGGTCACTGTAACCTTTTGGTTATCGAAAAGTTATCGGTGCAAATTCTCCCATTTCCTGAAAGTACAAGCTAAATAGTTATAGTGACCTCGTAGAGGTACATACTGACTCACTTATGCCGCGTTCCTATAATCAAGAAACGATTCATTTTGCTTACGGACGGTAAAATTTTCGTTGAAAATTTAACGAAATTTTACCGTCCGTAAGGAACACGAATCGTTTCTTGATTACAGGAACGCGGCATTAGCAAGCTTCATAAAATAATTAAGTTGTAATTTATTCTGAGTCTTGCATCAATTTTTGTAAGTTTGTATATTATAAATAGTACAATCCTGCAACAATATACGAAATTTATTCATGTTTTTTTATATATTTTTTTTCTTTTTCTTGTCCTTTTCGTCCTTTTAGACACCTAGTCTACGGTATTACTAACTTTTTCATACTTGTTTGCTACCATAGTATACACTGTTCTATGAGGGGCCTGGTAATCTGTGTGACAGGGTCTCCTAGTGCCGATACCAGTATCCCACAAGGTTCAGTTTTGATTATTTACTAATTTTATTTAAATTTTTAATTTGTTTTATTGACTCACCAACAATTGTTAACACTGGTTAAATTATAAAAAACAAACTTATATTAACTTATTCTAGTGTCACATTTTTTTACATCTAAGCCCCACTTGAGGTTTTTACTGCTGTTTATTTAATTAAGCTAGAATTAATAAGCGGTCGATCTAAACTTGTGTCTGAAATCGAAGCCTCGTTAGAAGGAGTTTCTGATTGGGGTCGACTTAATCTAGTCCAATTTAACCCAACGACCTGTGAACACCAAACCTGTGTCTAGATTTGCGCGTTCACCGCCAAAAAGATACCGTTTGTCGTGTCACCTCACTTTGAAAGCACTTCCCTGACTGCCACAGCCAGCATCGGAATCCTTGGTGTCGATATATCGAGCGAAGTCCAGTTCCGCGGTCACTTGGAGGGTAAGGCCAAATTAACCTCGAAGAAGATTTTGTATTATTAGTGTGCTGAATGGATCGAGACAGTATTTCACCCCGGCACCTGTAACTCGAGAGTCACAAGTGCCACCCTTTAAGGTGGGAGTAGGAGAAGAGGGGGAGGGGGGAAATTGTGGAGAGGGGGGAGAGGGGAAGGACGGGAATAGGGTAGAGGGAATGGTTAGGGCACCTGGTAACCTCACTCACGCGGCGAAATGCAATGCAAGCATTGCTTCACTGCCGGTTTTCTGTGAGGCCGTGGTATCGAGTGGAGTTGAGCCGGCCCATACGTGCCGAAGCATGGCTCTCCCACGTAAATGTGGCGAAAATTACAGACTCATAAAAGAGCCAAAAATGTCGCTTGCCTCAGAGATTTGTGAGTGAGCAGGAGTTTGTCCTTTGCTTAGTCTGCCTAGTACTACTAACTCTTTCCCGCAACTTCGCCTGCGTAAAAGTTATTTTTTCTATCCCTCGGGAGCAGAATACTTTTTTTTCTGGTTTAAAAGTACCCCATGTCCTTTTCTGAATCTCTGATAACGCGTATGCTAAATTTCATGATGATCTGTTGAGTAGTTAAGGAGTAATAAACAAACAAAAAAAACTCACATCCTCATTTATTTTATAACTAGCTTTTGCACGCGGCTTCGCTTGCGTGAATGTAGATTTTTTTTATTTATCGGAAATGGTATTTTTTCTGGATCAAAGGTCGAGATGCTGCGAGTCGTTGTATCCCGACTCCAAAGTAGATCTCTACATTATTGTAAAATACTTTACTTCCTCTTGTTAATATTCTTTCGTGTTACGTGTAACACGCCTCTGTAATATTAGTTTTTCTTTTTACTTTAAGGTTGAGTACCTTAGGGGCACTTTTTAACCCCTGACACAAAAATGAGGGGTGTTATAAGTTTAAGGTGTATATCTGTGGCATCAAAGCTCCTCAAAGGAGGTCCTGGATTGATTTTGATTCAATCTTTTTAGGGTTCCGTTCCTCAAAAGTAAAAAAGAACCCTTATAGGATCACTTTGTTGTCCGTCTGTCTGTCTGTCTGTCAAGACTTTTTTAACAGGAACCCGTGGACGCATCAAGTTGAAATTAATACCATTTATGTACATAAGTCTGGGGTCTCTTGAAGCCGTAAAAATATCAAGCTTCTAAGTCAACGTAATCATAAGATATGGCGACATAAGCCTTATGTTTGACTAAATTTGAACATTTCACAGGTAAATTAAAACCTAAAGGGTACTTCCCATTGACCTAGAATCATGAAATTTTGTAAGAAGTAAGGTCTCACAACACAAGTAAAGGAAAAATCCTAAAGTTGTTATATATATGTCTGTCTGTTTGTCTGTGAAAACCCGTTTCCTCAGGAACCCGTGAAGGCATCAAGTTGAAATTAATATCAAATACTTATGTCAGCGGTCCCTTGAAGCTGTAAAAAAACAAGCTTCTAAGTGAACGCAATTAAAATATACGGCCATTAAGCCTTGGATTTTAACAAGTTTGAACATTTCGCAGGTAAATCAAAACCTATAGAGTACTTCCCCTTGACCTAGAATCATGAAATTTGGTAAGAAGCAAGGTCTGATAACATAAATAAAGGAAAAATCCGAAAATCGTTAATTTGTTGTTATATCACATAAAATAATAGTTTTTTTGATTACAAACTTATATTTTGCGGTTGGAATGTTGACATACATCGCAACCGCAAAGTTAGTTTGTCTTTCGAAAAAGACGGGCAAAAGTTTTCGAGAATTAATTCTCGAAATGGACGTACTACATACAAGTTTGTTTGCTTACGGAACCCTCGGTGCGCGAGTCAGACTCGCACTTGTCCGGTTTTTTTATTAATATTTAGCTATACACGAATTAGCTCACAAACGTCAGAGAATTTATGTAACACAGACAAAACAAAACAGCAGAATTAAAAACCTCATGTTTTTATCGTTTAAAAATGATACACGAGCAGACACGTTGATCTAGAGTTATCCAAAAAGATTTCCAATCATTTAAAGTATCAAATCGTAAAAAAAAGAACAATCTAGAAACTTTAAAGCCCTTGTCAAATATGTAGGTACTTCGATCGAGCGATGTAAGATGCAGTTATTATGATATATCTATCAATGGTGCAACTAAATCCACGCTCAAGTATGTCGCAACGTGAAATTTGTTTACGGTTCTTGTCATTCATGTGTTTATTTATAGGATTATGTTGCCATGAGATATGGTGAATTGGGTTTATTGCTGTGGATTTGGCAAGTGAATATGTACCTACATGAATATGAAATTAGGTATAGAAATTAAAGATCACAGATTTTTTTAGGTTTATAATACTATTAGCTGAGCCTCGGAACTTCGTCTGCGTTTGTACATTCCCCCGTTTTTGCAACATTTTTCATTGATTCTCCGCTCCTATTTATATATATATATATATATATATATATATATATATATATATATATATATATAATACTTTACGACCTATTCTCATAACTACCAAATATACAAAAAAATATTAATTAAAATCGGTCGAACCGTTTCGGAGGAGTTCGACCACAAACACCGTGACACGAGTTTTTATATATTAGAAAGAGAATCACCAATTGTACCTACTAAACAAGTATTTTTTAACTTGTCCGTTCTGCGTATTGTGATGTTCTGTACTTTACAGAAGAAGAAATGGCATATTTGTAAGTTAGAATAACATTAAGAACATCATCTTCCGCGCCTTTTCCCACCTAAGTATTGGGGTCGGCTTTCAGTCTAACTACAATACGGCCAAACGTTGATATTTTATGTGAAGCGACTGCCATCAGACCTCCAGAACCCAAGTACTAGGCGATATCGAAGTTCTGTAGTTAGACCAGGTTGTCGGACTTTTTCGGCTCAGCACACGCTGGCGGTTTGCTCCGCCTGGGCGACGCAACGTCGGGCCCGCACTGCAGTCATCGGAGGGGATCTCTCGCTATCGGAATTCATACGCTCCATGGCCGGTAGTGACAGGAATTTTACCGCGGTCGCGACTTTCTGTGAGGACGTCATCTCGCGCAAGGAGACGGCGGAAAGGATAAAGGAGGACGATCTCCACTCGGACCTAATTCGCCGCCGGCGCACCGGGCGACGGAGGCGCGCTTACCAGCGCCTCATGCCGCCCTGAGTGTGGCCGCGGGTGGAAGGGACGGGTTTTCCCCTCCACCCGCTATAGTGGCCCCCCGCGAGGAGGCGGCGTCCGCGTGTGCCTGGACGTCGCCTAATTGAGAAGTGGTGGTGGTGCCCGCAAAAGCGCGGGTAGGAGGGAGGGGCTAGGCTAGGAGGGTTCCAGATGTCTTAATAAAAGCTGTTCCCGGATCCCTCCTACATAAGGCGCAGTAAGGCACACCGTGTGGTTTTAGTCGGTTCGATTCCGACTCACCGCCCCATCGAAAACCCCGGTGGGGTGACGGCCCGAGGGGGTTTCCACACGCACAAAAAAAAAAGGTTGTCAGGCTTTTTGGGGCTCCAACTACCCGTAACGAATGCCACAGATGTTTGTATGGCACCCGGGACCGACGGTTTAACGTCCTCTTCTAGGCACAAAGAGGTCTCAGTATTTTAAGAATGGTCACCCAACCTAGACTGACCTAGCTAGTATTACTTAAGTTTGTAATGTGCTAACCTACTCGGTTACCACTTAGCCATGAACCCCTCATAATAACATTAAGGACGTATATGAAAAAATATACCGAAACTTTGACATATTTTCTGGTATTTTTTCTGATAAATTCGTAAAGTTTCTTTTTTTAAATACAACTGTCGCATTAAGTATTATTTCTGAGTCGCGTAGGACTTTACAAACATTGAAACAGTGGACTCAAAGAACACCGAGACTCGAGACAACTTAACTGGATCACACAATTTTTTGTCCCGTGTGGGAATCGAATCCACAACACTCTATCTATCCATCTAACTATCATCCCCATCACTTGGATAATTGGCAATCCACCACTGTACGGTTCTCTAGAAACTTTTTGCCTTACACAACCAATCTCTGGAACAAATTGTCGCCTGCGGTATTTCGGAACCAATACGATCTTCAATCCTTCAAGAAAAGAGCGTACTCCCATCTCAAAGGCTGGGAATGCACTTGTGACTCATGGGCGAAGGTAGTCACTTCTCATCAGGTAACCCATCTGCTCGTTGGCCGCCTATAAAATAAAAAATAAAAACTGTCAGTCGTAGGACTGTACGTCAGAAGTAAAAACATAACTGATACACCTGTCATCTGGTTGTGACGGTCACGAGTGCAGTGCATTTTCCCCATAGCAAAAGTGCACAACGTGCCTAAAGAAGTTTTCACTTCAGTAATATTAGAAGATACGGAGGATTTTTGTTCAAATTGGAGCTAACTTACTATCGAAATGTTTTTTTCTATTCATAAGTAGGATCGTAAGAGCATCATTGGGTTGACAACGTGCAAGTAATACCACTGAAAAGAATATTGGTAAGCTTCGGTAACATCTCACCGTCACGCGGGCCTTGTGCTTGTTTGCAATCTTAGCTGTATAAAAAAAAAGCATTATTAAGCTCTTACTACATGAACATTAATTCCTTCCAACGTATTTACTTACAAGCCAATCACCGCAGTTTCAACCGCGTTTATGGTCACTACTCCAATTCTAAGGGTCGTAGCGTGATGTTACGTAGCCTATAATATTCCTCATGAATCTGGCTATCATATAAAAAAAAATTGAAACCGACTGGCATTTCTAGAGATTACCACCATTAAACAAACAAACAAACAAAAAAAAACTGTTTGTGTGCAATTCACACACGGTAGAAGTGAAACTTCAGAAAAGTAGCCTACGAGAGAATCAGAAATAAAAAGTAAAATCAACACAAACAATTTACTAATGTTAATAAATTTCATTTTAGATAATTTATATAAAAGTTATTGGTCAAATTAATACAGATGTGTTAAATAATTAATATAAATTAATTAACCAACGAATTTTAATACACAAATGCACAAAAATGACACTACGTTGACATTGACGCATTTTCTGAAGACTTCGTAGTACGCAGGCGCAAAGACAAAGATTATAGGAAACACTGATATTTGTCTTCTATCTCATTCTCTCGCAGGCTAAATCCTATTTATGAATGTTTTTCTTGTTTGTTTCTTTTTAGTGTGAGTTTTCATTTCATCGAATTTCAAATCACAACGACTCTAAAGAAATTTCACTTTAAAAATCTCTTCAGCTTTATTATTTACTAAATACCTGGGAGCTTTGCTGGGTAGTTTTTTGTAAAAATGCATTTTTTTTTTGTAAAATAGCATTTTTACAGGAAATACAACTAGGCTGTTGAATTTAAAATGCAAAACTGTATTTATATATGTACAAAATTTCATCAAAATCATTGGAGCTGTTTCCTAGATTCAGATTATATAAATACATATATACAAGAATTGCTCGTTTAAAGGTTTTAGATAGATATATTAGTATAGATATAGTCTAGGAACGAAGGCGTTGGTCTCATTTCACAAGATTACACTTATCACTGCATGTTACCATGAGGTCCTTCGTTTAATTCCCGGATTGACAATTTGCCGAAGTACTGCGTTTACCTGTTCACAAATACTCGGCAATAGTTTCATTAAGTGGGACCAAAATATATTTCGAGAAATATGGATACGTATACTCATCTCTTGAATGAGCTGTACTTTTTACTTAAATCAGAAACTTAATGTAAACTTTCCTTTCATTATTCACACTTGACAGACTCCGTAAGAAACATCTACATTACCTGCCCAAAGTTTGTATTAATAACTAATTACGATTATGTGCCTATAAAACCGGAATCAATTAATGACTTACGAAATCTCGTAAATAACACTCATCACGACCACACAATAAGAGGTACGGCACATTCAATTAAGGGCAAGGACGCTCTTGATTGCGGAGATAGAGAGTCACAGGCAAACAAAAGGTCCGATCGAGTGAGACCATCAAACAAATGACAATTTGACGCACGCGGGACGAACAAAACAAATGCTTTGTATTTTGAGAATGCTTGTCGTGGCACAGCTTTCAAAAGGTAACCTCTATTTAGTTAAATTTAATTTAACATAATAGCAATATTCTTGTCCAGCCCAAATAAGGCAAGTTATTACTAAAAGGAAAATATTCTATTTGGAATCGGATCGAAAATGGATGGGTTTAATATTTTGCTATTTTTAAGCCCCGAAGAAAAAAGGAAGGGTGGAGTTAAGTAATAAGTTTTAAGTGTTCTGTATCAGTAAATCTGGGTGTCTGTCTGTGGTATCATAGCTTCTAAACGGATGGACCTATTTAACCGACTTCAAAAAAGGAGGAGGTTCCACTATATTTTTTTTTTGCATGTTCAGTCTTCTTTTGTTTGAAAGTACTTCCCAGGTGGTCCCATAGTCATCAGGTGAGGATCTGATGATGGGATCCTGGAGAAATCGAGGGAACTTTTCAAATTTTATAGGCATACTCGTACTTAAAGCGATTTGGGTATTTTGAGGCGCATTGATTTGATTTAGTTTATCTTCTTTGAAATATGACTTGATCGAGAGTGTTCTTAGCTATAATTCAAGAAAATCTGTTCAGAAGTTTGAAGTATTTACATAAATTTTTTAAACAAATGAATTGACAAAGAAGCATTGAGTACGCTTGATGGTAAGTGATCACCGGGGCACACGCGCGTTGCCAACTCTATTATCTTTATCACAATGAACCTTGGTAACTTCGAATTGCAAAAATTCAACACCGCTCTTGTACCAATACTGGTGATGAAAGTGTTACTCATCATAATCATAGTTCGATTGCTGTGTCCTGTTCCTCCTAAGGAATACTCCTACAAGAAGGTGGGAGGATTCTTAGGGGTTGATATCTCTTGGTGATTGATCGCAAACATATATTAAATTCAATTCAATTCAAATAGTTTATTGCGAATATAGGTTGATACAATTGGTGTTTACATATTATGCTGATAGAACAAACATTTAGTGCAGCTATATTCCGCCATTTGGCAAGCAATATTCATCACATTTTATTAATTTTATATTAGAATCATCAAGTTATAATTGAAGTTCACATTTTGCATTATCAAAAATAATATAAATATATACCCTTGTCAGATATCGCATTACAGAATAAACCAGTGTACCTTTAGATTATGATATGTGATATTATATAACACTAGCAGACAGACGTACTGTCAAAATTTCAAGAAAAAAAGCATTTCCAGTTTTTCGATTTTTCCCATTTCTAGGCATTTGCACAATTGGAAAAAAAATCCAATTGTTCTTTACCTAAAACCCTTATTCGGACTATTAATAGCATATAAATAAAAAATAAGTCATAAGAACAGCATTTAATTTTTATTTATACAGATTTAGATTTGAAATTGGAATGAAATGTACTCAAGAAATATTTCATTCCAATTTCAAATATTTAGATTCAACAGTTTAGTCTGTAGTACAATAACTGTCATCCCGTCATTGGACTATATTATTTATTTTTAAATTAGGCCAATAATACTAACTAACATTACAATACAATAAAATTCAAAAATAATAACAAATATATATATATATATTTTTTTAAACCTATCATGCATTTTCCTCGCTGAATTTCAAGTATATAGTCGGAGGAACAGGACACAGCAATCGAACTATGACTATGATGAGTAACACTTTCATCACCAGTGTTGATACAAGCGCGGTGTTTAATTTTTGCTATTCGAAGTTAACCAAGGGTTATTGTGATAATAGGGTTTACAACGCGCGTGTACCCAATGCTTCTTTGTTAATTCGTCTGTTTAAAATATGTTACTAATTTAAAAAAATAAAAACACAACTGCCCTACCAAAAACGAATTACGCGCCATAAGCCGCCATGTTGTTTTATTTTTTATCCGTAGCGAGTGTCACTAGGGATAATGGAAGGGTTCTAACAATAAATAGAAATATCTTCCGAAAGGACACAGACAGTTTTGTATGAGATTTCGGCCTAGGTGCGTACATTTTAATATTAAGATAGTAATATTATTTTTTAGTAACTAAAGCCAAACCAAAAATATATATAATGTAGTAACCAGACATATATAAAAAAAAATGAAAATAAAACAGCCTGTTTTTAGTGAATGTCTATTTATTTTTCAGCTTTCATCATTATCCTCATATATTAATTAAACATTATCTAAGAACTGAGCAGGAGCATTAATGTTGGCATTAACATTGGCACAGCTTGCAATGTAAGAATTCATGAGGCGAAATCGGGTTATCCATGTTCAGGCACAGGTTATTATGTGTTTCGGGTTCATCTTCCAAAGACATGCTAGGGTCAACGTTAAGAGAGGGTACAGGGTCCAAAAGAAAGCCGTGGTCGTCGGTAGAAGAATAATCCATTTTAGTTAAAATCCAAGGAAACTCGATTGTCGATTAACGCGTGCGTAACCGAAAAGAGAATGACTGACATATGACATAACATAAAACGACAGATTAGTCAAGTGCTGCCATTATGTGACAAAAAATAACCCAATACACTTTAAAACTATTTATAGCAATTGATGTATAAGAATATTTTCTTTTTTTAAGTATTTCACAATAAAATACTTACAAAGTAAACAAAACCATGTTAACATGTTATTAAAATAATAATAATCAAAGGTTGCCTTAAAGATATTGCTTCTAGCGATAAGGCCGCCCATTGTGCATTTTGTGTTTCGCTTGTTTGTGCATTGTTTCCTTTTTTTGGTGTGTAAGAGTATTTATTATTATTTCTCTTTATTAAACTTAAAACTTATAAACTACATTTTTAAATATGTATAAAACAAAATATAAATTTAAAAATATAAAAAATAGTAGACCACCGACATCGGGTACAGGGACCAAGACACCGGTGGTTAGGGCTCCAAAGACAGGAACCTCCTCACCATACGGGCCGTGTCGAGGAGAACTGCTTTCTGCATCAGTCCCTTGATCCAACCGTCTAACGCGAGCCTTTTAAGGTGTTGATCGAGGCTCTTGGCTATTAATCCATGAGCAGATATGACAATCGGAATAATGATTATTATTATTATAATCTTTATTTATTTCTCCCCACAAAAAGAACATAAAATATAAGTATATTACAATCACATATACTAAGCTTTATATCTTTATATCTCTAATTTGTGAGGAGCTGGTGTTAGAAATTAGGCAAATATTGCCTGTAGCACAAATCACCAGGTCCCCACACCAGGAAAAACACCATATATTTTTCTCTCTCTTTCTTTTAGCTTGATTTAGACCAAGTATTAACTATATAATAAGATGTACACCAGTTAAATGAAAGAGACACGCTAAAGTAACATTCGCATTTTCAAAGAATAAAGAAAATATTTTGGACACGACCTAATCCATTTTCGCATATCAGGCCTGGCATTGGATGGTGGAGGATTCTTTTAAAAAGACACCCTAAATTAAGGATCAGAAATTCTGAAGGAGTGACTAAAGCCAGCTGATGTGTAACTGGAAAAGATATAAGGGTATGGTGTGACGAAATTCGTTTGTACGCCGAAGAAAAGGGTTTAAGTTAAGTCCTTAGTCAACCTAGCAGAGTTTTTAATGCAGACGAGACTCATTTTCAGATTTCTTTAAGTTCTGGGCTCATTGTAGCTGAGAAAGGTTCCAAAAATGTCTATAACATCGAAAATCTATAACTGATTTATTCACGTTCTCAGCTGCAGGTGACATTTGCTGCCTATTTATTGTTTATCGCTATCAAAGGCTACCTGAAAAAATATGCGAGTCTTTACCAGAAGGGTGGTATTGGAAAATTGAATGACTACCGAAGAATTTTACGAATTTATAGCCAACGTTTTTCATCCATATTTAGTCAGCAAATCTGTTGAGTTTCCAGTAATTTTATATGATGATCATGACAGTCATTTAAATTATCATTTGAGTCAGTTATGTACGCATCTTCAAATTGGATTAATAGTTTTGATCATTACATCACACAGTTTCAAGTTAGCCTTACAAAAAAAAACAGTCAGACAAGAAAAATCAATTAAAAAACAGAAAGAATCACTGTTTTAGAGGAAGTCGTCGTGAAACCTAATGACGTCTGTATAATGTGCAAGCACATGATTATAAAAAACAAAAGTGAATGCTTCTTACGTGGGAGAGCCATGCTTCGGCACGTATGGGCCGGCTCGACTCGGCTCGATACCACGGCCTCACAGAAAACCGGCCGTGAAACAATGCTTGCATTGCTTTTCGCCGCGTGAGTGAGTTACCGGAGGCCCTAATTCTGCCCTCTCTCCTATTCCCGTCCTTTCCCTCTCCCCCTCTCCTCCCCTCTAATCCCCCTCTCCCGTCTTCTTGCTCTTCCCCTATTCCCACCTTAAAGGACGGCAACGCACTTGTGACTCTTGAGTTACAGGTGCCCATGGGCGGCGGTAGTCATTTAACATCAGGTGACCGGTCTGGTCGTTTGCCCCCTTATACCATAAAAAAACATGCAGTGGATGTCATCAATTACTTCATTTACGATGCACTCTTGAAAGCCATAAATTTAACATCCCCGATGATGCATTATGATGCTGTTTTTGTGTCACTTTTGCTACAAAACAAATGATTCTGATGATGATACTTATTCCGATGGTAATGAATTATACTTAAATTTACAAAAAGCAAAAAGGGATCTCAATTTGTAATTATAGTTTTAACATTATGATTAAATATGTGATGACTGCAAGGTGTGATGATGATGATGATGATGAATGGCAGTTACTAAGTCTACCGGGCAATTACTGTAATTTTAAAGGTTGTTGTTTTGTATATTTTTTATTTTTCCAAAGATATTGAAACAAGTGACTGATTATCCTTTAGACAATTGAACAGTATTGCATGTGATTTGTTTTTAAATAAAGGTATAAATAAGAAACAAATATAGTGTCAACCCCTTAACCGGGCAATAACTGTACGGTTTACATCATATATTTCGTACTCGACAACATGGCGGCACCAACGTTTAAATAAACACAATTTTTTCACCTAGCAACAAACTCAGTTTATAATCTAGGTTTCATTGAGTATTAGGAACCCTGGATAGCACTTATTCAGTTATCCTACAATCCTTACTAATATTATAAATGCGAAAGTAACTCTGTCTGTCTGTCGCCCTTTCACGCAAAAACTACTGAACCGATTCAAATGAAATTTGGTACACAGATAGTCTAGAGCCTGAGAAAGAACATAGGCTACTTTTTAATGCGAAAAAAGGGGTGTAAGGGGTTGAAACGTGGGGATGAAAAGTTGTATGGAAGTATCATCATATTTAGAGCTAGAAGCTTGAAACTTATTTTTTAGGCTGTTGATTCGATATAAATACACTATTCCACGCGGACGAAGTCACGGGCACAGCTAGTAAATTATGAGTTATCACGTTTTTATCGACGGATAAGTAGAGTGCAAAGCTTTTGATCAATCACTGTTGTTTTTTCTCATTTTCCACGACGAATTCTCTGGAAATAAACAAATAGTTGCTTTTGGTTATTTTAGTAACTATGTAATCAAATCTTGAAAGTAAATTAAAACCTACTTCTAGTTCTCGTATCAAAATGAAACTTTGTATGTATATATAGTTCGGATGACAATAATATAATTTGACATCTTGGAGCTGATCTGATGATGGAAATCTGATTGGTGATTCAAAAGTTATTCAATTTGGTTAGACTTCTTAAAACATTTCCCTTAATACCTAGTCATAAGGCTAATTGTCGATTGTAGTTTTATTTATTCACTCACCTTACGACCACATCCAGGTCTTTCGCATAGCAAATATATTTGTGACCTAAATTTTCTTCCTTTTCAAAAGCAACGAGCTTGATATTAGCATCATTTTCAGATCGAGATTGAAGAATAGTTTTGTATAGCTGAAACAAATTGTTTTTAAGGTTATCTGATGCTGGAAACACCGAGATCAAATGAGCCTAATTGGTATTAAAATCTGTAAAATACAACAAAACAAACTTTCGTGTCCCTCGACAGTCTCGAAACACACAACACTAACTCTTCGGGTAACTTCTCAATGACAACTGGGTAGTGTGGACAAGGCAAATGTCGAGCGATAATGTCACACGAAGACATACCACACGAAAGTCGGGCGATATGTCTCCGTGACATGTCCCCTCGCGAAATTTTATATTTAGAACCCCAAATTTAGTTGGACAATTGTTACAATGGAGGTCTATATTATGTAGTTCTTTACTCACGGTAAGAGAAAAATTCAAAATTCGACCTGTCAGCACCGCGACTATGGTTCGGAGCATAGTGACACACGTTCCATTTTTGAATTTTACACGGGTACATTAAAAAAAAAAGTGACTAAAGAACACGAGCCACGCGGCGACGACGTGACGTAGCGTGACGGTCATGCGACTTCAATGCTTTTTCCACACCACACACCACATCTTATCCGAAATTGAGATATACTTTTTTCTAAGGATTTATGTTCAGTCATCACTTCATATTTTATAAAATAAAACAAAGTCCCTCGCTACGTCTGTCTGTCTGTCTGTTCCTGGTAAACTGAAAAACTACTGAACGGATTTTCATGCGGTTTCACGAATAGATAGAGTGATTCATGAGGAAGGTTTTGGTGTATAATTTGTACCCGTGCGAAGCCGGGGTGGGTTGCTAGTTTTTGATAATATTGGACCACTTATGATGTTTTGTCATGGTTTGCCGAATTCATACAGAGTTACTATACAGCGATAATAATTACAGTGATCTTAAAAAAATTATGTGCGAATCCTGAAATATCTATATATTAATACGTGAAGCGAAAACTTTGGATCCCTTTTTACGAAAATTGGGCGGACGGAGGAGTATGAAATTTCGCACACTTATAGTTTATACAGAGAAGAAGTGACGAATCCTAAAATTTTTGAACAATATTTGCTACAAAGTTAAAAAAAAATGCAAAAACGGGTACATACAGCTATGAGTGTCCAGTATATATTTTGACCTGTCATGGTACAAAAGTCAGGTCAAGTACTATTGGCTAATGAAATAAACCATGGTCGAAATTCGACCACCACGGGATCTTTAGTAAATAGAAATAGGTGTGCTCCAAATTTACATTGACTTTGGGGTAACCTTGGACCATAATTTTTTAACACGTTTAAATTATTTTTTTTACATTACATTTCAAACCGTGTTACGCTTTTTGTACATGTAATAATTCGTATTCACCAAGGTCAAGAAAGCAACAGGCCCTGGTTTTGTAGAAATAATAACAAAATGAATATAACCAATATTTCTTTTCAAAAATTCCAAAAATCTTGGATCTGTGAGCTGCTAACGTTTGCGGATGAATGGCAGACGATTATGTCAGTATGTCTGGTGTACTGTGAGAAGTCTGTGTGTTAGAGGTGTGGTAGTTTTTTGTTGTATATATAATTACATAGTATAGTTTGTTTTGTATTAACATTTCTCTCTTAATTGGTGTAAGTGGCTAGGGGTCGTTCTGAATAAGATTAAATAAATAAATAATAACAATGTAAGATTCATTGCATATGAAAGATCAGTCTAATTTCGCAAGCTTTTCTTTGGCTTGATACACCTCTCTTTATTGGGTTATTGCTTCTGGCAATGTGTCCGGCGTGTGATTTGATATATGTAGTATCACATTGTTACGAGCCCAGGTTTGGGATTAGATAGGTACACACAATTTATTTAAATATTTAATTAGGAATTAACACAATTACACGTAATTCTATTTCCAGTCTACTATTCACTTGTACTATTCGGTATACAAGTGCGAATTGTTAACTCGCAGTATTGCTCAACTAAAACTGAATCAATACCGCAATGCAACTTCCTAATATACTTCGATAAACATCTAATAGAAAGTTTGTGAACTTTCCTGAAACGTCTAATACTATCTATTTAACTCGACCGCTGTTGGAACTTCTCGAAATCAGTATATCAAAATATAGTAACAGGTTATGGGCCCAGAAAATCCTGCTACCAGATTTGATAAAGTTGAGTTAATTCCGGTATAACCTTTAAAACGTGACTGTTTTCTTTTTTGTGGTATAGGGACAAACGAGCAGACGGGTCACGGTCTTAAGTGACTGCCACCGCCCATGGGCACCTGCAACTCGAGAGTCGCAAGTCCGTTGCCGGTCTTGAAGGTGAGAGTAGGGTATGGGTGGGAAGAGGGGAAGAGGGGGAGAGGGGTTAAGAGGGAAGGGTTAGGGCCTCCGGTAACCTCACTCACTTGGCGAAAAACCGTTGTTTTTCAATCAAAAATCATTGCTTCATTGCCGGTTTTCTGTGAGGCCGTGGTGTCACTCCGGTCGAGCCGGCCCATACGTGCCGAAGCATGGCTCTCCCTCTCTCTTAATATATTGTAAAATACGTTCAATATATTGTAAAATATGTTTATCGTAGTAAAAGCATTACTACAATGCTTCTAATAAAATATACAATATAAACTACAGTACTATTATTCTAGTGCTTTATTTATTTACAACAAAAGACCGGTTCAAAGTTACCCCAAATTACTTCATAATTTGACTTCTAGATTAATAATGCTAATAATTTTGAAATTGTTAATCGTGTATTGCTCAAAATCAATCACTAAAATAAATAAAATAATGGTTATTTGCCATAAAATGTCACAAAATATTACGAATGAACTCAACACAATTCAACTTTTCAAGTTCTCAGCTGACAGGCGGGAAATCCTACTAATATTATAAACGTGTAAGTTTGTGAGGATGTATGGATGTATGTATATAGGGATATTTGTTACTCTTTCACGCCAAAACTACTGAACTGATTGCGATGAAACTTGGTATGTAGATAGCTGGATTAACATATAGGCTACTTTTTATCCCGATACTCCCACGGGATCGGGACTTACGCGGGTGAAACCGCGGGGCGCTGCTAGTATGATATATTTTCTAAGGCCTATGGATAGTTTATTTTACGTTGGGATACTTGCATTTTCTCTTTTTATACATGATTATTGCATACAAAAAAAGGAAAGCATATTTTTTCAGGGTATGATCCAATGTTATATTAATATTTTACATGTGAAATAAATACTATATCATTTTTACCTGAACTCCAAGAATAAAAGGAATTATAATATCTTCCTTGGCATGTAATATCAATATAGGCAATGCCTTCGCTTTACTCAAATGTTCGTCCGACTTGAACGCCTGTTCGTCATTAGATCGAAACGGTGCCACAAAGGTGTCTTCATAATAAGGTAGCCAGGTCACGACCTGAAATAAAAGTTTTATTGGTAATTAATTTTACACGTCGAGCATGACGTTACAGTATTATAATCATGAGACATGGCAGTGCCCCCTCCAAGTCAAGCAAAAAAATAACAACAGTACAGACGTACCATCCTTTTATCGTAGCCAGTCTAAGTCCACCTAGGTTAGTTTTCTTAACAGTTTACCGCAGAATATCTTATCCAATTTAACTAATAAAACTAGCATGACGATTAACAATTATTGAATATCACGTTTGATTCATTATTCTTTCATTATTATTATAGTAAACTAACCGAGCGTATCCAGCACTAAAAGTCTCAGTTAGTTGAGTATATTACACAGTGCAACGCTCCGAGCATGACGCTTAGTGAACTCTTCAAGCATGACGCTTAGTGAACTCTTCAAGCACGACGCTTAGTGAACTCTTCAAGCATGACACTTAGTGAACTCTTCAAGCATGACGCTTAGTGAACTCTTCAAGCATGTCGCTTCCAGATGACTTTGAGAGTTTTTTATACTTCTACGGTGGGAAGCAAGTAGACAACCTACCTGATGGCTAGCGATTACTTTATTGCCTTCCCATGGAGCTGGTTGGATGGTTAAATCATCATCACAATCATCATCTTCTTGCCCTTTTCCTAATCTTATTTGGAGTCGGCGTAATGTGTTACAATACAAAGGGGTTTGATTGGTTTCTCTAATCCACCTGCCTGACGCCAATTCTTCTTGGGAATATAATCGTTTTCAGACGGGACAAAGGAAGAAGCTAAATTGGATTGAAGGAGCTAGGGTACGGGATACCGCAAGTCTCAGAAGGGGAGAGAGACTGAGACTGCAGCAGCTAGCAGAGGCCGGGGTCACGTGCCCGAATGTCCTTCCTATGATCGGAGAGGCCACTACGACAGGGACATCAATTGGCCATATATTAAATATTTATAAAAATAAACTTACAATATTCAACTCTTAATTACTTAATGCTATTACTTAAATATGTATATTAGTAATTAGTGCATCCATTTATATTCTAGAATAATAGGTATGTTACATTGTCCTCACATTTCATTTACGCTTATAAGCAATGTAACCAGAAATTTATAAAAAATATTTTGAAAAAGGGTGTCCTTGGAGTTTCTTGTCTGTTCTTCTCCACAGGATCTACGTGTTGGAACTGGCAACTAGCTTCACGACTGACTTAATCTGACTGACTCCATAATTATATATTTTGCACGAAACTATAATTCATTTTTCAAAAAAAGGACACTAAGTTACTCTTTATAACACCAGCTATATGCCAGTGAAAGTCCCGTGGAAATCGGTCCACCCGTTCCGGAGATTAGCCGGAACAAACAGACAGACACACAATTTTTTTTAAAAACAGATACATACATATTTTCTAAATTTATTTCTAAAAGTAAAATAATCTCCACAAATATGTACATTAAATCTGTAATACCTTCGATAGAGGATGTTTCGCCACTTGATCGGCTAAATTATTGAAAGGCGCTTCAAGTATCAGTCCATTTGGCAGCGGTAGTGGAATAGTTCTTTCCAATAATGTCAGCGATAGCTCCGGTAAGTTGCCCAACAAGTGCGATGATATCGCTGTACCTAGAAACAATTATACCATATTTTTATATATCGCTTATAGTCTATGATATAGCTCGATTCTCCAGGTTCAGCAGAAGCAGAAGTGTTTTTTCAATGAAACTTAATTTAAATTACTGACTAGTGAGCATGCAATGCATTAGTTTCGGTTTGTCTGTAAAAAATTATCCGAATTACCTGTAATTAAATTTAGTGTAATTAATTTATTTATGTAAATTGTAAGTTTATGTTTTTTTAGGGTTGCGTACCTAAAAAGGTAAAAAAATGGAACCTTTATAAGATCACTCTCTTGACCGTCTGTCTGTCCGTTTGTCACCACCGATTTTCGCAGGAACGGGTGGATCTAGCAAATTGAAATTTATACCAGATGTTGTGGTTTATAGTCCCTATTAGGTGTATAAAAATCAAGGTCCTGAGTCAACACGATAAAAAGATATGGGCAAATTTAGATTTTCGCGAAAACTTGTAAGGGCCAAAATTTGCCTTAATTTTCAACTTTTTTATTTTTCGGAATTTTCCCTTTACTTGTGCTTTAAGACCTTGCTTTTAACCAAAATTGACAATTCTAGGTCAACCGGAAGTACCCTATAGGTTTTGGGTCGAAAACCTATAGAGTACTTCCCATTTACCTAGAATCATGAAATTTGGTAAGAAGAAAGGTCTGACAGCACAAGTGAAGAAAAAAATCATAAAGTCGTTAATTTGTTGTTATATCACATAAAAAAACACAAAAGAAAAAAAAAGATTGTGTACTTTGTCGTACATCGCAACCGCAAAATTAAGTTTGTCTTTCGAAAAATACGGGCAAAAGTCTTTGAGAATTGATTCCCAATATGGACGTATACAAGTTTGTTTGCTTACGGAATCCTCGGTGCGCGAGTCAGACTCGAACTTGTCCGGTTTTTGTAAATACTACATCAAATTGATGTTTAATATTTGCTGTACACGCAGTGGGAAAAGGCGCGGAGTATGAATTATTTAAATGTTAATTTGTAAGGATTAATTTTTTAATAAAATTTTATTTTTTGTATAAATAAAAAGTAAACCAGGGTTCCACTATCCACCTTCTGGTCCATCATCAGACCAGCGCGCTGGACTGGTGATGGAATCAGAAAGTTACCAGCGTTACCAAGCCGTACCCAATCTGTCGGACTCCTCAAAACGCATCATATCAGCCCAAACTTGAGGGTTTACTAGTAGCTACTGTAGAGTTCCACTGTCCGCCTCCTGGCTCCATCATCAGATCAGCTCCAAGATTCCAAATTATAGTATTGTCATCCAAACATATACATACAAAATTTAATTTCGAAACGACAATTAGAAGTGGATTAAAATTGACCTTCACGCAGTTAATAGAAGCGTGTTTAACTCTCGGGTATCATATATACAAACATACCTAGTGAATGTCCCCACACGAAAATAGGTGGCTTGTGATCCTTGCCCATGGTGTCATGAAGCCACTCGTACACCACCAGTGAGTCTTCTACGACACCAAGCTCGCTGGGTTTTATGTTTGTCGAATCGCCAAAACCTAGAAATCAGACACGAAATATTTGTAAAGACTTCAAACTAAATTAACATGAGGCAATACTATTTTTTTTAGGCTAAATAAACTATTTGTCGGCTACACATAACCTTTCTGTTACACTGTATATTATAGAGGGTAGAAGTAAAAAGGATGAGATAATATTTTAATTACAGAGACTTCTGTATATATGAAACAGTGTCCGTCGAAAGTGTGTATGGCGAAGGCGATGTCATCTAGCGAAGACGAGCTGAACTACGGAGTAACTACTAATCCTGCATCGCGCTGTGAGAGTTCTCGCGTCGATTAGTAAATATACAACTTCCCAACAACCATTGGGCTGCGGCCCGCCAGGCATGATCACCTCGCCTGGTTGGAGGATCCTCCCTTTGTTGAAGGGACAGAACACCCGTTCCTCCAAATGTGTATTTAGGTGGCGCCACCAAAGCTAGAAGGTGTAGTAAAGAGAAAGGACAGACTTCCGCAAAGGTAAAACAAAAATTTTGAGCTGAATCTCCCACTTTAATAACCGTCGTCGTTCAAAAGCCGAGAGGGAGAGAAATCTCCTCCTGGGAACGCCCATTATTATTACCTTGATACCCCCGCGACCTTTCGTAGTCTTTAGCAAGATAATACTTACCTCTATAGTCAAATGCTATGGTGTGGAACTCCATCCTCTGGAAGAACCGATACAGTTTTATCCTATGAGGGGCTGCGCGGAAATTTGCGTTTCCTGAAACGTCATGTTAAATTCAATTTACACTATTTATTTTTTATTAAGAAAAATAACTTTCTGATGCAAATGTTTGCAACATTTAACAAATTCTTATCAAAGAGTATACAAACAATTATTACAAAGAATTATACGCCTACAACGTACGGCTTGTTTAATAGCCACTGGTGCGCTATCTTCGACGCTCAGCATCATGTGCAAAAAGAAGCTAGTGAAAGCATAATAATATAGAATATGTACACAAACGAAACCAAAGTGGCAATCACGAGTGGTACACCGATGGGTCTAAAAAAGGGCTTGATGTAGATTGTGGAATTTACGGAGAGAGGCCAAAATTCAGGTGGAGTGCCAATCTGGGAGCAGAAGCCTCCGTCTTTCAAGCTGAGCTCTTTGCATTAAATAGATGCGTGGAGATCAACCTTGAGAGAAGAGTAAAAAATCAACACATCTACATCAACTCAGACAGCCAAGCGGCGCTATTGGCACTATACAATTTTGAGACTAGCTCAAAGCTAATACAAAATTGCAAGGAAAACCTGAACACACTGGGGCAATCAAATAAAATTACATTAAGATGGGTACCAGGCCATTCAGGCATCGCAATGAAAAAGCCGATTAGCTCACCAAAGCAGGTGCAGCCAACCGACAGAATGGCCCAGAACCATTCTGCGGCATCAGCAAACAGCGAGCGTATTTAATCATAAACGCCCAATATACATCATTGGCTATTAAGAGATGGAAGACCACGACTGGTCTAAGACACTCGAAAGCCTTTATAAAGGGCTATGATAATAAAGTCTCCAAAGAACTTTTAGAGCTCAAAAGATACAAAACCTGTGCAGTAACAAGAGTCCTCACCGGACACTGCAAACTGAACAAACATATATGTTCAACCTAAAGTTGAGCGAGAACACAATATGCAGATTCTGTCAAGAGGTAGAAGAAACTGCAATGCATATTCTATGCTCTTGTGGCCTACTAATGCGGCACCGAAGTATTAACCTAGGGTTACATATCATGCAACCGCAGGAAATACAAACAATCACTGCTGAAAGGATCTGGAGGTTTCTCGAAGCCATAAGTCTGAGCAGTGAACTGTAAAGCTAAAAGTGCGCTACAAAAGACCAGAAATGGTCGAGGTGGCACTAGGCACCTAAACAATAATAAATAAATACAAGGAATTGTCATTGAACAGCTTCAAATAATTTATATCGCGCTTAAAATTCAATTGCCTTAGGTAGGCTTTAGAACCTGATCTAAAAATATCGTCACAAAACTGCTGCTCTCGAAAACCTTTGCGTGAATAAAAAGATGGACAAACAAAATACGATTGGCGGGAAACCAAGAAACTATTTCTTTGGAATTAAAATGTAGAACAGAGCTCCACTATTCACCTCCTGACTTCATCATTGGACCAACGTTACCCTGTCCAATCTTGTGGACTCGTCAAAACGAATCATATGAACCCAAACTTGAGGGGTTTACTAGTAGCCACTATCCACTCCTTATTGGTTAACCAAACAAGTTTCATTTCGATACAAAAATTAGAAGTAGCCTAAAATCTCAGATCATAAGAAACAAAGGAGATTTGCCTTTTATATCGAAATGTATGAAAACCGCTGTCTCCAAATTGTACCTTCCATTAGCTTACAACTACATGTGCAGTTCAACAAAACCAATAGATGCGTAGACTCACACGCACTTGTATACGATATCAACAAGTTAATGAGTGCTTGACAATCGAATAAACACATTAGCGTTTAAGAAATAGCGTTTAGTTAGAGTTACCGTCCGCCTTACACTCTCATAGAAATCAATAATTTTCGTTGTGCTGTGCAAAAGCAATTTATATTTCATATACGCTAGTGATTTCAATTACAAAAATAAAGTATAAAGTTAATTAGTATTTATTATAGTTATTTAGTTAGGAACTTCTTGATGCTTTTGCTTTGTGAGACGTTTTAGTTGTTTTTTGTTTTTTGTTAGTTTAGTTATTAAATAAAACGGCACATTTAGTGTAAAAAATATGTTTGAGATAAATCAGCGCTATTACCGTTGGAAACCTACTAGTAAGCAAATGACTTTAATGACCAGTAAAATACTAATACTTGTTTAACATATGCCGCTTGGATTTTTATTTTTTTTGATATTAAATGGGTCTACATTGCTTTTTTGTTTGGAAACCAGTTTGGGCCTTGGCCTATAGCATTTATCCACTTCTCGTTTTTTTTTTGGATCTTTTGTAAATGTACAATAAAAATAAAACAACACTAAAGGTATATCTGCATAATTTGAGACTAAACATTTATATTCATATATTTTAAGGTTCATTAGATCATAAGCTAAAATGCGTACTTGACTCGACTTTCAGGCATAATAATAAAATCGTAAGAAACAAAAGCGACATATCATGTGCACATCCCTAGTTCACGGGAGACAGCTGCGGCTGCACTACGAGCTTATCGTGCTAGTGAACAACCAAACAAACTCATACATTGCGTCGCTAACAATATGTTTATTATGTAAGCCGTACTAGGCCAGCAATGGTTTTTGTTTTAATAATATGGCGAATTTAATATTTTATTATCAAAAATATCATATTTACTTATTGATTATTGTTGCAAAATATAGTTTAATTCTTGTAGTTATGAAATAAGATGTCATCTCTCATATAATTCACTTTAAAGCTGTTATTTTCGCAAACAACCATTGAACAACGCGGCATTTCGTAGTATTGACAAAATGTTAGAGAAGTGACGCGGTCGCTGGTTTAAACTCGATTAAACATAGAAATGAATAACAAGCACAAATTTACGCTGCATACGAGCGCACGCGCCACGCCTACTTAACAAATCTCTCTTGTTTCTATGATCTGAGGCTAAAATTGACTTCCAAGATTTATTTAATGTATAAAAAAATACACATACCATGTTAATTAAAAAATACTAACTCACCATGACAACTCAAAATTATTGGGGTCTTGGATTTGACCAGTTCTTCATTCATTATCTTGTTTAGTTCTTCCTTGCCTGTATAGGTTTTGAAATTGTTTTTTAGCCTCTCATATATTGTCTTTGGTAAGATGTGCCATATGCCTGAAAAAATTTATGTATTTTACGTTCAGTTTGTCCTCCAGATACCTACATGACATTGGCGAAATTGTGGAAGCTCCACAAAGCCATAAATCAAAAGTTGAAGTTGAAGTATTTTACGTTTTATAACCATTATTTAAAATAAAATCAATCATTAACAACCTCTAAGAATAACACGTTACCAGCCCGAACGAGACCCACTCTCAATTACACTAGTCAATATTGTCTTGTACATTCAAAGATGAACATGACATCCTATTTTTCTGGTCGTTGCCATTGCAGTCGTAATATAAAAAGTGATTTAAAGCATGGAAGCCATCAACTCTCACTTCCATAAACATTGTAACAAATAAAATGTGACGACAATGTAACGTGTTGTTCTAAAATATAAACAGTCACACAAATTGTAAGTTCTTACCGATTTTAACCCTGCAATTGTCAATTTTAGACTGGTATTCGATGCTCAGGTTGCGGGCTCCTTCGATGCCACACGCTTTTGGATCTTCTAAGTTGGAGAATAGTGGCCTATGTACTGTCAAAATAACATATGTTATAGAAATATACAAATATTGAAATTTTCTACAATATAGGGGAGTCCTTCAAAAGTAATCCTTCTAAATCACTTTAGATACTATTGCTATTTTTTTACGAGGCGGGGATTTTACAAACATATACAAAAACATTTGTTGACCGTATAAATGTTTGTCCCTTGTGGGAATCGAATCCCCAAT
The DNA here is from genome assembly GCA_963859945.1 of Euplagia quadripunctaria. Lineage (NCBI taxonomy): Eukaryota > Metazoa > Arthropoda > Insecta > Lepidoptera > Erebidae > Euplagia > Euplagia quadripunctaria. Next base: position 4,304,357 of record OY982585.1, read on the forward strand.
GCCGTAGTGACGAGGCGACCACTTTAACCATAGCGCAATCCGTACAGTTAAGTGTTGCTATGAGTATACAGTATTTATGGTAGACGTATAAAAAAGCCAAGTCACAAAGTGGTACATACACGGAACAAGACATATGTAGAATAGAAAGTTATTATGTACTTTGTTTAACACTTCTGTTTGTTTGTGGACCGGTATCCGTTGCATTTGACGAGTGGGGAATTAGTAATTTTAACATTTTTACCTCAATCAAGAGATTTTGAAAGAGAGAGTGAGACATATTTTTTGCCCAACGAAAACGGACTTTATTGTTATCAAAAATTAGATGAATTTTGAATGAATTTCGACCCCTGGGCGTTTGCCTAGGGGTCGATATTCATCTAACAATTACTTATTACGGCAATTATGCCTAGTCGTAATAAGTAACTGTACTATTCTGGAATGCGCACTTATGTATATTGGGATATTAATTTTCATTCCTTTAAACAGGGTGTATTTGAAAAAGGAACACTTATTTAAATCATCGAAAGGGTTATGAGTCTAGCATGCAGTTACAATTAAAACAGTTAAAAAAAATGAAAAAGAACTATCCGTTTATAAAATATGACCGTTTGAATTTTGAGGTATTTTTTTAACCTAGGTTACTCATAAAAGCAGGTGGAACGTGTAAAGTTTTTATTATTTATTTTATTATTATTTTATTTAGTATTTTAAATCGTACTTATTTTTTATTTTGAAACAATTAACTCAGTTATTGAGAAAATCCATAAATACTAACTTAAAAAAATTGAAGTTAATTTTTATGAATTTTCTTAGTAACGTAATGAAAAAATCCAAAATACAAAAATTTGTACGTGACGTGACCCTAAATTTGACGCGAGTTTAACATTTTTTACCCATCTCAAAAAGTGCCTAACGCCGCTAAAGAAGTTTTTACTGCAAAATACTCATACATTGAACACTACCTTACAAAAACATTCAAACAAAAATAACAAACTGCATTCATTTGCATTATTTGATACTGACGAAGAAGAAGTGGAAAAAATTATAATGGGCTTACAAGCTGATTGTGCTATGGGGTATGATAAAGTGAGTAGTAAATTTATCAAAGAATATAAAACTATGCTTGTTCGACCTCTAACTAAAATATTTAATGATAGCCTAAGGTCAGGAATATTTCCCGACACATTGAAGAGGTCGGAAGTCTGACCAATCTTCAAGAGCGGAGACAGAAATCACATCAACAATTACAGGCCAATATCCATCCTCCTGGCACCCTCAAAAATTTTGGAAAAGATAAATAAATACTCGGCTAATCGATTATCTTGAAAAAAATAAGCTTTGTCACTACAAATTTGGATAAAGAAAAAAATGTCTCTGCATCTTATTTGGTCTCGCAAAGGCGTTTGATACGGTTTCTGTTTCCGTCTTATTGGACAAGCTTGAGGGACTGGGAATTCGATGCACACAACTAGAACTTTTTAAAAGTTATTTATCTGGGCGATTTCAATGTGTGAGGGTAGATAAATACAAAAGTACATACCTTCCTGTTAGGTACGGCGTTCCACAGGGTAGCATCCTTGGACCTACTTTATTTCTCGTTTACATTAACGAGCTCACGAGTCTTAAACTCACCCTCGGTGAAATTATCTCCTAGCGGATGATAGTGCCTTAGTATTTGCCGCTGATACATGGGACAAGGTCTTCGGTGCTGCTCAGTGCGGTTTTAATATCACAAGTGATTGGCTTCAGGAAATATACTAACATTGAACATAGACAAAACCAAGTATATATGTTTCAGCATTAGGCAGGCAACTAGGATTAGCAGCAGCCACAAAATTATATCACATGAGTGTCTCCCTGATGTTGCCTGTACATGCTCACCAGTGAAACGCGGGCAATCTATCAGGTACCTAGGTGTCACTATAGCTGCTGCTGAAGCAGGTACGCTATGCACTCTGTCAGTCAGTCCTTACTTATTGTATATCTTCTTGGGAAGGTACATGCATAACCACCATGAAGCCCATTGAAATCGCCCAGCGGGCTAGTCTAAAGGTTAGCAATTTTAAGCCTATCCATTTTCCCACGACACTTTACAGCATGAGCGAGGTTTTGACTGTCAGGCAATTGTTTATACTGAACATTATCCTCAAACGACATACTTGTCTAACTTACGCTCCACAACTATTAGAAAAACGTCGAAAACATAAAGTATGTACGATACATACCAGCTGGAAAACAAAATTCAGTGGAAGGTTTTTTGGATTTCTTGGCCTATATTTATACAACAAAATAAATAAAACATTAAACATTTACCCTCTAACAAAAAAACAATGTAAAGTGAAAATGAGCCAGTACCTACAGAAACGAATAAACAGAAATGCTACTAGTTATAACACAGTAATTAAAATGTTGGGTTTAAAACTATTCATACAAACACCTACTGCATCCACATACACACACTGAAAACACTATTGAAACCCATCACTGTCACAACACTTACATACACTTCATCACTAACATCACTCAACAAAAAAGGACATTCTCACACCTTCACAAATTATATTTAATTTTTAGTATTAGGGTATAAAATGTTTATAACAGAGCACAACAAGCAAATTGGATATAGTAGGCTATTATTACAATAAAATAATTAGAGGGGATGGATAGGCGCTGACAATAGGAATACAGGCTTTGCCTAGTTCGGTTACAGATGCTACATGATATTTAGCAAATAACGAAACTAATAGTCTATCAATAAGAATGTTCTATCAACAGCGATCGAGTCAGATAGATAGTTTAGATGTTCCAGGAACTTTCTATGAGATGTTTTTCGAACTGCATATATAAGGAAGTTGCATGGCGGTATGGACATTCAGTTCTCGATGAGCGATATTACGAGTTAATAAGTGCGAAGTATAGCGAATAGTACAAGTGAATTAGAAATAGCGAGAATTGTAACTAGGACTTGTAATTGTGTTAATTGCTAATTATTTAAATAAAATGTGCCTACTTCGTTATAAATTGGTGGATTTTCTAATATCTACCGAAGTCCGTTTCCGTTAGGAAAAAATGTTTAATAAATATTTTTTTTTGAAAACATAAAAGGTCTACAATAACCACTAAACAAAAAAAAACGGTTGACGAAGAGAGGTGAAAACCTACTGAACTGTTATCTTTATCAATTTATATGTCCTAGAGATGGCCTGGTAGTCGAGTTTCGACCATAAGTCAGTTATGGTTGGGGCAGAGAGCGGGCGGTGTGGGACGGTGACGTAAGCAGGTTGTCAAAATGTCACACAGCGCCACCGTCGGACTCTGCAACGTTAGTACATTTCTCCGCCCGCTGTCTGTCCCAACCTCAAGTTTTGAATGTTTTTTGTTTATATCAATGACCAGTATACCTTGAACTGGCAATGCATAGACATTGCGTACCATAACAAGTCAGCATTTATACTGGGCCTCTGTACCATTTTGTAGACGTTTTCACATTTTTTTCAATTTAAAACACGTATTGAGTAAAAATTGTAGCTTTTCTGCACTTCTACATATGAACTTTAAGTGTTCCTACGTGCGCATACGTAACGTATTAACATTATGATAATTATGATATACATAATTATATTATAAAGTCATGATTCATTAATTCACTAGCAACCAGCCCCGGCTACGCATGGGTAGCAGAGCATAAAACATGCCAATTTTTTTTTCCTGTGGCCATGTCGTAGTATAGTTTTAGCAATAATATTTAACTACTGATCCGATCTGTTTGGGATAGGGTCAGTTTTAATGTAGATGAAATACAGAAAACGATGGAGTTATTAAATTAAATAAAGATACCTCAAAAATAGCCTAATTTAGAGATATATTTCAAGTATTTAATATCAATATTGTTTCGTTATTGTGTGTTTATCATTAAAGACAGACATATAGCGTTGCTATATTTTGATAGATCTTTTGAAGATGAATAATTCCGTAATACATTGTTATCATATAACTCTATTGGTTTACGCGACGCACGCCAGTAAAGCAGTCATCATGAATTGTTCCGACCCCTCCAAAATCGACGTGATATTTCAGCAAATTTATATGAAACCTTAATGAATTATACACCTAAACCTTCCTAATGAATCACTATTTCCATTGGTGAAAACTGTATGAAAATTCATTGAGCACTTTTGAAGTTTATCGCGTTTAGACTGACAGACAGAAGCGGCGGGGGACTTTATTTTATAGTAATATGTAGTGATGTTCAATGATTATTATAATTATCGATTGTACTTGAATAGACGTACATATACAAAACGCCGACTCATTTTAACGTACGCAAGTGTGTAAAAATTTAATTACAAGATTCTTTTATGTTACAAAATGCATACAAATAGAAATATTAAATACCAAAATTAGCGAAGACCAGGTTTCTTCTGAATGACTTGGAGTACTTAAATATAAGAGGCATTACACCCACGTGGAACACGAAGATGCTCGCAGATATCGAAGCACCTACTAACAATACTCTGCAAAAAAAACAAAAATATATAAAAATATCACAACAAATAAACAAAATAAAAATTTGATTTTTTTTATGTAAGACCTAAAACAACAGTTAAAAAAAGTGATTGGAAGGCAGACCGCCATCAGACCTCCACAACCCAAGTACAAGGCGATATCAAAGTTCTGTATTTAGACCAGATTGTTGGACTTTTTAGGGCTCTAACTACCCGTATCGAATGCCACAGATGTTTGTATGGGACCCCGGATCAACGGTTTAACGGGCTCTCCGAGGCACGGAGGGGTCTCAATGTGTTAAGAACGGTCACCCAACCTAGACTGACCTGGCTAGTATTACTTAACTTTGTAATGTGTTAACCTACTCGGTTTTCACTTAGCCACGAGCCCCTCTGTACTTTGGATTAATTCTGACTACAGTTAAATGAATCAATCTACCGAGAAATCACATTGAGAGCACGCAGCGGGCGCGTCAGGGGCGCCTGTTGCATTGCAAAATTCAATGAGCCCTTTGAAAATTTTTAAGCGATTTTATAACGATATTTTGAGGTATAAATTTCTTTACGCGACGTATAAAAACCAAAAAAGTATACCTCAAATTATCATAAACTAAGCTAGTCCGACCAGTTTTAGCAGTTTAGGAAAAAAAACGCGCATGGCGCATTTTGCAAGTAAGGCGAAAAAAAACATATGATCGTTAATAACTTAAAAATTTTAAAACCGAACTCGCTGAAACGTACCTTTAGCCCTTTTTTATATCATCACAAGCTACAATTTCAAAAATTTTCAGACTTCTACATACGTTCCTTTCAAAGTTATTAAATGAAAAAAAAAAAACGCTCTGTGTTAACTTTGACCTTCATTTGCTGTTAAATAAAAGCATTTAGCGACTTTGAACAGGTCTCGTGTTGTAGGTAATTTAATGGAGAACAAAGAAGCTTTGGGCGTACATCTCGAAAAAACGTACTGGAAACGAGATATCACCTATCAAATCGCGATATCAAAAAAATGACGCCCCACTTGTCCAGACTGAGGGTATCTAAATTCTTAATCAGCGCATTTTTTTACTATTTATCCAAAAAAAATAAAAATGCGTGTTTAGCGTAATGCAAAATTTAGGTATTTTAGTTCCTTGACTGGGCTAGTAAGACCATTCCTAGATTGCGGTATCCTTTTTTACAAGCTTGAGTGATATGATTTCTAAAATATAAATCTATAGTAAATCGTACGCTTAAGTCCTTAACCTCGAACACACGATGGAGCGCTGTTCCGTATAATTGTTTATTTTTTAAATAAAAAGAATAATAAAATGTACAATAAATGTTATAATGTATATGTGCGTAAATCATTTATTCAATTAAGACACTAAGTGACATTTATGAACGTTAAATTGCAGCTACTGTTAAAAATCATAGATCGACGCAAACAGACGCCACAGCATGTACTGGATTGTCGAGGTAAATCAGGTGAAAACACCAAAATCTACTGCCTGCTTGTGTCGATTCATAACTTCCAGTTTCCAAAATGCGTAGAGCCTTATGAGAAGAATACTGGCAAAGAAACTCATGGCCACTCTTTTTAAAAGTCATATCTTCAGGTACAATAGTATTAGTGTTACATGAAAGGTAAACATGATGCAAGCTGTTGCCACCTGAATTTCATTTTATTGAAATTCTCCAAAAGCTAACGTACAAACAAAAAAAATCAGTCAGTGATACCGTTGAAGGTTTGAACCTAATAAACATAGAAATCATTCAAGGTCATCAGGTACAAAATCTGCTGTTAAAAATAATTCGTGCCTGGATTAAGAGGCTAGAGTTGCAGTCGAACGAACCAAAATAATAGTATAGGCTAAAGCATCGCTGACTAGGCCGACCAGTCACCCCAAGCAGCACCCGTTCACGAGTATGACGCATGGACCAGCCATCACATCCTTCGCCATATCAGACGGGAAGAAACGACCCGCCCCATGACGATGCCGCAAGCAATGACATTTTAGTGAGCATGACGAACCGTCACGCATTACTTTCAACTAAGAATGAACTGCATAAGACAAGAAAATTTAATAGTAATGAGTTTACTATTCTGTGGCAAAATTATTTTTGGTGAAAAGAAGTCATCCGGTTAATTATGAAGACTTTTGAATTTATTTACCTAAGTAGGTAGGTATATACGAGTACTTTAATTTATATATTTATAATTATCTTTTAAATAAAAGTATCACTTACTTCTATGTGCTTTTTAGTGGGCAGTAAATGTATTTTGTTTAAATATAATATGGGTAGGCCAATTAAACGCACTGTTCCAATGAGACAGCGAGGTTTTGGAGCAAACAAAAATATCATCGATAAATACAATTTTTAGATATTTGCTGATTTTTCAAAAACCGCTCCACTGATTTCGATAAAATTTAAATGGGACCACCTGGAAAGTATACCCTTTGAAACAAAAAAAGAATTTTCCAAATTGGTTTCGGCATCTTCGAGTAATCGGTGAACATACATAGAAAAAAAGATTCCGATGAATTGAGAACCTCCTCCTTTTTTGAAGTCGGTTAAAAATAAGTCTTCCGGTTAATTATGAAGTCTATTGAATTTATTTACCTAAGTAGGTAGATATAAAAAAATAATTTATTAAGATCTGTAATAATGTGTACCAACTATAAATTAATAAATGAATTATTATTAAATAGGATGGTAAAAATTATTTACGAAAATTTTTGTTACGGTTTTGTTACCTGATAAAGTATTTGGGTAGATGCCTATGCTCAAAATAAATTATTTCGAAAAGTCGGCAATAAAATAACTTGAAATAGTGTGGAAATTGAGGACCGGTTTTACTTTAAGATTTTTCATTTATTTCATAATCGTCATATTAACATTAAATTATTATTAATTATGATTTGACAACAGTAAGACATGACGTCACGCCTAAGTCAGTTCATACAAAAATCTCATAACTGTCGTCATAATCTATATATTTTTAGATCTCTAGCATCAAAATTTGCAAACTTCCATCCCCTAGTTTAAGGAGTTAGGGGGTAAAAGTTCCAAGTTTTAGAATTTTTGTATTGTTTGTGTACTAATACTAGCTTACATACCAAATTTCAGCTTTCTAGCACTTCAGAAAGTACCCTAAGAATTTTCATGATCATCGATGAGTGAGTCAGTCAGAAATCGGAGTTTTTTAGATATCAATAAAATCTAGAGTATAACAACCATGCTATTGAAACTTTATATATTTAATAAGTCTACTATTGACATCATATCCCGAAAATTTTGTGTATCTGGTATAATCCAAACCCAAATTATGAGGGTTAAAAAAACGACGAAGTGCTTCGAGAAAAGGTAGGTAGTGCCCTTGTGTTTCGCTTGGCTCGTCTTGGCGGAGTCACTACCGTGTCCTGTATCATTATTTTCCTGCTGTCATTCCAATTATTAAAAGTCAGGGATAAGCTGTCTGTCTAAGGTAATATATAATTAAATACAGAAAACTGAAATTCGCCAACAGGTTTTTTTATAAGTTTAAAATGTTACGTATAAATTTATTACTATTATTACTGTTATAATAATATATCCTCCTAATAAAGAATTGAACTAATTTCTCTAAACATGATTCCTCCGTCGTCACCAAATAAAAAATAGGCTGTCATGGGACTGCCGACAGAAGTGAAAACTTAAACGAAACGACGAACTTAAAATTTCACATTAGCAGGTTGGTGACATTAATTAATAAGGAGCTGACAGAACTCAATGTTTAGGTTAGCGCCCTCTAGTGGATCTTTATATATATGTATTATTAGCGTGACGGTCACGAATTCAGTGCCTTTTCCTCATAGCAAAAGTGCACAAACGTGCCTAAAGAAATTTTCACTTCAAAATTTTTTTTTTTTAAATGACAATGCTATCGCTTGTTTATGAAACCGTATGTGGACTTAAAAATAATAGTATATGTAATGAGTATATTTATTACTTACCCAGCAGTGTAAAAAGGCACACATATCAAGAGTCCTTGTAATTCTACCATGATTTATATTACGTTAAAACAGGCAAATCAACAATATACTAAACCGAACTCAACCAAAAAATATACAATCAAGAGGATACATGCGTCTATTTGGAATTTTTATTCTCACACATTTTAGTCTCAATTCAAGTTATTATAGTAATTGTCGGTTAATTATTAATGAAAAGAAAATGCAAATCAACCCTGTAGCGTAGGTATTAGTGTTCTGCACGAAGTTATACTAACACCACACCACACAGTGAACATTTACTGCGAATCGAAAAGTTTGACCCTGAAAATTGAAATTGGAAATTATGAATTATATCCTTTTCTGAAAGGTGGCCATGTGTTTTTGTACCAATGGACATTCCTGAAAATACCAACCGATCATCATGAAATGTTGCATACACGTTGTTAGAGTTACAGTCTGTACCGGCCGGCCTTGCCCTTGAAAAGGATAGAGCAGGATTGTCTTTATATGTTCCGGATGTCTTAATAAAGCAGTTCTCGGATCCCTCCTACTTAAGGCGCAGTACGGCACACCGTGTGGTTTTAGTCGGTTCGATTCCGACACACCGCCCCACCGAAAACCCCGGTGGGGTGACGGCCCGAGGGGGTTTCCACACGCACAAAAAAAAAAAAATTATCTTTATATAATTATGTATTTATACGGGAATTAACGCGATCACAGTCAGCCTGTGACCACGGCCAGTGCAACCTGGTCGAAACGTCAGGCAATTCAGAGGTATGTAATACCTTTTCGTGATCGCGTTAATTCCCGTATAAATACATAATTATATCATGGAACGCGAAAGTTTAAAAGTTAGTATAGGATTATCTTTGCTCAGACAACCCATCTGCTCATTTGCCCCTATCACATAAAAAAAGACTTAAGTAATAAACGCGTGATTATACATGACTAAATACTATACAGGGTGTATTTGAAAAAGGAACACTTATTTAAATCACTGAAAGGACATGATTCTAGCATGCAGACACAATAAGAATTTAAGAATTTTTGAAAAAAATCTATCCGTTTACAAGTTATGATCGTTTGAATTTTGAAGTAGTTTTGCCTCCGTTGCTCATAAAAGCAGTTGGAACGTGTAAAGTTAAAGATTTTAATTCGTACATATTTTTTATTTTTGAACTATTCACTTAGTTATTGAGAAAATCCATTAAAACTAACTTAAAAATATTCCAAGTTACTTTTTATTGATTTTCTTAGTAACGGAATGAAAAATAGGAAAAAAAAATGTACGTTTTAATCTTTAGCTGTACACAATCTCCCCACTTTTATGTAAAACGGAGCGGAAAATAAATATTAAAATGTTTAAGACAATAAATATTATTGTTATGTTCTCAATAGGTCTGACACATGTTTTTCATTTTCATTTTCTTTTCCATTTTAGAACAATATTAATTTATGTTACATTGTCCTCACATTAAATTGAGCTTATAAGCAATGTAACAAATAACTTTGTAAAAAAAAAACATGTTGGAAAAGAGTGTCCTTGGAGTTTCTTGCCTGTTCTTCTCCATAGGATCTACGTTTTGGAACAGGCAACTAGCTTCACGACCTACTTATACTGACGAGTCAGTCAGTATAAGTAGGTACTCCTGACAATTTAAAAATACCTATAATGGGTTTACTTGAAATAAATAATTTTGAGTTTGATTTTGTATTTTATAATTTCATAGTCTATTTCTTATACGTTGTTTGAATGTCAAAAAGTAGTTACAATGTCATAAAAATAAAGAAGTTTCATTAGTGTCCAGATAAACGATATTTTATGGTTACTGTCAGTCGTATTTCATAAGTGAGAAAGAGTCAGAGTATTGTACGAAAGAGATGCAATTTCAGCAAAGGTCATTCAGCTCGAGCAGGCTTAGACAAGTGTCTAACGTTTCTTAGCGTTTCCATTTCTAAAAACGTTGTCGCCCTTACGAAAACGTTAATAGATTGGTAAACAAGTGTACGTTGATTTAGCGAACGTTAATTCTATTCAATCTTTCTCTAAAAAGCAGATTGTTGTCTATGGTTTGTTTCACAGACGTTAAGGTGTTTACCTTTTATTAAGGGGGCTTCAATTAATTACGGGATGATTTAGAGGGGGAGAGTATTGATACAAATCTCAGCAAACCACATAATCACATAATTTATTTTTGCACGAAACTAAAAAGTCACTTTTGAGACCCCTCAGGACTCCCTCCCTGTGGATTAAAATAATTATTCGTCTTTTGCTATGTAGGTATTTTATTGTTCAATTTCCCTACTGTGATTCTAGACTACGTTATGTCTAAATACTAGTGTGTGTGTATGTTAGGTACTTTAATGTTATATAACATGAGGCACCCTATAAATTTTGACTATAAGATGAATGGTAAAACGATAGTCAAATCAATTACCATCAAGGATCTGGGTGCCATATTCGATCAAAAACTATTATTCCACGATCATGTTGTAGCTGTTGCTAAGGACTCTTTCCAAAGGTTAGGATTTGTACTTAGAAATGCGCGAGAGTTCAATAATATCAATGTTATTAAAATTATATCATAAAAAGTCCTGGTCCGAAGTAAGTTCGGAGACCAGCGCTCCAGTTTGGAACCCTACCCTACCCTCCTACTTGAAAAAGTACAGAAAGCTTTCCTCGGGTTTCTTTATAGACGTGTGTATGGATATTACCCCTTTCTTTCTCCCACTAACTTTTTGTTGGGATGCCTTGGGTATAACTGGAGACTAGGAGAACTTGTGACCAAATGGTGACAGCGTGTAAAATGATCAGGGGTAGAATAGGTTCACCTGATCTCCTTATCGAATTGTCTCGACCTTTTATCCCCAACAACTACTGTCGCAGTAGGAAGCATAAGTTGTTTACTGTGCCATTTTGTCGTACCGTAGCTAGAGCCAATTCGCCAGTACCACGAAAGCTCACTACGCTTAACGGTCTCCTGGATTCGGACCCTACTATTGATATGTTTGCGGATGAATGGGCGATGATTTTGTTTGCATGTTTGAAATTCAGAGAGAAAGATGCATGATAGGTTTATTATATTTGTTATTATTTTTGATTTTTTTTGTTTTGTAATGTTTAGTTAGTATTATTGGCCTACAGCCGTTCTAATTACAATAAATAATATAGTCCAATGACGGGATGACAGTTATTGTACTACAGACTAAACTGTTGAACCTAAATATTTGAAATTGGAATGAAATATTTCTTGAGTACATTTCATTCCAATTTCAAATCTAAATCTATAGAAATAAAAATAAAATGCTGTTCTTATGACTTATTTTTTAATTTATATGCTATTAGTCCGAACAAGGGTTTTAGGTAAAGAACAATTAGATTTTTTTTCCAATTGTGCAAAAAATTAAAAAAACAACTGCCCTACCAAAAACGAATTACCTACGCCCCATATGCCGCCATGTTGTTTTGTTTTTTATCTGTAGCGAGTGTCACTCGAGATAATGGAAGGGTTCTAACAATAAATAGAAATCTCTTCAGAAAGGACACCGAAAGCTTTGTATGAGATTTCGGCAGGTGCGTACATTTTAATATTGAGATAGCAATATTATTTTTTAGTAACTAAAGCCAAACCAAAAATATATATAATGTAAATGCAAAGATAAAAATGAAAATAAAACAGCCTGTTTTTAGTGAATGTCTATTTATCAGCTTTCATCATTATCCTCATATATTAATTAAACATTATCTAAGAACTGAGCAGGAGGATTAACATTGGCATAGCTTGCAATGTAAGAATTCATGAGGCGAAGTCGGGCTATCCATGTTTAGGCACAGGTTATTATGTGTTTAGGGTTCATCTTCCAAAGACATGCTAGGGTCAACGTTAAAAGAGGGTACAGGGTCCAAAAGAAAGCCGTGGTCGTCGTGAGAAGAATAATCCATTTTAGTTAAAATCCAAGAAAACTCGATTGTCAACTTCAATTTTTGATTTGTGGCTTTGTGGAGCTATACAATTTCGCCAATGTTCTTTAGGTATCCGGAGGACAAACTGTCAAAGGATTTTATGTAGAGCTGTGGTAGGGCCAAAAAAAATTATAGAGATGTAGAGACTATATAAATAATCGTGAATTGTAAACTTTTACAAGCATAATTAAGCATGAATAAGAGAGCCGTTCGTGTAAATAAATAGAAAATAAATACAAGTATAAAATAAATAAAAATAAATATTGTATTCGTGTATGCGATCAGTTACCACCAACTATTAAACAATTAAATGGTAAATTATTTAAAATAGCATTAAAAAATGGTTAACTGAAAATGTGTTTTATAATCTGCATGAATATTTCCTTAAAAAATAATTTGTTTTGTATAATTAGTTTTAAGAAATTATCAATAATCATCAAATATTGCATACCCGATATGGGTAGACTGTTGGGCCTAAAAACTGTAATGGTTTTCATACAATAACAACTATGTACAGAGTTATGCAATAAAGATAATCTTAATCTTAATCATGATCTCAAAATTACAACTTAATTTTATTTACATTAATATACTTGCCTAAACTCGATTGTGGATTAACGCGCGCATAACCAAAACGCGAATAACTGACATATCTGTCTTAACATAAAACGACATACTAGTCAAGTGCTGCCATTATGTGACAAGAAAATAACCCAATACACTTTAAAACAACTTATAGCAATTGATTTATAAGATTTTTTTTTTTTAAGTATTTCACAGAAAAATACTTACAAAGTAAACAAAACCATGTTTACATGTTATTATAATTAAAATAACCTTTATTTATTTCGCCTTACAAAAAGAACATCAAATATAAATCTATTAAAAGCACATAGACTAAGGTGTTTGAAATTAGGCAAATATTGCCTGTAGCACAAATCACAAGGTCCCCATACCAGGAAAAGCACCATTTTTAATTTATTTAGCTGATTCAGACCAAGCATTAACTATATAATAAGATGTACACCAGTTAAATGAAGGAGACACGCTAAAGTAACATTACAAATTAAAAATAAACGTAGGTATAAATAAATAAATTATAGACTAGCTGACCCTCAGAGCAATAATTACTATAGAGAGAACACTATAAGTAAGAGCACAAAACAAGTCGACGGTTTCGTCCTCACCAAGGCGTCAAGTCCTTAACACACAGTGACATAGTGTAAGGTCAATGCAATATCTCATATTTATATTTGTGATTATTATTATTAAAACTATTTGGTAACTGTTACTTAAGGGTAATATTGTTTGTGAATATAGTCTATACTCTATGGTACACATAAAGTGTCAGATTAGATTTTGGCGGCGGAAAAAAAGGTTGTAAAAACATAAAATTACTAATATAACTTTCTCTTCTTCCTGTGATAAGGAGTTTATTCTATATCTCAGAAGTGGGATAAACTAAGTACGCCCACAATTTTGATAAATATCATAATGAACCTGCAAGAAAAAAAAAGTTGCTATATATTGATATAATAATATATCACAAGTTTTGAAAATGGATATAACTAATGGTGACGAAGGTAAACGAAGGAGTCGCAGCAAGCATAGAACTATACATAGAAGGCTTAATAAGCAAAATCATCGTCGAGATCGGAGCAAGACCAATTCGAGAACTTCTTCTGAAAAACGGCAGAGGCAGCGATCAACCACTAGTTCTATGGACTCGAAGGATGACAGACGCAGTCGCTCTCATGTGAAATACGTAAGTGATAGTCGCAGGCGGCATCGCAGCAAGCAAAATCGTGGCACGAGAGTGAGCAGCAGCGACTTCACGCCACGCGGTTATGGAAAGCGAGGTTGCAGTGCGAGGTCGAGAGACAGCAGTGGACGCAACATATCTTCAGGTCCCGTGAGTAGTTTCAATACTCTCAGCAATGACACACAAGCGTTTTTATTCACATTAGTAGACGCCTTAAGTGGTGGACCTCAAGGAAATAAATTTCCTATGTTAGGAAACGTAATACCTGAATTTGACCCCATGGTTAAAAGCCAAACCATTCACATGTGGATTAATAAAGTCGACGAGTGTGCAAAGCTTTATAATTGGGGCGATGATCAGGTTATTCATTACGCTTTGCCGAAATTGTCAGGTGTCGCGAAAACGTGGTACCAAGCTCTCCCAACAATGTTATTTTCGTGAATAGATTGGAAGGTCAAGTTGGAAGAGTTACTTACCGAAATGTTATCAAAACGCGTGAAGTTTAATGATTCGCTGGAACATTACTATTATGAGAAAATAAACTTACTGAACTAACCTAAACGAGCTGTTGATTGTTTATTGTACGGACTAGACGATAGGTCTTTGAGGTTAGGGGCTAAGGCAGCAAAATGTCAAGAGCCGGAGCAGGTTTTAAAATATTTCCAGTCAATTAAGCAACAATTACTGTAGGCAGACGTACCCTAGTACTGTATTCTTACTTTTTTTTTGTATTTTGCCCAAAAAGAAAAAAAAAACAAGTCACTGTTGAGAGTTTTGATAAAAATTTGACTGTGTATATGCGCAATCAGTGCAGATATTGAATGGCATTGTGATATCAATGCCGCACAGGCGGTTGTAAGATAATTAATGAGATTTATGGAGCGAGCACGGTTTGTCATGAGCGGTTAGTGCTGATAGCGAATGGTATCATTTGATGCCGCACCGATGACGTAGATTGTGACAAATTGAGCAAGATTTTCAGAAAGTGAAAAGGTGAGTATACTGAAATAGATCCTGAAATATTGATTATAATTCGCGAATCGAATTTAGATTGTGATCCGCGAGAAGAAATTGATTTGATAATGAAGATTATTATTATTATAACATAATTTTATTATTTAATAAACAAGATTTGTAAGATAACTAAGATAAGTAAGATAATTGTACTGTAAGGTCAATGCAATATCTCATATTTATATGTGTGATTATTATTATTAAAACTATTTGGTAACTGTTACTTAAGGGTAATATTGTTTGTGAATATAGTCTATACTCTATGGTATACTATAAAGTGTCAGATTAGATTTTGGCGGCAGAATAAAACATAAAATTACTAATATAACTTTCTTTTATTCTTGTGATAAGGAGTTTATTCTATAATAGCAATATATATATATATTATTTTATTATGGACTCTATCCCGCGCAAGAATCAGCGCAGGAATTCCGCCAATGTCAAGTGTTTTATAATTATACAAGTTAAATAACAAAAACGTAAAAAAATGGACGTCTATTCGTCCATCTTGAAAAAAAACGACCCTCCGATATAGCAATAGATGTCCTGCGTCAGTTTCAAATGCAACGCGCCGTTTGTTGAATTTCTGTCATCCAGCTGGAGGTCTGAACGTGTCGAGCGTTTTTCGTAAAAAATATTGCAGAAACCTATTGTCTGGTTTATTGTTTTTGCTCAAGATGAAAGAAAATGACTACATTTTGTACGGCTACCGGCTGCAGAAGCCGGATAGGCGTTTTGACCGAATGCGGTCAAAAAATATTCTTCCTTCGGTAAGTCATACTCAATAAATTGATAATTATCAGTCAAATTACGTTTTACTAGGATTTGCAAAGCATGCCAAACTATAACTGATCGTTATGTTCAACAATGACACACCTATTAATTCTGTTAATTACTATTGAAAATTACTTTGAGAAGAATTTAGATAAAAATAGATCGCGACTGACGTTTTATGTACCCATATAGTGTTGGAACTACAGTAAACTTCCATTTCTTCCCATTTACTTCCAGGCAAAAATATTTCGTACCGGAAAGAAATTAAGTTCATCTAATTTTGCTCGGTTGTGTTTACTGCATTTTGAGCATTTTGCATTCTTATTGTGAAGGAACATCAACCGTTGGGCCGAGGTCCGCCAGGCATGATTACCTCGCCTGATCGGAGGATTCTCCATTTGTGTTGGAGACATAACACCCGTTTCTTATTTCGTGATTGGAAGCAGTCCTCAAAGAGCAGACCAGCAACATCATCATCGCCACCGTCATATACACTCCTACAGCAATAAGTGGTAATCAAGTCTCAGCCAGCCAGCATCCTGGGCCTCAACAGGGATACCACACGCCTGCAGTGATCGCTCCAACCTGGTTACCCCTAACTACTATACCTGCATCACGCTATGTGCACTCATGAATGAATGTGTTCTTGGCCCATTGTTATTTAAACTATATTTTAATGACCTTCCTAAAATCTCTAGTTATCCCTGCACACTATATGCACATGACTTATCTAGAACAATATCATCCAAATAATGACACTTCTAATAATTATACTCTTGACATCCTATCTACAATTAAATCAGGAGGAGCTGAAGAAGAAGAATATGTATAAATCAGTCTGTGATCACGGCCTGGGAAACCTGGTCGAAATGTCAGGCAATTTAAAATTAAGTAAAACCTATTACGTGATCACGTTAATTCCCGTACATATACATAATTAAAATATCATGGAACGCGAAAGTTTAAAAGTTAGTAGGTACGTATACCAATAAATACAAAGAAGGACACTCTTATTCAACATGTTTTTAAAACTTTCTGGTTACATTTATTCGTGGGAGAGCCATGCGTCGGCACGTATGGGCAGACTCGACTGGAGTGATACCACGGCCTCATAGAAAATCGGCAGTGAAGCAATGCTTCCCTTCCCCCTCTCGCCCCTCCTCACCCTCTATTCCCCCCTTCCCCTACTCCCACCTTAAAGGCCGGCAACGCCCTTGTGGCTCTCGAGTTGTAGGTGGTCATGGGCGGCCGTAGTCATTTACGATCAGGTCTATTCGTTTGCCCCTTACACCATAAAAAATACATTGTTTATAAGCGTACCTAAATAAAATATGAGGACAATGTAACAATTTGTTCTAAAATGTAAATAGACCCCGCAAATTACTACAGAGATGACCAGCCCTGACTAACGGCACCCGTTCACGAGTCACGACACACGTCAGCCATCGTACAGATCAACCATAATGAAGGGAGCCGAATGACCCGACACATACGCCACCATCGGCAAGACTTCTAGGCGAGCATGATACACTCAGAACTGCCAAGCAACATAGGAAATTTAACTAAATAAGTGACCACATAGTTCTCGCATTAACAATTCAAATATCTAAATGAAGCTGTTCCTTCTTCAAGAAAATTGCAAGAATTACGAGTGGAACTTCTTTGTCATAGCAGGCCAGGTCTACTCCACAGTGTATATGGAATGGATGGAATGGATATCGCAGAATACCAGTGTTGCGGTCTAATAATCGCAACGTATGCTGAGCGATGTCCAATTTTTGGCACTGGTGGGACACACATTTCCACACTTCTTTTTGAATTTAATTTATGAAGACAATAAATAGTTAAGGTTGTATCGCTGCTCACTGACAATACTGGCCTTCACCAATGTTAATAATGGAGGCGGTTTCCGGCTCCGCTTGGTCAAGCGGAAGATGTGGTGTTACCAGTGTGCAGAAATGATCAACTCCCAATTTATATTTTTATTTAATTTTTGTATTCCACTCTTTTTTTTTAGTTCTACATTTTATGTTCTTGTTTTAGTTTATTTAATTTCTAATTCTATTTTTTTATCTTTCTTCTTTTCTTTCTATCTAGATATATTATATCTATATACTATTATTTCACTTTTGCTACAAAACAAATAGTTCTGATGATGATACTTATTCCGATTGTGAAGAATTATTAAATATTTGAAATATTTAAATGTACAAAAAGCAAAAAGAGATCTTTATTTTTAATTATTGTTTCAAAATTATAATTAATTAAATGAAGACTGCGAGGTGGACAATTACTGTTTGCGATAAGTGGCAATAACTATCACCCGTATTCACAAACAATGATATGAGGTCTCACAGTGATCCCGGACACAGAGTCTGCAACTTCAATTCCTAAATAATACTGGAGCGATTGACAACACTAAGCATTTATTGAAGCTCGACAACTATTTTACGCAAAGCATAGCGTCGGTGGGAGTGACAGTTGATGAACATTGCTGTTTTATTTCATACTTTTGATTGAACAATAGACAATAATTACGAGAATAGTAATTCGACATTTTCAAACTCCTTACAATTACAGTGAGGAAGAATACTGTACTTTTTGCACTCGCACCGTTTATTAATTTAAATCTAAATATAAAAGAAACTTTCTAATGCCGGCTTTTTGTCAATTACTTGTAACCTAAAAATAAAATCTCAAATTTTATTTTTGTAATTGATGAAGTCCTTTTCAACATTCGAACATCTCTATTCTCTTTCTATAAATATTTTCTCCGTCTGCATCCTTATCCAAAATCGATTTATATTATATATATATTTCGTCGATTTTATACTGTTTTGACTGTAAATCGATAAGGCAAAAAGTTTTGGTTAAGGACTCTCGTACTATTTATTGTATTTATGTCATGTCATACACACATCTGTCAAACAAATACCGCAGAGACCTTAGCAACGGAAATGGACCAATCACAGATCAGTATTCGATGCAGAGCGTTCGCTTAGCAAATGGTAGGTAACTTGAGTTATTTGTGAATGACTAGACTGGCCACAACGAACGCTGTGAGAAATTCTTTATTTAGCTTAGCGTTGCTTCCACGATACCTGTTTGTGAATACGGGTGTTATATTAGTCTACCGAGCAATTACTGTGATTTTAAAAGTAGTTGCTTTGTTTATTTTTTATTTTTATGTTTCCAAAGATATTGAAACAAGTGACTGAATCATCCTATAGAGAATATAATATAGTAATATAATTAACAGTATTGCATGTGATTTGTTTTTAAATAAATAAGAAAAAAAATTGGGTTAATCCCTTAACCGGGCAATAACTGTACGGTTCACTATTTATATTTTGTACTCGACAACATGGCGGACAACATTTAAATAAACATACATTTTTCACCCTCCACCAAACTCAGTTTATAATCTAGGTTTAATTGAGTATTAGGAACCCTGGATAGCACTTATTCAGTTATCCTACAATAAATTATAATTCATCACGGTTTTATCAACAGGATAGGTAAAGTGTAAAGCTTCTTGGTCAATCACTGTTGTTTTTTCTCATTTTCCATGACGAATTCTCTGGAAATAAAAAAAAATTGCTTGTGGCTATTTTGCTTATTTTAGTAACTATGTTAACAAAACTTGGAAATAAATTTAACCTACTTCTAGCTGTCGTATCAAAATGAAACTTTGTATGTATATGTAGTTCGGATGACAAAACTATAATTTGAGAAGGGGAAATTGGATCATTTTTGAAGTTGATTTTATGGATTTTCTCGATAACAGATTGAATAATTCCAAAATGAATAAAATATGTATGATTTAAAAATTTTAACTTTACATATTCCATCTGCATTTATAAGAAACGGAGCTGATAATACCTGGAAATTCAAACGGTCATAACTTCTTTTAAATTAATTAAAATTAATTTTTTAAAATTCTTTTTGTAACTGCATGCTAGATGCAAGATCCTTTAAGTGATAAAACACGTTAACTGCCAACTCCGCATATGTGCGAGGTGCGAGTCGTGTGCTGGGGGCCAGCACCGCGTATCTGCGGACCATATACCGGTTCAATTTCTATCGGTCCATGTGCGGTCGGCACTAAGGGAATCGTACTGGAGTTTCATCTGGCACTCAACGTGTTAAGTAAGTGTTCCACTGTCAGATGAACCTTGAATATGAAGGCAAAAAGATGGAAAATAAAAAACATGCGTTACCAGTCGACCTATACTGCATCTTAATACATAGCTATAAGGCTAATAATTGTCGATTGTAGTTTTATTTATTCACCCACCTTACGACCAAATCCAGGTCTTTCGCATGGCAAATATATTTGTGACCTAAGTTTTCTTCCTTTTCAAAAGCAACGAACTTGATATTCGCATCATTTTCGGATCGAGATTGAAGAATAGTTTTGTATAGCTGAAACCAATTGTTTTTGAGGTTATCTGATGCTGGAAACACCGAGAGGGTATCAAATGAGCCTAATTGGTATTAAAACCTGTAAAATACAACAAAACAAACTTTCGTGTCCCTCGACAGTCTTGAAACACACAACACTAACTCTTCGGGTAACTTCTCAATGACAACTGGGTAGTGTGGACAAGGCAAATGTCGAGCGATAATGTCACACCAAGAGTTACCACACACGAAAGTCGGGCGACATGTCTCCGTGACATGTACCCTCGTGAATATATCGCTTTTTGCTAACTTTATATTTAGAACCCCAAAATTCGTAGGACAATTGTTACAATGGAGGTCTATATTATGTAATTCTTTATTCACGGTAAGAGAAAAATTCAAAATTCGAACTGTCAGCACCGCGACTATAGTTCGGAGTATGATGACGCATATTCCATTTTTGAATATTGTATGGGTACATTAAAAAGTCTCTGTCTAAAGAACACGACGTGACGTAGCGTGACGGTCACGCGAGTTCAATGTTTTTTCCACATACCAAAAGTGAACAACACCGTCTTATATACACATCTGTACATATGCACCTGAGCGTGGCGGTCA
Organism: Euplagia quadripunctaria; assembly: GCA_963859945.1. NCBI lineage: Eukaryota > Metazoa > Arthropoda > Insecta > Lepidoptera > Erebidae > Euplagia > Euplagia quadripunctaria. Next base: position 4,325,375 of record OY982585.1, read on the forward strand.
CGCGAGTTCTCACACGATTATTGCATAAGTACAAAAAAAGGAAAGCATATTTTTTCATGGTCTGGTCCATTGTTACCCAAAAAGACTGTACGTAGTTTTTGACCATATTAATATATTATATATATATATATATATATATATATATATATATATATATATATATATATATATATATATATATAGTATTTACTATACCTGAACTCCAAGAATAAAAGGAACTATAATATCTTCCTTGGCATGTAATATCAATATGGGCAATGCTTTCGTTTTACTCAAATGTTCGTCCGACTTGAACGCCTGTTCGTCATTAGATCGAAACGGTGCCACGAAGGTGTATTCATAATAAGGTAGCCAGGTCACCACCTGAAATAAAAAAAATATTGGTCATTAATTTTATACGTCGAGCATGACATTACAGTATTATAATCATGGGGCATGGCAGTGTCCCCGCCAAGTCAAGCAAAAAAACAACAACAGCATTTATCGTAGCCAGTCTAAGTCCACCTAGGTTAGTTTTCTTAACAGTTTACCACAGAATATCTTATCCAATTTAACTAATAAAACTAGCATGACGATTAACAATTATTGAATATCACGTTCGATTAATTATTCTTTCATTATTATTATAGTAAACTAACCGAGCGTATCCAGCACTAAAAGTCACAGTTATGTTGAGTTGAGTATGTTACAGTGAAACGCTACGAGCATTACGCTTAGTGAACTCTTCAAGCATGACGCTTAGTAAACTCTTCAAGCATGACGCTTATAGATGACTTTGATAATTTTTTATACTTCTACGGCGGCAAGCAAGCAGACAACCTACCTAATGGCTAGCGATTACTTTATTTCCCTCCCATAGAGCTGGTTGGATGGTTAAATCATCATCACCATCATCATCTCCGTGCCTTTTTCCTAATCTTATTTGGGGTCAGGGCAATGAGTAACATAGCAAAAGGTTTTGGCCGGTTTTTTTTATGGCTGGCCGACTGCCTGACGCCAACTCTTCTTGGGAATGAAATCGTTTTCAGACGGGACAAAGGAAGAAGGTAAATTGTGGTAAGAAAAACAAATACCGAGGGAGCTAGGGTAAGAAATACCGCAAGGAACGAAAGGGACTGAGTCTGCAAGAGCTCGCAGAGGCCGGGGTCGCGTGCCCGTGTGTCCTTCCTGTGATCGGAGAGGCCACTATGACAGTGACATCAACGGGCTATATGGTTGATACGCCGCCGCGAGTGTCGCCGCGTGCAGTGGTACATATCAAACAAAACGCGCAAGAAAACGCTTCAACGTGAACGCTCTCATATAGTAGGCAGTGTTTGATTTGATCGCGCATGTCGACGCCCGATGCACCGCGCAACGCCGCACGTCTGCGTATACGGGGCCTAAGGTGTATGAGTTTATGCTATGATTTCTTCACACTGATTATAAGTTAAGGAAAGAAGCCACACTATTAGTTTGTACTTACATTTTGAATAGGTCAATGGATAAATATTAAGCAACCTATTAATCCTATTATAAAGTTTGGGGCTCAGGAAGTAATACTGACGGGATGCAGAGTAGTCCTATGTGGTATACTAGAATATACTCTGTCGGATCTACGAGTATTTTTAATGAAATTAATATTATACGGGGTGTCAGTATGCTTACGTAAAATAACCTGTAGTATATATAATTGCCGCACCGTCAATACCTTACAGAGCCTGTAAAGCTCGGTCGTAGGGAATCTTCTAGGCTTACCAGTCATCACCTTAAGCATACATCTCTGAGCTCTCTCCAAATGAACCATATAAGTTTTGCAAGTACCACCCCAGGACGTAATGCAATAACGGATAATAGGTTGAACAAGCGCATAGTAGACCATCTTCATGGTGTTAAGATCTGTAACATTTCTCAACTTTTTGAAGATATACTTGCTAACCCGTGTAACAATTTGGTCAATATGAAAATTGCAAGTAAATTTATTGTCAACTATTATCCCAAGATATTTAATGCAGTTAGTACGAGCAATAGACGGACAACTGCAGTTGTAGGTGTTAAGGGAGCTACATATATGAGCCTTGATAACGAATGAAGGTGGTGGTTGGGAAGGCGCATTCGGGGAAAAAGTCATGAACTTGGTTTTTTCTAAGTTAAGAATAAGTAAGTTTATTTCGAGCCATTGCATTACCAAGTTCAAGGCGATTTCAGCATTATTACGCGCAGAATCCCATTTAGGTCCATTTACTAGCAGGACTATATCATCGGCATAAGAAATAATTCTACAGGTGTTAAGTTTAAGGGAGCAGAGCTCATTAACATAAACAAAGAATAGAGTGGGACTAATTACACTTCCCTGGGGAACCCCATAGATCAGTGGAACTTCAGAGCTAGTGATATTATCTATTATTACACTTTCTATGCGGTTCTTGAGATAGATGGCGAAAATTTCACTCACTGAACGACGTATCCCCAGTGATTCCATCTTGTGTAGAAGGAGGGGAATAGAGACATTGTCGAATGCTCTGGATAAATCCAGAAACAAACCAATGGTTTTTGTATTTTTGTCAATGTTATTTATAACACTATTATTTACATCCAGGACAGCATCTTCAGCGGATTTTCCACATCTAAAACCATGCTGTGTTTCCGCGAGTAAGTGATTTTTCTCTAAATATTGTTTTAATTTTTTGTTTACAATTTTTTCGAGTAATTTTGAAAGTGATGATAAAACAGAGATGGGCCTGTAGTTATCGACACTGTCCCTCTCTCCACTCTTGTGTATAGGGTGGACAAGTGCTTTCTTGAATATGCAACCAACAGTTCACGTGTGGCTTCGCACGCGTGTATATAATTAAGTTACTTCTTATAACACCAGCTATATGCCAGTGAAAGTCCCGTGGAAATCGGTCCACCCGTTCCGGAGATTATCCAGACTAAACAGACAGACAGAGACAAAAAATTTAAAAACAGATTTTTAGGTATATGTATCGTGGAAATAACTGTGAGCTTAAAAAAACTATTATTTTGAAATTACAAACAGACACTTCAATTTTATTTATTAGTATGAATTTATATTTTCTAAATTTATTTCCAAGAGCAAAATTATCTCAAGAAATATGTACATTAAATCTGTAATACCTTAGATAGAGGATGTTTTGCCACTTCATCGGCAAAATTAGTGAAAGGCGCTTCAAGTATCAGTCCATTTGGCAGCGGTAGTGGAATAGTTCTTTCCAATAATGTCAGCGATAGCTCCGGTAAGTTGCCCAACAAGTGCGATGATATCGCTGTACCTAGAACAATTATACCACATTTTTATATAACGCTTAGGTAGAAAACAAGTTTAAGTAGTTAGTGAACATTTCACGGAACAAGTCCAGCACCAGCAGGCGTGGGTTCCTTTGCAGCTGCCATAACTCTGATAACGCCATCTATATAATGATGATGCAAATTAGTTACATCTATTTCCTACAATTATTGTACCATCTTTTTAATTTAAATTCAAATCACGTTACAAGATCGCAAGCTGAAACCGACCTCATGTTTGAACAAGTGGCTTGGCGGCGTGCTCACTGCATTATTAAGGCGATTAACCCAAAATCTTGTTTGAAAAAAATAAAAAAAAGTTGTTGAGAAATATTACTACTGTTCGGTCCGTCTACACATCGACTAAATTGTCGATGAACATTTTATAGTCTATGCTTGGAACGTGCCGACACTAGTGACGCATATTTTTTGTACTTAACTTACCAAGATGGGGACAGCGAAGCATGTATTCAAACTGTTTCCTTTGTTCCTTATCGAACAATTACAATGTTGACGATTGCCTTAACAACAAAACTGTATCAGTACCTATAATTAATGTTTCTTTTTCTCAATTTTAATTTAGATGTTAATTGTGTGGGGGGCTCGTGGCTAAGTGGTAACTAAATAAGTAATACTAGTCACGTCAGTCAGTCATTCCTAACACATCGAGACCCCTCCGTGCCTCGGAGAGCACGTTAAGCTGTCGGTCCCAGTTCCCATACGAACATCAGTGGCATTCGCTACGGGTAGTTGGAGCCCTAAAAAGTCCGACAACCTGGTCTAACTAACTAAAGAGCTTCGATATCGCCTAGTATAGTATTAGAGAGCTCTCATAGCGCGATGTAGGATTAGTAGTTACTTCGTTACAAGTTCTGCTTGTCTTCGCTGTATGATGTTAGAGTATGTTTCTGCTGGACGCTTTGCTGTGGAAGACGCCACACCCTGTTATATACCATATTACGCCAACTAGAAACTTTTATTTGAAGTATAAAGTAATACTGTAATGGCTTTAATTAGTAACAGACGATTTTGCCCCGTAGACGGATTTGGCCACCCTGACTTACATGTTTTTAGCAAACAAAAAAATCTTTATTTTTACGTGATTTCGGTATATGTAAGCACAAATACGAAAGAAACTCGGCACCAAATGACAGGTGCAGGCCCTACCTCGTAAAAATTTGCGTGCAATAAAATGAAACAGAAAAACACACTTTAACAGCGAACTGAATTAAAAAGTAAAACAGAGGTGCCCTATCCACCTTCTGGGCCATCATCAGATCAGCTCGGAGATGCCAAATTATAGTATTGTCATCCAAACTACATATACATACAAAGTTTCATTTCGATACGACAATTAGAAGCAGGCTAAAAGGAGATTGTCCGAAACTGGCCTCTCGTGAACAGACTGCTCCAAGAAAAACAAATGTACCAATATTTTTATTTTTATTTTAGATTATAATGTATAATAATAAAAAAGTTGGATGATCTATTAGAAGTAAAACCTTTTGTTAAAAAGTACGAGAGTTATTATATTATTTGGTTTCATTTGCTTGCAGTGTTGTGAGAACAAATCTCTATGAAAGCCACAATCAAATCGATTAAGCAATCGATTGATAAGAGCGATCCTGGTCCTGTACCATGACCAATAAGACACGATATGATAAAGCTTTTCATCAACATTTAAGCTGTCAAAACACTATGGTCGTCAGGCCCATCCCGTTTACTTTGTGTTTTAGCTTTATTTTCACATAAGAATTTGAAAACGTACATATCGATTAATAATAACTGTTATGGCAACACTACATTAGAATGTCATGCTTAAGTCGTTCATCACAAACTAAAAACGTAATTGCAACTGTATTGTAGGCCGCAGAACAGTATATTGCTGTGCACACATTATGACTGTTATTCGGTTTTTTAGTTGGGCAAGGTACAAGGATACAATTAATCCACCTGCCCAGTTTCAAAATATCATTTTATTAACATGTGAGCCAGAATATTTATTTAATACGTTACCTTCTTTCTATAGATGTTGAAATATACTTTAAATATACATTTTGGTACAAAAGTAAGCTTATATCATTTCCTTTAGCAATAAGAACTATCAAATATAGGTCATAATAAAAGCTTATGTGTCTGTCCATCAGTGGCCAAAGACTATAGAAAATGGATAATCTCCTTTACTTCCAAGATTTGTTGACATAGCTGAGTAAAGCCAATAAAGGCGTGTTTAACTCTCGGGCTACAAGTATCAAATACACAAACATACCTAGTGAATGTCCCCACACGAAGATAGGTGGCTTGTGATCCTTGCCCATGGTGTCATGCAGCCATTCGTACATAACTCTCGGGCTACAAGTATCACATATACAAACATACCTAGTGAATGTCCCCACACGAAGATAGGTGGCTTGTGATCCTTGCCCATGGTGTCATGCAGCCATTCGTACATAACTCTCGGGCTACAAGTATCACATATACAAACATACCTAGTGAATGTCCCCACACGAAGATAGGTGGCTTGTGATCCTTGCCCATGGTGTCATGCAGCCATTCGTACATAACTCTCGGGCTACAAGTATCACATATACAAACATACCTAGTGAATGTCCCCACACGAAGATAGGTGGCTTGTGATCCTTGCCCATGGTGTCATGCAGCCATTCGTACATAACTCTCGGGCTACAAGTATCACATATACAAACATACCTAGTGAATGTCCCCACACGAAGATAGGTGGCTTGTGATCCTTGCCCATGGTGTCATGCAGCCATTCGTACATAACTCTCGGGCTACAAGTATCACATATACAAACATACCTAGTGAATGTCCCCACACGAAGATAGGTGGCTTGTGATCCTTGCCCATGGTGTCATGCAGCCATTCGTACATAACTCTCGGGCTACAAGTATCACATATACAAACATACCTAGTGAATGTCCCCACACGAAGATAGGTGGCTTGTGATCCTTGCCCATGGTGTCATGCAGCCATTCGTACATAACTCTCGGGCTACAAGTATCACATATACAAACATACCTAGTGAATGTCCCCACACGAAGATAGGTGGCTTGTGATCCTTGCCCATGGTGTCATGCAGCCATTCGTACATAACTCTCGGGCTACAAGTATCACATATACAAACATACCTAGTGAATGTCCCCACACGAAGATAGGTGGCTTGTGATCCTTGCCCATGGTGTCATGCAGCCATTCGTACATAACTCTCGGGCTACAAGTATCACATATACAAACATACCTAGTGAATGTCCCCACACGAAGATAGGTGGCTTGTGATCCTTGCCCATGGTGTCATGCAGCCATTCGTACATAACTCTCGGGCTACAAGTATCACATATACAAACATACCTAGTGAATGTCCCCACACGAAGATAGGTGGCTTGTGATCCTTGCCCATGATGTCATGAAGCCATTCGTACACCACCAGTGAGTCTTCTACGACACCAGGCTCGCTGGGTTTTATGTTTGTCGAATCACCATAACCTAGAAATCAGAGACGAAATATTTGTAAAGACTTCAAACTAAATTAACATGAGGCAATACTATTTTTTAAGCTAAATAAACTATTTGTCGGCTACACATAACCTTTCTGTTACACTGTATATTATAGAGGGTAGAACTAAGAAGAATAGTCTCTGTACATATGAAAGTGTCCGTCGAAAGTGTATATTTAGGCGGCGCCACCTCAGCTAGAGGATGTATTAAAAAGAAAGGACAGACTTCCGCAAAGGTAAAACAAAAATATCTTGAGCTGAATCTCCCACTTTAATAACCGTCGTCGTTCAAAATCCGAGAGGGAGAGAAACCTCCTCCTGGGAACGCCCATTATTATACCCTTGATACCCCGGACACCTTTCGTAGTCTTTAGCAAGATAACTCTTACCTCTATAGTCAAATGCGATGGTGTGGAACTCCATCCTCTGGAAGAACTTATACACTTCTATTCTATGAGGGGCTGCGCGAAAATTTGAGTTTCCTGTAACGTCATGTTAAATTTAACTTACACAATTTATTTATTTTTAAGAAAAATAACTTTGTATTCTGCAATAAGCATACGATTACCGTACCAATAGATGTTTGCAACATCGAACATATTATTACAAGAAATTGTCATTGAACATATTCAAATAATTTATATCGCGCTCAAAATTCAAATTACAGAAGGTCAAAGGTATATGGAACTTCTTGATGGTTTTTTTTATGTGAAACTTTTAGTTATTTTTTGTTTCTTGTTTGTTCGTTAGTTCAGATGAAATACGATAATACTAAATGTGCCGTTTTATTTAAAAACGGCACATTTAGTGTAAAAATGTGTTTGAGATAAATCAGCGCTATTACCGATGGAAACCTACTAGTAAGCAAAAGACTTTAATGACCAAAAAAAAATGTTAATCCTTGTTTAACATATTATGCCGCTTGAATTATTTTTTTTTTGTAATTCATGCATCCAATATATTTTTTCATTACCGCAGCAATATTAAAAAGGTCTTTATTAGACATTGTTTTTTTGTTCGGAACTCAATTTGAGCCCTGGCCTGTAGCATTTATCCATTTTTCTTTTTTTTTTGGATCTTTTGGAAATTTGAACTGCTCCTTAGTGTTTAAATTTAAAAAAAACAATCAGTCGTAGGACTGCACATCAGAAGTGAAAACATAACTTCACAATGTATTTGCATATAGATACACACACACACATCTGTCTATGTATAATTAGGTTAAAAATAAAAAGTAGGTAATAACATATCTAAATGTATACATAGGGTACACTGGAAGTTCTGCGCTTCGGGCCGCTCATAAATGTTTGAATTTTGAATGTTATATTTTTTTAACATTTTTTATCCATCCCAAAAAGTGCACAACGCCGCTAAAGAAGTTTTCACTTCAAAAAATGTTTTCCGGTTTACCAATTTATGACGATATCTTTATTTTTCACATACTTAGCCACCATTCCACCTTCTGGCAATTGTTATCCAGATTTTTTAGGTAATTAATAATATGAAAACGAAATTGCCAGAACTGCACCTTGTCATTAAAATTAGGTTTTTTTTTTTACAACTTTATTGACTTCTGGCAATGGTTAAGCCCCGACCTAGACTTCTGGTAATAATTTTATGCAATTGCTACAGTTAAAAACTATAACTATACAAAATTTTAGCGCTGCACTCAATGATTTTATTTTGATAAAAAATTTACGTGTTTGACCGCCAGCCCACGCTTCCAGCCCCGGAAGAGACTTCTGGCAGTAAGTGCTATGGGTTTGTCATCTAGTCAGGAGTGTTTTTAGCTAAAAATTGTCACTGCACCTTATCATTTCTGATTTCGGTAGCCAGCTCTCCGTCTAAAAGTGATATATCATGTGATTCATGTGCACTTCCCTAGTTGACGGGAGCCAGTATGGTATCTTCATACAAACAGTCGGATCGCGAGACGCACCTACACGCCTCGAGTTCGGTATACACTCGGTACACAAACAGCCGCGGTCGCGACTGCTCCGCAATGACGAGCGAACGTAGTGATCGTTTTTAAGCAGAAAGCGTGCGATTTGTGTATTTTATTGAAATGAATACAAATACTTAAGTACTTAGTATGGCAAACAGAAATTATAGACTATATTGTGCTGTTTTTGGTTGCTTGAATTCTTTAAAAACGCACCCAGAGATAACATTTTTTAAATTACCTGGAAACTTCGAAAAAAAAGTCTTACGACTATAAAATAATTTTTATGTACCTACTAGTACGTAATTTGTTTCTTTTTTAAAAGGTAGGTATTTCACTTTTTCCACCGAGTAAAATACCTGGATTACTATCGGTGACAAAAGTGACACAAGAGTGACTTACCCACGCTCACGTTTTAAAAAAACCTAGTAGTTAGTTTCCTAGCTATCTATTTACTGATGTATTTAGCTACTTACATATATTTTTGAATTAGACGAAATATCATTATGAAATGAGTATGAAAGTAAAAAATGGTAGATTTAATTTTTATAGTTTTAATAAAAAATTAATTATAATATTTACAATCACAAAACAAGAAAGAAACTCAAGTAGGTAGATGAAATTATGGGCAGCCCTATCGCGTGTTTACGTACTATCCGGCTGTAGGTAATTATTTCAAGGAAAAGGCCGAGTCACAATACTGTATATACATATACTGTGGTGCTAGTGAGAGAATCGGCAAACAAACTCATACATTGCGTCGCTAACAGTATGTTTATTATGTAAGCCGCAGCAATGGTTTTTGTTTTAATAATATGGCGAATTTAATATTTCATCATCATAAATATCAGTGTATCATATTTACTTATTGATTATTGTGGCAAAATATAGTTTAATTCCTGTAGTTACGTATGAAATAAGATGTCATCTTTCATATAATTCAACTGTCCGCAAACAACCACTGAACAACGCGGCACTTCGTAGTATTGTCAAAATGTTAGAGAAGTGACGCGGTCGCTGGTTGACACTCGACTAAAGACAGAAATGAATAACAAGCATAATTTACGCTAGATACGGGCGCACGCGCTACGCCTACTTAACAAATCTTCCTTGTTTCTATGATCTGAAGCTAAAATTTACTTCCAAGATTTGTTTACATAAGCGTGTTAAAAAGTAGAGGGGATATTCTACTTCGCCTACAATTTAGTCGTATAAAAAAACACACATACCATGATAATAAAAAAAATACTAACTCACCATGACAACTCAATATTATTGGGGTCTTGGATTTGACCAGTTCTTCAATCATTATCTTATTCAGTCCTTTCTTGTCTGTATTGGTGTCGAAATTGTTTTTTAGGCTCTCATATATTGTCTTTGGTAAGATGTGCCATATGCCTAAAAAAATGACGTATTTTACTTTTTATAACCATTATTTAAAATACAACCAATCATTAACAACCTCGAATACCACGTTGCCAGCCCGAACGAGACCTACTCTCAATTACGTTAGTAAATATTTTTTTGTACATTCAAAGATAAACATGACATCCTTTTTTGTAACAAGTTCCTTATGGGGCGTTGCGGAGGGGTACCCTAGCCGGCAAAAAATATCCGTAACGTAAGATTTTTATGTATAGTCTATGTATGATGGCTATACAATGTCTAATGTGTATAGTAGTATGTTATCTGTGCTAATGTATAGTCTACGTGATGACTGCTATATATTTTTATAAATTGTAAATAAAATAAAGGTGTTAAGATAATTTTGTAAAGTAGTTTTTTTTTCATTTTTATCGATTAAAAAATCATATTAAAAAATGTATACCCGAATAATTATTTTCTTTATACCTCGAATAGAACTTGAAATTAATATTTTTATAATAAGGAACTTCGTTCCTATCTGGTATCCCACGACACCACACAGTTTTTTTTTCTAGTCGTTGCAGTCGTAATATAAAAAGTGATTTAAAGCATGGAAGCCATCAACCCTCGCTTCCATAAACATTGTAACAAATAAAATGTGAGGACAATGAGAATAACGTGTTGTTCTAAAATATAAATAGTCACGCAAATTTTAACTTCTTACCGATTTTAACCCTGCAATTGTCAATTTTAGACTGGTATTCGATGCTCAGGTTGCGGGCTCCTTCGATGCCACACGATTTTGGATCTTCTAAGTCGGAGAATAGTGGCCTATGTACTGTCAAAATAACATATGATATAGAAATATACAAATATTGAAATCTTCTACAATATAGGGGAGTCTTTCAAGCGAAATTAAGTAGGTATAATAAAATCACTATATAAAGCAGTCCTTCTAAATCACTTTAGATACTATAGCTTCTTGAAAAAAAATTTTGTTTCTTGTGGGAATTGAAACCCCAACGCCGTAGTGGACATTTTAAACATTGCGCACTCCGTACAATTGAAGGTGTTGCTATGACTACTCATAGCAACATTTTTACCCTAAATACTACATACCTACGTATGCAGTGTTTAGTCACAGACTAACACATACCTACTACTTTTATTGAATAATAAATATGTATAAGAGAAAGTTATTTTATACTTTGTTTTTTTTTTTTTTATAGACAGCTCCCGCGTTAGGAATTACTCCTGTGTCGCGGGGGACTTTACAAACATACAAACAACGGACACAAAGAACACCCAGAGGTCAGGGTTACTAACCACTAGGCCAACAGGCCAGTGTTTAACACTTCTGTTGACTGTGGACCGGTAAGCGTTGCTATTGATGAGTGGGGAATTAGTAATTTTAACATTTTTACTTCAAACAAGAGAATAGAAATTTTGAAAGAGTGTGGGACGGTGACGTGGCGTAAGCAGGTTGTCAAGATGTCACACAGCGCCACCGTCGGACTCAGCGTTCGCCGTTAGTACATTTCATCCGTTCACGCCGCGTCACTGTCCTTCTCCGCCCGCTGTCTGTCCCAACCTCAAGTTTTGAATGTTTTTGTTTTTTGTTTAAATCAATGACCAGTGTACCTTGAGCTGGCATTGTATAGACATTCCGTACCATACCGTATACCGTACAGGTCAGCATTTATACTGGGCCCCTGTAGCATTTTGTAGTCGTTTTCACATAAAGGTTTCAATTTATAACACGTATTGAGTAAAAATTGTAGCTTTCTGCACTTCTAAATATTATTATAAACTTTAAGTGTTCTTACGAGCGCGTATTTGCTTACAAAGAGGCCAAAGAATTCTCTTAACGTAATAATATTATGATAATTATGATATATATACTTATATTATAAATTCATGATTTATTAATTCACTAGCCACCACCAGCCCCGGCTACGCATGGGTAGCAGAGCATAACACATTTGTCTACATTTTTAGGGTTCCGTACCCAAAGCGTAAAAACGGGACCCTATTACTAAGACTCCCCTGGCTGTCTGTCTTTCTTTTTTTTTTAAAAGACAACTCTCGCTTTAGGAATTACTCCTGTGTCGCGGGGGACTTAAGAAACATACAAAGAACGGACACAAAGAACACCCAGACTCGGGTGGGAATTGAACCCACGACCTATGGCATAGCAGTGAGGGTCACTAACCACTAGGCCAACAGGCCAGTTATACAGGTCAGTCTGTCTGTCACCAGGCTGTGTCTCATGATCCGTAATAGGTAGATAGTTGGAATTTTCACAGAATGTGTATATCTGTTGCCGCTATGACAACAAATAATACAAATAAAATAAATTAAAAATTAAAGGGCACCTTTACTAGAAACGTGGTTTTTTTTTGCTGTTTTTGCTCGTTCTTTCTTGTACGATGGTGCGAAACCCTTCATGCGCCAGCCCGACTCGCACTTGGCCGGTTTTTTTTTTCCTGTGGCTATGTCGTAGTGTTGTATCAGCCTATTGCGTTGAGCATTGGTCATGTCTGTTAGATTAAAATGAAAAACAGACTTGTGGAAATTTAAATTTAGAGATATGTTTCAAGTCGAATAAATTGTTTCAATCAATCAACTGAAACATTTTCTATGAAAAAAATCAACTACGACGGATTGGACATACATATGAATACAATGTGTTTAAATTCCATCTATGGTACTACAGACACTAATGTATCTACCTTCTACCTCGTTTCTTTTAAACAACATAAACTCTGCCATTGAATCTAACATTCAAAAAGTTACTATTTCCATCCATCCGGATATATTATATTATTAGATATAATATATCCGGAGCCTTCTTAAAACGTTACCACCACATCTTAGTGCCCCCCCCCCTCCCCCCCTAACGTACATATTTAACCTCATGTTTAGAACTGGAGTCTTTCCTATCGAATTTAAATATGCCGATGTAATTACTGTCTATAAGAGTGGGGACAGAGCCTGTGTCAACAATTATAGACCTATCTCTGTTCTTCTCACCATTTCAAAAATAGTTGAAAAGCTCTTAAACAAACGTTTAACTGATTACCTTGAAACAAATAACCTCTTATCTAAATCTCAGTTTGGCTTCCGAGCAAACATCTCAACTAACGATGCTGTTCATAAACTAACAGATCACATTGTATCTAAACTAGATATTAAAAAAAAGTTGTTGCTATCTTCTTGGACTTAGCTAAGGCTTTTGACACAGTCTCTGTCCCTCTCCTGCTGGATTGAATTGGTATTCGAGGCACTCAACACAATTTATTCAATGATTATTTAACTGGCAGACACCAAAGAGTAAAACTCGGTGAAGTCACTAGTTGCGATATGCCGATCGTTTTTGGCGTGCCGCAGGGTAGTGTATTGGGCCCCACACTCTTTCTCACCTATATCAATGATCTGTGTGACCTACAATTAGAAAACGGCAAAATTGTTAAATTTGCTGACATTAATATTTCATGGAGACACATAGGATGACACTTTTGCCTTTGCAAAAAAGGGTTTTAATGTGGTATTCTCATGACTCAGAAATAAGGGCTTTACTCTGAATGTTGCCAGAACCAATTATATACCTTTTACGATAAAAACACCTCATCAAACTCTCTAAATTATTCTATTATGGCCCACACCTGTTTAGTTTACAAATCCTGTGCTTGCAATCATCTCGATAGCGCTTCCCACATTAAATATCTCGGTGTCCTGTTAGACAGTACATTGAGCTTTAGTTTCTATCTTGACCTGCTTTCTTTCCGAACACGCAAGCTAATATTTATCTTTAAAACCTTTAAAATTTATGATAAGAATGTTATTAAAATGGTTTACTTATCGTTATGCCAACCCATATTATCTTACTGTGTGTCAGTATGGGGCGGCGCTTGCAAAACCAGTCTGATAAAGGTGGAAAGAGCTCAAAGGGCAGTCCTTAAAGTAAGTCTTTATATCCCCTCTTATACTGTTTATAATAGGGTTGCTATATTTTGATAGATCTTTTGAAGGTGAATAATTCCGTAATATATTGTTATCATATAACTCTATTGGTTTACGAAACGCACGCCAGTAAAGCTTACAGTCAGCATGACTTTTTCCGACTCCTTCAAAAATCGACGTCATATTCTATTAGGTACCCTAAACCTTCCTTATGAATCACTCTTTCCATTAATAAAAATATTTGAAAATTCGTTGAGCACTTTTGAAGTTTATCGCGTTTAGACAGACAGACAGAAGCGGCGGGGGACTTTATTTTATAGTAATATAAATTGTGGTAACTCCACAAAGCCACAATCCAAAAGTTGAAGTTGAATATGTAGTGATGTTCAATGATTATTATAATTATCGATTGTACTTAAATAGTAAAATAAGGTTGTACATTTACAAAACGCTGACTCATTTTAAAATACGCAAGTGTGTAAAAATTTAATTACAAGACTCTTTTATGTTAAAAAATGCATACAAATAGAAATTGTAAATACCAAAATTAGCGAAGACCAGGTTTCTTCTGAATGACTTGGAGTACTTAAATAGAAGAGGTATTACACCCACGTGGAACACGAAGATGCTCGCAGATATCGAAGCACCTACTAACAATACTCTGCAAAAAAACAAAAATATTTAAAAATATCACAACAAAAAACAAAATAAAAATTGATTTTTTTTATGTAAGACACCTAAAACAACAGTTTAAAATATAGTTTAAAAAAATAAAAAACACGCTTTTATAGAAAATTCAACTAAAAAAAAAATAATCGAATTATTGCATTGTCATCGGTCTTTGAGAGGTGTGCAAAATTTGAATGAAATCTGGCCGTTTAAAGTGGGTCAAAATCGCGCCCAAAGGAGTTGGTTAAAACTGGTCGGAAGGCAGGTGTAAGAACTTTTTTGGCAATAATAATTGATGCTGGTTTTAAACATACTCGTACCGCTGTATGCATAAAAATTTCATGATTTTTTATATTAGAATAAAAATGCAAAACTAATAAAAAAAAAAAAAATTATGCAACAAGACAAGATGCTTCATAATGATATCCATGACTATGTTCATAAAAATTCCTTGCACACTTTTATAACACAAACAAAATAGTATTAGACATGTATTTTATGAATCACAGATATTCTTTGTAGTATAAAGTTGTAACTTGAATGTATTTGTATATTTTATTTATTTATTTATTTACCACATACAACTATCATCACAGGTTACTACCCAATACAATAATACATTGATACAAGCCCTTTTTTCTATAATCCCGTCACTTTCACTTGGCATACATTACAGAAAAGCAAGCATTGAATCGTAAAGCAGAGTATCTTTCTCCCATCTACTCAGCGGCCATTAGTATATATGTACATGACGACAGCATCAACATTTTATGTTACTATGGAAAGGTTTAAGAATAATAATAATAACTTGACACATTTCACACACGGCCGTCTGATCCCAAACTAGGCAAGGCCTGTACTACGGTAACCAGACTGCTGGTAAACATACTTATTTATTTCGAAATACATGCATATTATAGATAAATTAACCCCAGACACAGAACAAATGATCATGCTCATCACATAATTATTTGTCCTGGGTGGGAATGGAACCCAATATTAAAAGTGAAGAATATTTTAATTGTTTTAAAAATTAAACTTAGGGGAAATAATTTTATTTATACCTATATAATTATACCTATATAATTATACCTATATAAAACCTAATTATACCTATATAAAACTCAACACCCATAAATTTTATTATCAAATAAATAATCTATTTCATTATTTGTGTATTTTGTACAACCCTAAAGTGTCTGGCAAAGCGGTTACACACACACAGACAAAGGTCGCGCGGTGGGCAAGGCGTTCTCAACTTTCGAAAAGCGTAAATAAGATATATTTCTGGTCGCAGCTAACGCCAGGTATTATTAATTAAATTTTGAAGGCTATTATAACTTAGGTATTTTCACATTTGTATGGTAGTGATGTATCTGTTACGAAGTAACTATTATCTTATCTGTGCCGTAGGTTATTAGTGTTCTGTGCACAACTCCAATGTCTGCAGTACGCCTGGGTCGTTTATCGTACCACGAAACACTTTGAATATGTAAATGGATAACCTGGATATAATTATACAGTTTAAAACAAATAAATCTAACAAACTTATTTTGGATACGTTCTATCATTAATCTATATTTGGCTTCGTGTGGTGACCAAACAGCATTGCACTCTAAATGACTTCTCACGAGAGCCTCGTATAATGATTTCAACGCACCGATGTTTGTAAAGTAGATTGCCCATCTCTTGGCATGGCTTGGGCACTTGGGTCCAAATCATGATGAACCGTTACAACTTCCAAATTAGTGTCTTTAGCTAGGTGAAAATATGAACTTTAGACTGCCATGGTTTCAGTTTAATTGACAATTGCATAATCAAGAAATATGACCTCGAATATAGATTCGAAAATCGGTAGGTTCTGTTGTTTCCAAAAAATTTTTGCATGCACCATTGAATCCAGATATCATCGGATGAGTAATAACAGCACCTGGACTAAACTCTTTCAGTTATATGAGCAGCGAACAGTAGTTTACACCACTAAGGAGACAAATAAGCTAAAGCGTGGGTCTATCACCTACAAAAGTTGAAGAAATATCTATAGTTGAGTACATTGTAACAATTTATCATGGTTAGGTTACATAAAAAAGCATTTATTTTTTAAGTAGGTACCTTTATTTTTTTATTAATTACACTTATGTAAAATTAAAATCATACACAATAAGAATGGAATCTAGAAAGTGTGCAGGGGATGAAATATTTTCTTTCAACTCAAGTACCTTTTTTTTTAACGCGGGGAATGCTTTTCGCACCATACCCTCCGTCGGGGATACGAAGGACGTGTGTGGGACTCCCGGCAAACCGGTCTACCCACTAAACCACCGCGGCGGCCTACCTCGGCAGTTGGGAGGAGCTCCAGGAACGCATCGGCGGCTTCTGGAGTCCCCCCTGCCGTACCTCATGACTGAGGTACATCCCGGGGTGACCAGAGTCACCCCCGTGGCAGGTCGATGTCACGCCTCTCACCGCTTTAGACAGTAAGACGCGTAAAACCGACCCGCCTTGGACGACACCCCCCAGCCGCACCGGGGTGTCACCGGTCTCGGGTCGCCTACAGCGGTCACATCTTCCCCAGATGTGGCCACAAACGACCCTTAGGCGACGATTGGGGAGCTAGCGGCCTCTACCACGTCCCCTTCGTCGCCTTTTTCGAGCGGGATCGGCCCTTTCCCGATCCGAGCGCAACAACCTACTGTACGCCTTCCCACGACAAAAATACAAATATTTTTATTTAGCAACTGTAAATTAAAGTTATTCTTTGTTTTTGGATTGACATAAAATAACATTTTTTTCCACTATTTGTTTTTTCTGTAGCGTGTGGGCCCAAAAGTGGGCTCTCTCCTTTGTTCGCTAACCACACGGTGTTCCGTCACGGGTGTCGGGGGCTCAGGTATAACCTAGGAAGGAACTCCCTGAACCAGAGCCGGGTTAACCTTCCCAACGTCTTACTACGGTGCCTCGTGCGTAATCTGCGTGACGGGAGAGTGCTAGTCCTCTCCCGTTCCCTTTGCGGCGGAGTCCCACGCGCTCTCGCTCTGTACCATAGCTAGCACCATGGTCTCTAGCGAGAGACTTCCCACAACTATAGCTGTCTCAAGGTTATCGCGCTGTTGGACCCACGATGGACACTCCACTAGGGTGTGGAGTGCAGTATCCTCGAGACAGCCCCCGCAGTGATGGCACTCAGACGTTGGCTCCCAGCCTATGCGACACAGGTACTTCCCGAAGCAGCCGTGCCCAGTAAGCACCTGCGTCATCCGGTAAGAGAGGCTCATCCCGTCATGGAGGAATGGCTAGAGAGGCTGCCATAACGCCTCTCTAGCTATTCTTCCATGACGGGCCTTACCGCCAGAATTATGGCGTGCCCCAGTAAATCGTACGCCTAATCCTTAACCTCGAACACACGATGGAGCGGTGTTCTTAATTAATTCATTAATTACTTAATTGTTAATAATTTAAAAAGAATAATAAAATGTACATAATAACATAGTGAATTCTTTAACCTTCGAGCTACAGTCACAATAAGGGTTGCCACCCGTAATTTATTTTATAGTATTGTACGGTATTTTGAGTAATTATACTCTATACTTTATGACAACAATAAAGTACGTAAAATTACTTTATTTCGTGTGGTTTGATTTCTCTAAGATTTATTTTACGTAAACCAAAAAAAAATTTGGTTGGTTGGTAAGACGTTTCAATTCAAATTAGTCTATAGATTTTTATTAAAATAGTAATTCAAAAGTCAATAGAGCAATATAAATTTTCTTCTTATGATGGATCTGCACTAAGTGCTGACAACACATAAAATGGGAGTAATGTGGGAGTCAAGCATTTTTTATTTACGAAAATGAAACATTTGGTACAAGATTTAATTAAAGGAAATTGTCATGCACATATTGTGTCGTGCCAATTTCTACTCTATGATCATGTCATCCTATGATAAAAGGACATTCTGCTGTAAGAGAACAGTTGAAAAGATTTATAGAATCGATAGATTGTGACTTTTATGAAATAAAAGGACATGTGGGAACAAGATGGCTCTCTTTTTTACCCTGCATGAATATATTATTTTTAAATTGTTCGGCTATTACTTAGTTATTTTTTAAGCTCAGATAACTGTCAAATGATTTTTTATATTTATTGATGCTCAACAAAACTGACAATGACTTTGACTTTAAAACAGGCACAAAAATAAGCTGTTTGTCTCACCCTGTCTGAATTGACTAGCCAAATACACACATTTTTAATCTAGACACGCGGCAGCGTGTCAAGCAAGGTTCACGAAAAATTAACTGACGACGCGGCAGCCGTGTGTATTGTTGGGACTTCGCGCGCCCGCTTGCAACCTTCATGGATGGACGAATAAATACTATTTGGACCACCATCTTAGTCTACCCGTGACCATGGCTGCTGAAAAGCAACTGAAACGTCGGGATCAGTGTAAATAGTAAAAAACACCAAATAAATCTCGATAGAATCCGTTAAAAATAGTTTTATTTCAATGTGTAATATTCGCGTAAACTTTCGACAATATCATGGGTAAAAAATGTTAAACTCGCGTCAGGACATGTGACGTGATCGAAAATTCGTAAGACGGGGCCGAGTTTCTTATATTTAAAAAAATATAACATTCGAAATTCAAACATTTATGAGCGGCCAGGAGCGCAGAACTTCCAGTGTACCCTATGTATACATTTAGATATGTTATGATTGAATATGATGTTGTTATGATGATATGATTATGATTGTTAACCAACTGGCTGAGTTGATAACCACGTATATTCTTAATTTTGAACTTCGCTCCTATTTTCACATTTATGTTTTTGATGGGATATTATATACTGATAAACCCTTAGAGAACCTAAATAATTTTTTAATTTTTAATGACACAAAATGGTTATTTACACTCAGCAATATAAATTTAAAAAGCAAGGTCGAATTTGATCATTTTGTATTAAAATTTACATCTGCAAAAACCTAATGTAATTATTGTGGATGATCGTTATGAAGAAACTTCTATATTTAAAAAACTACAAAATCATATATAGGTATATACTTGTGAAGGTTTTGTAGAATTATCTTCTCTATTAAAATGGCAATCAAAATAATAGTTTTTTGAAACTTATGCAGTTATTTGCACGATACCTATGCCGAAAAATCAGTTTTTTTTTTCATTTTTATCTGTCTGGCTGTCTGTTTGTTCCTGCTAATCTCCGGAACAGGTAGACCGATTTCATCGGAACTTTCACCGGCAGATAGCATGTGTTATAAGGAGTAACTTAGGCTACTTTTATTTTGGAAAAAGAATAAGCGCAAAATATATAAATATGTACACGCGAACAAATCCGTGCGGGAACTGCTAGTTTTTAATAAGACCGATGACGACTTTCAAATTTGTAAAAAATAATTTCACTTTTACTACCTATTACCGCCACTTCAGCATTCACAGAGAGAGAAATGAATAAAATAAAGCATCTCTGAATGTGATAAAAAATTAATTACTCATTTATTTTAACCTAAATATAGACCAGTGTGCAAATTTTTAGCAGGAACAATTCTTTGTTAAAAGTTGCTAAAAGTGACGAAAATATAATAATAATAATAATAATAACTTCACACATCTCACACACGGCCGTCTGATTCCAAACTAGGCAGAGCCTGTACTATGGTAACCAGACTGCTGATAAACATATATTTATAATAACAAAGTAAAATAAATAGTACTTCATTTTGGTATATTCCACTTTGCCCCACCAAGCCGCCCTTTAACACAATGTACTTTTTTTTCTACCTTTAATAACCAATGTACATTATTTCGACAAAAAAAGGTGGCAACTCTGGTCACAATCAACACAATTAACATATTTATTACAATATTAACTGTAATAAATGTTTTAATTGTGTTAATTGTCATAATATATTAACATTGAATAGTAAAGAAGTTACTATGCTATGGCAATATTATTTTTGTTGAAAAGAACTCTTTCGGTTAATTATGAAATCTTTCGAATTTATTTACTCAATTTACTTGTAGGTAAGTATATAGGATGGCGGCAAAATAAATTATTTCGCCAAGTTGGCAATAAAATAACTTGAAATAGTGTGAAAATTGTGGACCGGTTTTACTTTAAGATTTTTCATTTATTTTATAATCGTCACATTAACATTAAATTATTATTAATAATGATTTGACTACAGTAAGGCGTGACGTCATGAGATTAAAATTAAGAAGAGATTAAGATTATATTTATTGCATAATTGTGTATCGTGATAATCGACCCTATTTTTCAATTCTTTCTTTCTTTTCTTACGATCAACGAATACAATCACAGAATTATAAAAACTAAGGAAAGAAAGAAAAAATAAATATTCGTAGACATTTAAGACACACTATTATATAGGCTGCCGGATATCTAGCCGAACTTTGTGGATTAACACACTTTGCTGCCATAAATAATTAGATAGGAAGAGCTGAACTGAGCAAAGTCCTGATTTACTATCCATGAGGGTCTCATTGAAAGCTAAATTAGAAAGTCATTTTAACTCTAACTTGCTAACGAGGTACCAAATAAAAACTACAGTACCAGTCTCACGACAAGAAAAATGCATTGTCATTTAAAATTAAGTCTGTAGGCCACTTGCTTCATCCTTACATACCTCACGAGCTTCCTCTTGTTCTTCAGTTCCAGTGACAGTAGCGAAATGGCCAGACCACATATTTTGACTAAGGTATAGAGTTTGTGAAGTTAGGGCTTGTAGAGTTAGAGTTAGAAGCTTGGCTCTACATGAGATCTGATAAATTTTTGACAGTGTGAGCCATATGGGTTCGTTTTGGTAACATTTCACATGAAAATGTTTTCAGTGGGATTTCAATTGTAAGTTGCATAAGATAATATTTTTTTACTTTGTTCATATTTTTTTCTTTTTTTGGGGTGTATTTCATGCACATCAGAGGTGCCTTTTTTCATAGCCAACTCTCTCTCGCGCCGCACTGTGTTTGCTTCATCATCAATCACATCATCATACACATTAGGCGTTTTGCGCGCGCTTAATCCCATCCCCTAATTTAAAGGGAGGGGGGTGATTTACTAAAAATTCTGAAATATGTATTTTATTATTTACTAGCGACCCACCCCATCTTCGCACGGGTGTAATGTAGATACTGATGTGGTGAACAATGATCGTCATATCATTACATAAATAAACACAAAACAATTTTAAACTATGCGTATAAACCTTCCTCTTGAACCGCTCTATCTATTGGTGTAAACCGAATTAAAATCCGTTCGTAGTTTAAAAGATCTAAGCGTACAACCGGCAGAAGTGACTTTATTTTATACTATGTAATAAAAAGATAACAAGAAGTCCTTATATCATCAATTTTCAGATTTCTAGCATCAAAATTTGCAAACTTCCATCCCCTAGTTTAAGGAGTTGGGGGTAAAAGTTAAAAGTTTTAGAATTTTTTCATTGTTTGTGTACTAATACTAGCTTACATACCAAATTTCAGCTTTCTAGGACTTCAGAAAGTACCCTAAGAATTTTCATGAACATCGGTGAATGAGTTAGTCAGAAATCGGAGTTTCTTAGATATCAATAAAATCTAAAGTATAACAGCCTTGCAATTGAAACTTTATATATTTAATAAGTGTACTATTGACATCATACCCCGAGAATTTTGTGTATCTGGTATAATCCAAACCCAAATTATGAGGGTTAAAAAAAACGACGAAGTGCTTCGAGAAAAGGTAGGTAGTGCCCTTGCACTTCGCTTGGCTCGTCTTGGCGGGGTCACTACCGTATCCTGTATCATAATTTTCCTGCTGTCATTCCAATTATTAAAAGTCAGGGATAAGCTGTCTGTCTAAGGTAATATATAATTAAATACAGAAAACCGAAAATCGCCAACAGGTTTTTTATAAGTTAACACTGTTACATATAAATTTATTACTATTACTACTGTTATATATCCTCTTAAAAAAGAATTGAACGAATAACTCTAAACATGATTGCTCCCTCGCCACCAAATAAAAAAAAATATATTTTTTAAATGACAATGCTATCGCTTGTTTATGAAACCGTATGTGAACTTAAAAATAATAGTAGGTATATGTAATGAGTATATTTATTACTTACCCAGCAGTGTAAAAAGGCACACATATCAAGAGTCCTTGTAATTCTACCATGATTTATATTACGTTTAAACAGGCAAATCAACAATATACTAAACCGAACTCAACCAAAACATATACATTCTGCGTGCCGGATACATGCGTCTAAACAACATTTAAAAATTAAAAAAAAAAATTATGAATGGATTTTTTTTTCTGACACGTTTTAGTCTCAATTCGAGTTATTATAGTAATTGTCGGTTAAATAGTAATGAAAAGAAAATGCAAATCATATACCAGCTATCGAACCCCGTAGGATAGGTATGTGTTCTACACGAAGTTATACTAACACCACACCACACTGAACATTTACTGCGAATCGAAAAGTTTGACCTTGAAAATTGAAATTGGAATACTATCCTTTTGTTAAAGGTGTCCATATTTTTTTGTATCAATGGACATTCCTGAAAATAAGGCAAGTCAATTTTATTATCTTCATACAAGAAACACTTTGATTTTTACCACTATTTTTTTTTTTATTTCGCGCAGCGATATTAACGACGTCTACAATAGATGGCACCACCTAGCCTCCTCATACTTACCTAGAAACTTCATAAATAAAATATTTATAACCATTCATAACTAAGTAATAATCTATACTAATATTATAAATGCGAAAGTAACTCTCTTTTTTTTGCTGTTACGTTTTTACGACTTACTATTCAACCAATCATTATGAAACGTTGCATACACCTTGTTAGGGTTAGAGTCTGTACCGACCGGCCTTGCCCTTCAAAAGAATAGAGCAGGATTGTCTTTGCTCAGACAACCCATCTGCTCGTTTGCAAAAAACTTAAGTACCTAATAAACGCGTGATTTTACGTGGCTAAATATTGTCACGCCTCTGTGACATACAATAATGCTGGTGTATTAGAAGTATGCACTAGATTTATAGAACAATATTTTGGAATGTATAACTGTCAGAATGGGATGAAGTTTGATGGGAGCTGGCGTGGATGTCAGCACGGTTTGCCCAAGGAATATTAATTTGATCAAGAAATTTATTCAATTGTATTATTAATGTTAAATGTGCTAAGGTTGATGATTAATTATAGCCTTACGAGCTAGTTTGGGTTTTAATTATTCTCCTCTCGCTGATGACCCTTATCGATCCGGAAACCGAGGTTCCTGGGTCGCAATATTATACAGGGTGTATTTGAAAAAGGAACACTTATTAAAATCACTGAAAGGACATGAGTCTAGCATGCAGACACAATAAGAATTTTTGAAAGAAAACTATCCGTTTACAAGTTATGACCGTTTGAATTTTGAGGTATTTTTGCCTCCGTTGCTCATAAAAGCAGGTGGAACGCGTAAAGTTAAAGATTTTAATTTGTACACATTTTTTTTTATTTTGGAAGTATTTATTTAAAAAAAATTTGAAGTTACTTTTCGTGGACTTTCGTAGTAACGAAATGAAAAATTCCAAATAAAAAAAAAATCGATTTAAAATCTTTAACTGCACACATTCCATAAAACGGAGCCAAAAATACTTATTCAACACTAAAAGAACTTTTCAATTCGAACTGTAGTTCCTGAGATTAGCGCGTTCAACCAAACAAACAAACAAACTCTTCAGCTTTATAATATTAGTATATATTTTATTTATAATTTTGTCAATAGAAGCTCTTTTGAAATTTTATCTGAATATTGGACGATTGTAAATACTTCTTTAGAAGAGAAATATAACTTTCCCCTGTATAAAACTATTTACACAAAAATTTCTCTATTTTTTAATGTTCAGAGAATAACAGTGATCAGAGTGCGAGTGGTCGAGTGCAATCAACAGATTTGTGCAGTCTTCACACTTCCAGTAAGTATTTTTTTTTTATATTATTGGGGGCAAACGAGCAGACGGGTCACCTGATAGTAAATGACTACCGCCGCTCATGGTAACTCGAGACTCACAAGTGCGTTGCCGCCCTTTAAGGTGAGAGTAGGAGGAGAGGGGGAGGGGGGAATAGTGGGGAGAGGAGGAGGAGGGGAAGGACGGGTATAAGGGAGAGGGAAGGGTTAGGGCCTCCGGTAACCTCACTCACGCGGCGAAATGCAATTCACTGCCGGTTTTCTGTGAGGCCGTGGTATCGAGCGGGGTCGAGCCGGCCCATACGTGCCAAAGCATGGCTCTCCCACGTTAAGAGAGAGTAACAATTCGTTTTACAATGTAGCCACTTATATTATATTTTATATTGTGTGGATAATCCGTATAATCTAGATCGGATCCCATAGCCTGCAGTTTTTCCATTCACATGCAATAAATATTTTCTTTTTTTCACTTTTATAAGACTTTTCTTTTAATGGCAATTTAGAAATATTATTACTATGTACTAAATTTATTTACTATGTATTCAAGATGAAGTGGTATGGGGAGCCACTGTGTACTGAAATATAGGCTATCAGCCTAGCTCAGTTCCAGAAGCCACAACTAATTGCAACAGATATAAAACTACTTGTGCATAACAAAATTTGTGTAAACTTTAAAATGTTTTGAGACAATAAATATTATTGTATTCTTAATAGGTCTTAGGCGTGTATTTTATAATTTCACAGTATATTTCATATACATAGTTTGAATGTCAAAAAGTAGTTCCAATGACATAAAAATAAAGAAGTTACATTAGTGTCCAGATAAACGATATTTTATGGTTACTGTCAGTCGTATTTCGTAAGTGAGAAAGAGTCAGAGTATTGTACGAAAGAGATGCAATTTCAGCAAAGGTCATTCAAACCGATTGTATGAAAATGTTCGGCGTGTGACCTCCAGCAGGTTTAGACAAGTGTCTAACGTTTCTTAGCGTTTCCATTTCTAAAAACGTTGACGCTTGAAATGCTTTGAATTGGTGGTGCCCAGAAATGATATTTGAACCAACAAGTTCAGCTTTATACACTAATTCAACAATCAATATTATTTTCGTTGCTGTTAAATCTGTAACTACAGATTCATATGGCTTCACAAAGTTTCCTTTCTTAGTTAGACCAGAAGACATTCTGGCACTACGTATTGTACTACTTCTCCATTTATATTTTGTATTTTTTGTCTTCTGCTATTCCGCCTTCTGACCAACGTGATAGTGATATGATACATATGTCTTTTAGATTTTACTACTAAACTTGAATTATTAATAAACTCATGTTTTTTTAATGTTACATCCTCAGTTATAATGTCTACGATTTTAGCTTTGTAGACTTTTATGCTTCTTTGAACTGGCTCCCATTAAAATCTTTGAAATAAATTACAGTAATTTGTAGGGTCCTGTAGAAATGTCCTTTGGCTCTTTGTCCAGTTCAATTTTCATCCCTTTATTCAAATTTTCATGTTTGTTCAAATTAACAGTTACATTTACCATTACTTTTGCCCTAAGAACATTTTTATACTGACCACTGAATTTGAATTTATACCATATTTCTAAAGTCTTTTTGATTAATCAATGTTTTTTAAACTGTTTATCCGTTTAAACACTAACTTAATTTACATATTTTTCAATATGTAACTTGTCCTTTTAATTTTCTTTGCTTAAATTTTAAGAATACGGTTTTATCGCAGGTTCTATTTAAATATGTACTTGTAGCATTCTACTGTAGTATGTTTAAAATTAAATTAATCTTCTCAATATGATGTAAATGTCTTTCTATGAAGAAAACGTAAATCGAAATAATTACATTGAATGACATTGCTGTTGGGTCGCGGAGTTGACCCAGTTATCTTATAATGCGTAATGTCTACGCATTAAAGTATAATATTGTGTAAACAAATATGTTCACGGAGAAAATAGTTATGTCTGTCAGTGTTTAAAATAAATATTTACCTACGAAAAGATTTGTTGGTCCGAGGAAAGCACCCTGTAGGATGCCAAAATTGAGGACCAAATATTTCAGGTTCCAACTAAACACTTCAAAAATCTTTCGGTTTGGTATATTATGTAGATGACGTTTTCTAGGTCACAGAATTGCTTTAAAATATTTTAAATATATAACGACATCCCATTTTAAGACTTAGAATTTCAGCAAAGTATACAAATTACGAAACAATACCCTATTTTTCATAAAAGTGAATCTCTTTATATCTTACAAAAGCTAATGTAGAGGTATGAAAGGCTAAGTTTTGATATTATGTTCTTTGAAATACTTTGAATAATGTAAGTCACTGAGCCGAGCTGAATCTTTTAAAACTATATTCTATAGTATTATAGCAATTAAGTTGCAATATTAATTTTAAACATGATATGTCTGAGAATTATGGGTTTTATAATTTTGTTGCAAATCTTGTCTTGTCTTGTCACGAAGTTTTCTAACATGAGTACTTTCTTATGTTTTGAAATCGATTAAAATGTAGAAATAATAGCCAACATAAATCCGAGATAAACAATATTAAAAATGTGGCATATGAGAAACCTGTTGCTTATAACAATAATGAGAAATAATTAAAACCAAAATTCAATAGACCAGTCCAAGAGGCAAATAATGATCAGGAAGTTCTTAACTATATAAAAAAAATTGTTACGATGTACATAGGTCAATGGTCACATTTTATCACTGCCAATCTTTAACAACCAAATAACAACTCGAACAGATCAGTTTAAATTATAACTCAAGGTGATCAAAATGAGTTTAAAATACTTTTTTCTGTTCATGTTATTAGAAATAGTGACGGCAAAAATATCAATTAAAGCTGATGTAGATAATACTGGCAATGTAACGTTAACTTATTCAGGAATAGAAGTAAGTGTTATTACAGACGATGACATAAAACTATTTCATATCGGTGATGCAACTTTAAAAACAGCAGTGAGTAAACATTATGGAAGTGGAAAACCGAAAACCGTTTACCTCAAAAGTCCTACGCCCTGGGGCGATTTATATAAGACGTATCATTGGGAACAAGTGTCAAGAGTGCTATCGATAAAATCAGCGAGAGTGAAGGGCATTACTAAGAATCCTGTTGTAGTGATGTCCCAAGACTTCGAGAATCTATCAAATCAAACAATAAAAGTCAACACAGGGATATCACATTCAATCGAGAATACACTAACAACGTCGTGGTCAAAAAATAAAGAGTTTACCGTATCACAAGAGATATCTTATGATGTGAATGTAATTTTTGCTAAAGTATCTGGTACAACTGGTTTTTCTTATACTACGAATTGGGGAGTTAGTGAAGAGAAATCGGAAACTGTGACTATAGGTGCAAATACAGGTATGGAGACGGAATTAAAGCCGGGGCAAGCGGTGACTGCTGTCCTTTCAGCGAACGCTGGTTATCTGGAGATAGAAGTAATACATAAAATGTCTTTAAGAGGTAATTTAGCTGTGAATTACAAGAATGCGTTCAAGAACCATCATTTTTGGGGTCCTCCTATACTGTCTGTTTTAAGGAGTGGGGGTATTGCTACTGAAAAAACTACATCAGAGACCATTAAATTCGGTTATCATATTGATGCTTCCCTTAAAGTGTATGACAAAGTTACTGGACTACCTTTGTAAATATATGCTTTACACATGAAATAAAAGATATGAGAAATATTTCAGGTTTTTTAATTCTTTTAATTGAAGGAAATAATTCTAGGCCTAGTAGGTTTCTAGAAGTTGATATCCCTGTCCTATTGGGCTTTCCAATCACAGAACAAAAATAAGGAGATGTGACCTCCGATATTTATCCGAGCAATTTATGTAATAGACAATCGTGATTCAACTAATACAATGACGTTAGTATATCAAAATATTTATGAAAACCCGATTTAACTTTATAAAAATAAAGATGAGTTCTATAAAAAAAGTGTTATACATTCTCGTCATACACGTAATAAACATAAACTTATTGTACCTGCTCCAAGGCTCCAAAAAACTCGTTTCGAGATCAATGTTTGCGATTCTATAAGACAATCACAGATAATATTCAAATGGTGTGTCTAACGATAAATAACTTTAAGTAAAACGACAACTTTGCCTTCCGCGCTATAACTCAGTAGTGGATTATATACAAGATAAAAACGCTTGGGATTGAATTATTTTAGATTAACAGGCTATTTCATATATGTACTCAACATAAAATGTAATATGAGTAAATATGTTTCTTATTTTCCATTTCTTATGTTTTTCTTTTGTTCTTTTTTTTTTGGAACGAAGTTCCTTATTGCACGTTAAAATGCTGACCGTGAATTGATTTATTTTATTTACGCCATCTGTGGATTCTGCGCGATGCTACTGTAGTTTGATGTTGGCTGGATACTAATTATCCATGTTCACTTTCATACTCGCAACTTTCACACATGACGTGATTTTAATTTCGTGTTTTTCCAATATTTATTATATTTTGATACAATTTATGCAATCCATTAAATATATTTATATTTAGCGAAATGAACTTCATTCCAACCGGGTTTCATTCCAAAAGACACTTCACGCGATTTTTTTTTTTTATTTCAGTTTGAAGTAATTTTAGTTTATTTACTTAAAATTTTAATAACATGAGTATACCAAAAGAAATGATGTAATAAAATTTAATTACATACATTTTTTAAATATAAAAATCAATGTAGGTTTTTTAGTTCGTATTCATGCGCTGCTGCCGTGCCATTCATCAGATCATCATGAAATGTTGCATACACCGAGTGTAGTGGGTATGAATCCCATACGGGACAAAAATTTGTGAGATCCACAAATGGTTGTTCCAGTCTGGGTGTTCTTTGTGTCCGTTGTTTGAATGTGTGTGAAACCCCCTCGCGACACAGGAATATTCCTAATGCGGGAGTTGTCAAAATCTACCTGTGGGATTTGAAAAAGTCTTTTTGCATCTAACAGACCAATTCTTGAGGGAGGTTATAAGCTATTAAACATCACGCTACGACCCTTAGCAACGTAGCAGTGACCATAAATGTGGATGAAATTGCGGAGAAGTAGAATAATAATGTCTATTCAATATGTTTTTTTATAGGATAGAGAACGAGCAGATGGATCACCTGCAACTCAAGAGTCACAAGTGCATTGCTGGCGTCTTTAAGGTGGGAGTAGGAGAAGGGTGGGCGTAGAGGAAGGGGGTGGGTTAGGGAATCCGGTAACTTCACTCGCTCAGCGAAACACAACGAAATCATTGGTTCACGACGGTTATCTGTGAGGCCGTCATGTATATTTACCACTGCTTCTGCCACTATAAACATTGGAATACCTATCGTTATCCATCACTTCACCGGGGTTTTCGGTGGGTGACTATCGGGTCGGAATCGACCGACTAAAACCACACGGTGTGCCATATTGCGTCTAAAACAAGAGGGATCCGGGAACACAGAACCTCACAGAAAACCGGCAGTGAAGCAATGCTTGCATTACATTTCGCCGCTTGAGTGAGGTTACCGGAGGCCCTTACCTTTAATAAAAAAAAAAGGCCCTTACCCTTCCCTCTCCCTCTCTTTTACTCCCACCAACTACCACCCTATCAAATCTTAACGAACTTAATGCTTGATTGGATTTGCCATCTATGCCATTTCGTTTTTTTTACCGACGAAAAAAATAGGAGGTTCTCAATTCGACCGTATATTTTTTTTTTATTTATGTTCAGCCCTCTCTCCGTTATTTATGAACCGATTTTGATTATTCTTTTTTTGTTAGATAGGGTATACCTCAAGGGACCTTGACATGGGACCAATGTCAAAGCAGTCAGGATCTGATGATGGGATCCTAATAAAACTAAAAGAAACCCTCGAAAATTGTAGGAACGAATAGTGTCTCTGTTTACTTTTCATTACTTTATCAGGTATTTGCGTTCAGAAATCATCACATCAAATAAAAATCTTTTTAATAAAAAATCAAACCGACGAAAATAACTAAAAAGCAAGAAAGAAATAAACCCCTTTTTTTGCACTAAATATGATGATCTTTAGTGAAATATGGCGAATAACTGCCGAAGAGTTGCAAGACGCGCATCGATCGGGTCACGTGTCCTGAAGCGAGTTTAACATTTTTTACAAATTCCAAAAAGTGCACAACGCCGTTAAAGAAGTTTTCAGTTCAAAAACTCCCAATAAAGCAAACAGAATGACCAGGCCCCGAGTCTCAGACAGCCCTGCTATTCCTGGCTACGGTAGAGGTCACTGTATCTGAGGGTTAGGGGTGCTAAGAATCCCCGGCAAACGTCCGGTCAACAAACCCTTCGACGAAAACTGGCCCTGGTAACAAACAACATTCGCACAGTGAGGAGGCGAACAGATTGACGATGATGAACCAGAAAAATGTAAAAAAACAAAATCAAAATTATTTATTTCAAGTAAATCCATTGTAGATATTTTTGAATTGTCAGGAGGAGTCAGTCAGTATAAGTCGGTCATGAAGCTAGTCGCCTGTTCCAAAACGTAGATCCTATGGAGAAGAACAGGCAAGAAACTCCAAGGACACTCTTTTCCAACATGTTTTATTTTCTTTTTAAAGTTATTTGTTACATTGCTTATAAGCGGAATTTAATGTGAGGACAATGTAACATAATATTCTTCTAAAACGAAAAATAAAACCACAGAGCTGCTAGGCAACATAGAAAATTAACATAATACTTGTGAGTACACAATTCTTACATGTACAATTCAAATTTTTGTAATTAACAAGAATTAAAAAGCGTATCATAACTACAATGTGAACAGTATATAAAATTAACAATGTCAATAATAATAATCAAAATCAAAATATCAATACGTAAGATAAGAAACAAGACGAGTACTCATTGACAGTGTGACTGTGGAACAGGACCGGCATTTTGCCAAGCATTTTTATCATCTGAATAATGATCTAGTTTATAATATGCTCGTTTACATAGTTTTGTACAAGTTTTAAATTTCTTCGCACTTAGTTGAAGAATATGATCAGGTATTTTATTATAGAATTTAATGCAGTACCTACCCCATAAAAGATGTTTGCACTTTAACCTAAATTTTGGTAGAACTAGTTTACAACATAATTACATCTTTCACGCCGTTTTGTAAAGATATGTAGATGTTTTCTACCATACATGATGTTTTCATAAATATATTGACAAGGCACCGTCAGGATATTAATTTCCTTAAATAAATCCTTAAGGAATTCGCGACTACGTAGATTGTAAATGGCTCTGATAGCTCTTTTTTTGCGGAATAAATATCAATTCTATATCTGCAGCACGCCCCCATAATAATATACCGTAAGACATGACACTGTGGAAATAACTAAAGTATACTAGTCGCGCAGTATTTGTCTGTGAATTGGCGGACTTTTCTTACAGCATATGCTGCAGAACTTAGCCGCTTCGAAAGAGATATTAAGTGAGGGCCCCATTGTAATCTCCTTAGCGATATCCCTAAGAAAACAGTTTCATTTACAAAATCTAACTTTTGCTTATTTAATAAGATGTCACATTTACTATGTTTAACATTAGGCAAAGAGAGAGAGAGAGTTTTTTTCCCATTTAGCACTAAATTGTTGGCAGTAAACCAACCATGTACTCGATGAATAATATTATTTACATCGTCAAAGCTATTGGCTTGTTTTTCTACTTTAAACATTAATGATGTGTCATCAGCAAATAATACTATTTTGGGTTTACTATCTAGTAAATGGGGAAGATCTTTAATATGGACGAGAAAGAGAAACGGGCCCAGTATCGATCCCTGCGGGACGCCCATTTCCAATTTTGACTTTAATGAATTGACACCATTTATCTGAACCTGCTGTTTTCTATCACTCAGGTAGGATTTTAGCAAACCGAGGGCTTGTTTACAAAGTCCGTAATGCTCAAGTTTTAGTAGCAACGTTTCATGATTTAGGCAGTCAAATGCTTTTGAGAGGTCACAAAAGATACCGAGAGCTACCTTAGCTTCCTCTCAGGCGGTGAAAGTATTCTATACCAAGGTAACACCGGCGTCAGTTGTTGAAAGAGAGTGTCTTTGGAGTTTCTTGCCTGTTCTTCTCCATAGGATCTACGTATTGGAACAAGCAACTTCACAGCTTCACGACTGACTTATTCTGATTGACTCATAATCTTGACAATTCAAAAATTATTTGTTTAATTGAAATATTTATATAGTTTTTATTAATTTAAATTATATTTCTATTATGGAAATAATTTTATTTAAAATACCTAACTACTGAAGTTTTTAAAACTAAGAAACTACATAATATATTATATTAAACATATCTACACGAGAAAAGCCGCAGGCGCATAGATAGTGGCTGGAATATTACTGATTATGAACAATATTTTAAGAAAAGAAGTAAAACAAATAATTTAATAGTAGAAAAAAGATCATGATTGCTTAGTCACTGCGGTAACACAGAGTCCGACCCAGTCGTCACCGTGCGTAAATACCTCATTTTGTAAAATGCAATTAAGGGAAATAGTTCTTAACAATTATGTATACAAAATACATTTTTCGAGCTACAAGCCTGTTCTTGATTCGCCCTCTAATAAAAAATACAGTTACATAACCATCCATGAGTAAGCCGGTGTAATCGTGTGAGGTGGCTGGGTCCAATGTATAGCCAAGGTCGTTATCGGATGAGGTTTCAGGGTCTATTATAATAATCAAAGTCGTCGGATATATATCAGTTAGAAAATAATATAGAAAAGATAACGAGTCGTAAGCGCATAGCTAGAAACGAAATGCGATTGCGAAATGTCATAGTTGAACATTTAGACGTAGTGATGGCGGTATTAAAACGATTTCATTATTAAAACACATATCTGTTTATTCTTTACATATATATGTAGATTTTGGTAGTCCATAAATAGTCGTTATTTTTTATTGTTAAATCTGAACAAAATAATGATAACAAAAGGACACCAAGACAAGAGTAGACTTTCATAACCGCATATAATGTCTATCGATTTTTGGGGCGAAATACCCTCACTTTCTTTCACATTAGGCGAGCGGAAATGCATTGATTGATTGAGTAATTTATTTTTATTGACTTTAGACTTCGTAGTTTTACGACCTTCTTATATAGTATATACTATAGGAATAATTTAGTTACAAAAAGGGTATTTTTTTGGTATTTACCACATTGCTGGGCAAACAAAAGCCATAAGTGGGCATATCCCTTTGACACATTCCACAGACGCGACTGTTAGAGCCATATAGTATAGTTATAGAAACCTTTTAATACAGTACACTACTTTAATTATTCTACTAAGTGCCTACATTGGTCCATCTACCGTCGACATTGACCAGAAGACAAGAAAAAAATACAAAGCTGTACCAGGATTTCAAGTCATCTTCACGTGACTTTGTAATTGAACAATTTGAAGATAGTGGCCATTGGACGTCCATCAAGTCGTCGTTCAGTTTGCAGTCTTCAAGCATAAGTTTACAAGACACAAATATCAGGACTACGGAACAGGGACAAATCACAATCATCGGAAGCAAATCCAGGTCTTCAAAGTGTCGTGGTGCCTTGTGATCATTCAAGAATCTCCATGCCACAGTCACCACCAGTGGTTTGCACAAAACCGTGAGATAGTTTCTCCTTCGTGAGATCCTTTTTCTTTATAGTCATTTCATATCTATCCCATCATTCAAATCATCGCATAAGCTTAATCATTATCGTTTTTACTCGTTACATTAAGCTTATTTAAAACCATCAATTAGTGTCAAGTCATTTAATTTTTGCGAGTCATTTACATAAAATCAATCTACCATTTTGTTTTTTAACTGTGAGCATCTTTTCATTCGCCATTCAGTAGGTAGATAGTTAATCATTTACATCATATTGAAATATGTGTAAAATACAATGAATTGTATTTTACATAATTTTCATAGCTTTACTTACTTTTAAGTTTATTTATTGACTTCAATAAACATACAAAGTGCCTGATTTTAGTCAAAGATCAATTTAAGCGTTTTTAAACTGCTACCTTATTTTTAGTAGGCTTTTGAATTAATAACGGTTGCTAAGAGCTAAGAGCGAGAGAGAGAACGGAAGCTAAGAGCTTGACTAAGAAACGAGCTTCTATTAAAGGAAGGCTCACACAATTTTCAACATTATTAAATCTCTAAATCTTGTGAAAAGTTAAGCGATGTGCAAATCATTGAAATCGAATACCGTCTAAATATTTTCGAAACCTTATACGAGAAATATGACGCATTACAGAATGAATTAGAAGCACTGGTGGAAGATCAATTAGCAGAGAGCGAAGAATTTTAAATACATACTACGGTTTGGTGGCTACTGCGCGCCATTTAATTGCACTCGCCCGAAAACCACATGCAGGGGAATCAAACACACACATACACAAAATTCTATCCGTTTACTTGAACTTTCGGGCAGTTATCATGATTGGCTAGAATTCAGGGACACATTTACCTCTATTATTCACAATAACAACAATTTTGATAGAATTAACAAACTACACTATCTTCGTGCATCCGCATCCTACACTATATTCAGTGCCGCTCTTGTCGTCGATAATCTTGACTTAGGATCGGAAAACTACGACGCTGCTTTGAGGTTACTATGTGAAAGGTATGACAGCAAATGACTGCTAGTCAACAATCATGTGCAAGCTTTGTTTAAAGTAAATTCTATCAATACAGAATCAAGTAAACCGTTACGGCATATCACTGACACTACAAATAAAAATCTTAGTTCATTGTCAACACTTGATCAGCCTGTTCAATACTGGGACACACTTATTATTTACATTATGGCTAGTAAGTTCAAGTCAGGTGACAAATCGTGAGTGGGAGGAGCACACGAACTCTTTATCTGAACCACCCACATTGAACATTTTTATTACCTTTTAAGCAACAGAGCTGACTTATTAGAGATACTCGAGGAATCAAACTCTTTAAAACTAAAGAGTACAGGCTACAACAGTAACAACAATATATTAAATAAAAGCTTTATGACATCTTCAGAAAAACTTAAAGGTCCATTATGCCCCATATGTCATTAAAATCATTTTGTGTTTTCATGTGAGAAAGGGATCTAAACCCTTCCGGTTCGGGTTCGTGTTAAAAGGGCACACAGCTTCAATGTCTGTATTAACTATCTTCGGCCAGGTCATGAGGTAGTCAAGTGCAAGTTGGGACATTTACGTTACAGCAGGTAGTTTGGAGAGCGGATAAGACACATCAGTAAAAAACGTTTACCTTGAATAGGCTAACGTATGGGACTGCATCAGCAGCTTTCTTGGCAACTAGGTGTCTAATTCAACTGTCTAAAGAGTGTCCCGACCCAGTAATAGCCTATTCAATAGCTCATGATTTTTATGTGGATGATTACTTGTCAGGGGATTCATCTATTTTACAGACAATAAACAAGTGCCGTCAAGTCGTTGCTGTTCTGCAGTCGGCCAAACTTAATCTGCGAAAATGGCAATCGAACTCGAGTGAAGTTCTGCAGGCTCTTTGCAACGATGTCAATAATTCAGACCTTACGGACTTCTGTCGTCATGATACCATGGTAAAAACTTAAGGACTCAACTGGAGATGTTCAACCGATACATTTACATTCTTTATGAACTTTACTCATACAGAAAAGGCAACAAAACGTCAAATTTTGTCTACTGTAGCACATATTTTGATCCTATTGGCCTAGTTGTACCGTGCATAGTAGAGGCTAAAATAATCATAATGCAGCTTTGATTGACAAAATGCTCTTGGGATGAGGCTATTCCCGTTGAGATTCAGTGTACTTGGAATGCATTTCAAGATACTCCACCTCTTCTTAACAATTTTGAAACTCTGCAGTGGATATTATGTGATTCGCCATCTTCTGTACAATTACATGTGGCGTGTGGATCTCCACACCTATATCTGTAAGGGTTCACCTTCTCACTGCTAAGATCAAGGTGGCTCCCATCAAACCAGTACCCCGTCTTGAGCTTTGCGCTGCATTGCTTGGTACTCGCCTATATCTTAAGGTAGGTATGTCAATCACTAACTTTACACATTGATGAACCTACGTTTTGGTGTGACTCTACCATCGTCTTAGGTTAGTTGTCTACATCACCATCACAGCTAAAGGCTTTTGTTCGTCATTGAGTCTCAGAAATTCAACACTTTATAGGAGCGGGTCGATGGCGTTATGTTCCTTCGCTTGAAAACCCTGCAGACCTCGCTACACGCGGACTTTGTGCTGAAAAATTACTATCTTCAAAGCAAGAGAAGCAACCTCATGGCCTGTCTTTCCTGACTTACATTTAGGAGAAGCGTACCTGCCGTAAGCTGTCACTTCTCACCATGTTAATGCTGTTGATATTGTAGAGAATTCATTTATGACATTAATTAAAAAATACTCCACCTTTAATAAATTGTAGCGTGTAGTGGCATTTATAGTGCGATTTACAAATAAGTGTAGGAAACCATCCTTTCAGTGTGGTCTACTCACAAATATAGAATTGACTGCTTCATGAAACCTTTTACTTAAACTAAGCCAACAGGAGTCATTCCCTGAAGAATATAGCTTGTTGATTGCAAATAAACCACTACCAAGGAAAAACAAACTTTTGTCACTCTCTCCATTTAGACACATCATCTAATTTGATTCGTGTGGGTGGCAGATTAAGTAATTTATTTTATGATTTTGACGTAAAACATCCTATTATTTTATCTAGTTCTCACATTATTTGTTTTCTTTTATTTGACATGTTTCAACTACGACCTTTGCATGCCGGACCTCAGCTCTTACTTGCCACGATAAGACACCGGTACCACCCCATAGGCGGTAGAAGCTTAGCAAAAAAGATCTGAACGTCAAGTGTTGTAGAGTTAAGGCTAACACTATTCAACGTATCATGGGTAACCTCCCAGAGCAACGGTTGCATCTAGAATTTCCTTTTTTGGGTATAGGGGTGGATTACGCCGGCCCTATCATGATAGCTGACCGTAAAGGTAGAGGCTGCAGGCTAATCAACTGTTTTATTTGTGTATTTGTGTTTAGCCACCAGAGCCGTCCACTTCGAACTTGTCTCAGACCTCACAAAGGAAGCCAGTATGAATCGGTTCATTGCTGGCACGCTTAGCTTAGCTGCACTTCTTTCACAGGATTTACATTTCAGTGATATCGACCCAGGTATCAACTTTTCTTTTATACCGGCATACACCCCACACTTCGGAGGGTTATGGGAATCGTCGTTAAGTCTTTGGTAGACTTAACGACGATTCCCACACCATTTCAGACGTATTTTAGGGTTAACAAATTTAACTTTTGAAGAGATGGCATCATGTTTGATACAAGTTGAAGCCATCCTAAATTCGCGACCTTTGACTCCCTTATCCAACGATCCTTCAGACTTTACTCTATTGACCCCTGCCCATTTCCTCATTAGACGTTCTTTAGTTATGACAGTTTATAACAGATTGAGAATCTCAACATCACCAGCTTACAAAGGTTTCGCAGAATAGAGCAGGTAAAACAACATTTTTGGACTCGTTTCTCTCATGAGTATATTCTGTGGCTTCAGGAGAGAACTAAATGGTACCGTTCTTCAGGTGAACTCAAGCCTTCAGCCATCATCAAAGATAAGAGTTCACCCCCTCTACTGTGGCTGCTAGGACGTATCGTTCGCATCCTGCCTGGCAGAGACAGCATCGCGAGGATCACCGACATCCGCATACGCAAGGATGTCATTCGGCGAACTTTTAATACCATTCGCCCTCTACCTGTATCAGCAATTGAAGACACTTCAACCGGGGTAGTATGTTGAGTCATGTACTCAACCGGCTGGATCACAGCGGTGAGGAGGGAGAGGTGCGGGGCGTGTCATCATCACGAGCGCCGGTATTGACGATCAGACAGACAGCTGTTATAAGCTTCGACGCCCGCACGTTGCGGGCGTCGAAGCACCTTATAATACAAAACAATATTCAAATTTGTAACGTTCCGCAGACGCGACTGTTAGAGCCATTTAGTACAATTATTAAAACCTTTTAATACAGTCCACTACTTTAATTACTCTGCTACGTGCCTACAATTCTCAGACATATCATATTTAAAATTAATATTGCAACTTAATTGCGATAATACTATGGAATATAGTTTTAAAAGATTCAGCTCGGCTCAGTGACTTACATTATTCAAAGTATTTCAAAGAACATAATATAAAAACTTAGCCTTACATACCTCTACATTAGCTTTTGTGAGATATAAAGAGATTCACTTTTATGAAAAATAGGGTATTGTTTCGTAATTTGTATGCTTTGCTGAAATTTGAAGTCTTTAAATGTAATGTCATTATGTATTTCAAATATTTTATAGCAATTCTGTGACCTAGATAGCGTCATCTATATAATATACCAAACCGAAAGATATTGGAGTGTTTAGTTGGAACCTGAAATATTTGTGTCCTCACATTTGGCATCCTACAAGGTGCTTTCCTCGGGCCAACAAATCTTTTTATGGGTAAATGTTTATTTTTAACACTGACAAACACATAAAAATTTTCTCAGTGAACATATTTGTTTACATAATATCATACTTTACTGAGTAGACATTAGGCATTATAAGATAAATGGGTCAAGTCCGCGACCCAATAGCAATGTCATTCATTGTCAATATAGTAATTATTTCGATTTAAGTTTTCCTCATAGATAAACATTTACATCATATTGAAAAGATTCATTTTAATTTTAAACATACTACAGTAGAATGATACAAGTACACATTTTAATAGAATCTGCGATTAAATCGTGTTCCCAAAATTTAAGCAAAGAAAATTAAAAGTACAAGTTACATGCTGAAAAATACGTTAATTAGGTTAGTGTTTAAACGGATAAACAGTTTAAAAAACATAGATTAATCAATAAGGCTTTAGAAACGGTGTAATTGCAAATACAGTGGTTGGTATAAAAATGTTCCTCTTGATTTTATTGATGTTACCAATAATTACTAGTGCAAAAGTAGTGGTAAATGTAACTGTTCATTTGAACAAAAATGACATTGTTATAAAATACTCTGGTAGTGACAAAAAAATTGTGACAAATGCGGAATTAAAATTATTTAACGTAACAACAGAAAATTTGAATAAAGGGATGAAAATTGAACTGGACAAAGAGCCAAAGGACATATTTCTACAGGACCCTACAAATTACGGTAACATATTTCAAAAATTTAAATGGGAGCCAGTTCAAAGAAGCATAAAAGTCTACAAAGCTAAAATTGTAGACATTATAACTGAGGATGTAACATTAAAAAAACATGAGTTTATTAATAATTCAAGTTTAGTAGTAAAATCTAAAAGACATATGTATCATATGGTTGAAAATACAGCACAATCACTTTGGTCAGAAGGCGGAATAGCAGAAGACAATATATTTTATTATATGGACTTTAATTTTACTTACGGCCATTTTAAATACATAAATAAATGGAGAAGTAATAAAACACATAGTGCCAAAATGTCGTTTGGACAAACTAAGAAAGGGAATATATTTATAAAGCCATATAAAGTTGTAGTTACAGATTTATTAGCAACGAAAATAATATTGATTATTGAATTAGTGTATAAAGCTGAACTTGTTGGTTCAGCTGTTGCGAACTATGCTAAATTATATGGTAAATATCATTTCTGGGCACCACCAATTCAAAGTATTATGAAGGCAGCAGGAATGAAAAATGAACTTCTAACCAAAGAAGAAATAGAGGTCAGATGCTTTGTAAATCCAAGGTTACAAGAGGTAGTTAAACCAGTACGTGAAATATATTTTAAAGACGGGGTTAAAGGAACAGAAAAGAGAAAAAAGAAAAGAAAAAAGTGAATAAACCTGCCAATATAAATCATTGTTTTCTTTATAGTTATCCTCTTAAATAATTACTAAAAACTACAAATGTTTTAGTTTTTGTTGGAAATTAGAAGTAATGACCTTTGGCAACTTCAGGGGTCGTGGCTTCGAATCCCGCTTTGTGCAAATATTGGTATGCATGAACATGTATATTTGCATATTAATCTGTGTGTTTCTATGCATAATATGTAAGACTGAACTGTCGGTTTAGTGGGTAGTGATCCTGACTGCTGAGCCAGAGGGGTTTGATTCCCACCCAGGACAAATAATTGTGTGACGAGCACGATTTTTTCTTCTGTTCCTGGGTGTATTTTATCTACAATATGTATGTATTTAGTAATATATAAGTATTTTTATCAGCAGTCGGATTACCATAGTACATGCTCAGCCTAGTTTGGGATCAGGCGGCCGTGTGTGAGGTGTCCCAAGTTATTATTATTCTCTTTATTACTCTTAAAACTTATTAAATAGTAGACCACCGACATCGGGTACCAAGGCACCGGTGGTTAGAGTTCCAAAGACAAGAACCTCCTATCTATACGTGCCGTGTCGAAGAGAAATGCGTTCTGCATCAGTTCCTTGATCCAGCCGTCTAAAGCGAGCCTCTTA
The DNA here is from genome assembly GCA_963859945.1 of Euplagia quadripunctaria. Classification (NCBI taxonomy): domain Eukaryota; kingdom Metazoa; phylum Arthropoda; class Insecta; order Lepidoptera; family Erebidae; genus Euplagia; species Euplagia quadripunctaria. The sequence goes on from OY982585.1 coordinate 4,366,632, forward strand.
AGATGTTGATCGAGTCTCATGTCATGACCATCGGCCACGTCACCCTAAAAAACTATGCAGCAAATCTGGAGAAGTGCACTGCTCGGTATACTTAAGCAATTTATCTCTTGGTACCAATAGTCCTACACTACATTCCATGTGCAGGTACGATTGAATTTTTTCCACCGTCATTGGGTATCTGATCACAAATATTAAAACGACCAATATTTTCACAATAAGGAGACTGAGGTCATCAGAGAAAATACATTTTTATAAAATTTAGAACAGCTTTTGACTGTGAGAAAATTGTTATAATTTCATAACGAAAAATACCAAACTATTACAATAAATCATAACACTTTTATTACTAACAACGAATAATTTAAATTATTTATTAGATAACTTCAACTTTTGGTTATTTTTCTAACATTTGACATTTAGGTAGAGTTGCCAGCATGTTATACTGTTTAACTACTTTATGGTCTCGAGTAATAATTTATTTTATTTTGAAGCAATGATTTATTATTTTAAATATGAATGAATAAAAGTTTTAAACTTTTTTTACTGAATATTATATAAAGGAATTATTAAAACTACAAATCTGATGAAATGAATGTACAAACTTGACAAGTTATATAAAATACCTTAAATGTGTGACGGTTAAATATGGTAACCTAGAATACCAGTTTTATGTAGCAAGTTATTATGTTGTTTTTGAAGTGGTGATTGCTGTTGTAACTCAATAAAAAATTCAATCACATAATATGCTATTATATTATTATGACATAGTATAAAAGATAAAAACACTAGGGTAATTTGATGTGTTTTGATCAACTAAAATAACTTTGCTTAAGTAAATTTCCGAACAGCTATGTCAATGTCATAGAAATGTCACGTTCATTCTTTTTGTCATTACAGTTACCTATCAAAAATCAAATGTCGTCAAGAGTTCGAAGGTTCGATACATGATTTGCATTTTATTTTCATTAATAATTAACCGACAATTACTTTAATAACTCGAATTGAGACCGAAAAGTGTAAGAAAAAAATTAGCGTAGTATCGACAGCCTTTCCATTCATCATTTTTTTTAATTTTTAATGTTGTTTAGACGCACGTATCCTATTGATTGTTTTTTTTTTGTTGAGTTCGGCTTAGTACATATATTGTTGACTTAACAAATTTGCCTGTTTTAACGTAATATTAATCATGGTAGAATTAAAAGGACTCTTGATATGTGTGCCTCTTTACACTGCTGGGTAAGTTATAAATAAACTCATTACATACTATTATTTTTAAGTCCACTAACGGTTTCAAACAGGCGAGCGATAGCACTCTCATTTAAAAAAAAACTTTTTTTTAAATATTTGGTGGTGAGGGAGCAATACATGTTTAGAGAAATTCTTTATTAGGGTAAAAATAACAGTAATAAATTTATATGTAACACATTATACTTTAAAAAAACTGTTGGCGATTTTCGATTTTCTCTATTTTATTATACACTAGCAGCGCCCCCTGGTTTCACCCGCGTAAGTCCCGATCCCGTAGGAATATTGGGATAAAAAGTAGCCTATGCGTTAATCCAAGTCTCCAGCTATCTACATACCAAGTTTCATCGCAATCGGTTCAGTGGTCTTTGCGTGAAAGAGTAACAAACATCCATCCATCCATCTATCCAAACTTTCACATTTATAATATTAGTGGGATTACAAAGACAGCTCATCCTTGACTTTTAATAATTGGAATGACAGCATGATGATATTGCTTTTAGCTTTCAATTCAAAAATAGAACTGAAAAAACATGGCCCAAAAATAATGTAAGGTGGCAGTAGCATAATATTTAAAGTCAACCCGGTTAAACCCCTAGCTGTGGAGAGTCTACTATCAAAAACACTGATGAGGAACCCCACCTTAACTCAATGTTTTAGAAGATAATTATAATATTAGTAGTGAATCCTATATTACTAAATAAATGATAAAATATCCTAAGTGTTATTAAAAGAAAAATGTGAATAATTAAAAAGAAGATAATCTATTTGATAAACCAACTTTTCTAAATTACATATAATCAAGTGCTAATTATTGTTTATCAGCTTATCTGTCTACATAGTAATACATCCTATTGTAATTTACCAGGGAGGATTAATCTTATCATATTATAATTTAGGTGTAAATCTCTTCTTATTGTATTTCAAGTATGATAAATTAATATTGTTGAATATTATACATTTGATAGTAAAATTTCTGTATCATGTTTAGGTGTAAATCTGTGGAGCTTTAGACAGTTATAATTAAGACATAACTTTTAACAGACCACAGAGAATATAAATTCTTTTCCACAGAAACCTATTATTAAATAATAATAACTCCACACATCTCGCACACAGCCGTCTGATGCCTAACTAGACAGAGTCTGGTAACCATATACCAGACTGCTGATAAACATACTTAAGTATATATTTCTAAATACATACATATTATAGATAAATTACACCCAGACACAGAACAAATTATCATGCTCATCACACAATTATTTGTCCTGGGTAGGAATCAAATCCACAACCTCTGGCTTAGCAGTCACGGTCACTAACCACTAGACCAACAGGCCAGTCGAGATTTTAGCTGTAAGCTTTTCCAAGATTTTTTTAGTTTGTGTAATCAGTTAAGTCACCACAAGTAAAGCTATAACAAAGCATGTGAAAAAACTTGTAATTTTCAGTATGTGGAATAGACTAAAGATTAAATGGATATCCGGCATCTATTGGATAGTAAGCTGAATACTGGATATTAAATTAGGAACTTTATTCAAGCTGCAAAACAATATAATCGCCATATTTACATTTCATTACAATATTAATAGAACAGGGTGCGGTGGAGGAACCTTATTTAAAAAATCATTAAATTAAAACTATTAGCGATATCATTGCAATTAATTTTTTTCTGACATAGTGGTACATTTAAAGTTATTTTCAATTACTTTTTGAAAACAATACCTTGAAGATTGCTTCTGTTCTGGTCAATTCAAACATTGAGGGAGTCAAAACCTGGAGTTTCGTCCGCTTTGCCCAACATGTACATGTCTGCGTCAATGTTTGCAATAACATCAAGAATAATGTTCTTCAGCTCATAAAGGATTTTTGAAAAATTTGCTATAAACGAAAGATTTAAGATACCGACTGGTGAAAATGTGCCTTGTCGGTAAAGATATCTGTACATAGAAGATAAGGGCATCATGGGGCAGTTAACGAAAGCTTAACACGCCGGTTTTCGTCAAATAAAGTCTTGTGGATTAAGTCTTTGCGTCACCACTAGTGTGTATGGATAAAATTATAAGTCTTCATAAAGAATTCACCATTGCTTCACTGCCTGTTTTCTGTGAGGCTGTGGTATCACTCCGGTCGAGCCGGCTCATACGTGCCGAAACGTGGCTCTCCCACGATTAAATTTAGTAATGAAGGAATGACAAATAAGAAAGGCCGGTAGAGAGTGACTACGCTGAAGGCAGGCAGACCTAATTTTATATGAAATTGCATTTTTTCTTGATCGTGAGGCTGGTACTGGTGTTTTTATTTGCTACCTCGTTAAAGCTATCACAGAAAGTGTCGTATGATTCGAAAGATACACCTGTCCTGACTCCTTTTATAAAGGTTTTTAGCCGGCGTTGAAAGTTAACTCCAGGATTGAAGGACTCGAGGCAATTTTTCAAAATAAATATTAATAATATCGTCAACTCATTCAGCTTCAAAAACCCCCCGTAGTTTGTCTTAAATCTTGTGTCGAGTAGTCAGACACTACGCTTAGCCCTCATACTTGGTAAATCAGGGCTTTGCTCAGTTTCTTCTTTATCTAATTATTTATGGCAGCAATGATTGGCGATCCACAACGTTCGGCCAGATATCCAGCCTCGAGGTTGGTCGGATATCCTGTATCCGGTTTCCGGCCAAACCGGTAACCGTTTCATCTCTAGTGTAGGAATTTTGGAACTCCAGGAGTGATTCAACCAGTCACCAAATGCCAATGTGTTGTAGTTTCTTTTAAATAACTAAGTTGTCTGATGGTAAGCAGTTACCAGTGTCTGTAAAGACTGTAAACTCTCATAACAGCATTATTGCAAAAATTAAACTGTCAGTCGTATGACTGCACGTCAGAAGTGAAAACATAACTTACATTTTACATACACACACGAACACGTCTGTATACTTGTATCTGAGCGTGACGGTCACGCGAGTTCAGTACTTTTCCCCATACCAAAAATTCCCAACGTGTCTAAAGAAGTTTACATTTAAAAATCCCTTAAACACTGCTGCACAATACAGGCATTTGAGAAAACCACTCATGATACAACAGGCATACATGTTTGGCAACACCGAGTATGTATGGGTTATTACATAGTACTAGCTTTGCCCCGCGGTTTTACCCGCGTAAGTCCCGATGCCGTGGGAATATCGGAATAAAAAGCGACACAGCGATACATCCATACAGCCATACGTCCATACATCCTCACAAACTTTCACGTTTATAATATTACTAGGATGAAGTGGGTATTCTGATAGTATTGTGTTCATTGCTTGTGAGAAAAGAAAGAAAGAATTGAAAAATAGGGCAGATTATGACGACGATAATGAGATTTTTGTATGAAATACATGACGGCATGACGTCACGCCTTACGGTTGTCAAATCATCCACTTTGACGGTTATGAAATAAATGAAAAGTCTTAAAGTAAAACTCGTTCACAATTTTCACACCATTGCAAGTCATTTTATTGCCCGACTTGGCGAAATAATTTATTTTGAGCATAGGTATCTACGCAATTACTTTGTCAGGTAACAAAAACTTAACGAAAATATTCGCATACAATTTGTGCCGCCATCTTATATACTTAGGTAAATAAATTCAAAAGACTTCATAATTAACCGGAAAAGACACAAGAATAATTTTGATTACAAACCTCAAACTCATTACTATTCAAATGTTCTTGAAAATATTTTATTTGTGTTATTTGTGACCGTAGCCCCAAGGTTAAAGGCTGATTCACACATATCAGTGAAATCACAGTTCCGGCACAGTTCCGGCACAGTACCGGCACAGTACCGCCACCGAAATAATTATTCTTTCATATATTCTCTATGAACGCATCCACACCTGTCAGTGTCAGTAACGGCACAGTGCTCTCAGTGACAGTGCCGTCACTGACACTGAGAGGTGTGGATGCGTGCCGGGACTGTGACTGCACTGATATGTGTGAATCGACCTTAAAGGATTCACTATGTTATGTACATTTTATTATGCTTTTTATTAAAAAAAAAAACAAATAAACATACAAGTTACATCTTTATACTACAGAGAATATTTGTATATTCTTTATAGTACAAAGATTGTTAGTTATGTTATTCTTCTGCGTAATTCCTAAAATACCAAAAACACCTACGTAATATAATTTTTTTTTGTGTTACAAAGGTTTTTACCTTTGTAACACAAAAAAAAAGTAATTTCTGATGATTATGAACATATCATTATGAAGCGGCCTTGTTGCATGTAATTTTTTTTTTATTGGTTATGCATGTTTATTCTAATATAAAAAAGCATGAATTTGTTATGCATACAGTGGGACGAGTATGTTTAAAACCAGCACCAATTATATTGATTGATGAATTTATGATTTAACTACTGCGTAAAAACTGAATTCATATATTTATATTATACCGACACGTGTCCTGTAAAGCACTTAATTACTCAAGTATTGTATTGCCTTTCATAAAACAACAAATAATCTAAAATATAGTAGAACCTTTCCCGCCTTTACTACGCTATGCCACTCAGATGGATGATTATTGATTATATTATCGATATTTAAATGGCGATATACCTATCGATAACATGCGATTGCCAAAAAACTTCTTACACCTGCCTTCCACCTTCTAACCAGTTTTTTGAACAGTTGTCTGTTCAAGTTCTAGGTGTCCTACGTCAAAAGAATCTAATTTTTTTTTGTTCTTTTTGTTGTGATATTTTTTAAATATTTTTTATGTTTTTTACAGAGTATTGTTAATAGGTGCTTCGATATCTGCGAGCATCTTCGTGTTCCACGTGGGTGTAGTACCCCTTATATTTAAGTACTCCAAGTCATTCAGAAGAAACCTGGTCTTCGCTAATTTTGGTATTTAATATTTCTATTTGTATGCATTTTGTAACATAAAAGAATCTTGTAATTAAATTTTTACACACTTGCGTACGTTAAAATGAGTCGGCGTTTTGTATATGTACGTCTATTCAAGTACAATCGATAATTATAATAATCATTGAACTGCATCACTCAATATTATAAAATAAGGTCAGACACACAGTTCACACAGCGTTCACACAGACAACAAGAAATGGAGAGGCCATTTCTGTCTGTCTGTCTGAACGCTATAAACGTATAAGTACCGAATGGATTTTCGTACAATTTTCACTAATGGATAGAGTTATTCATGATTAAGGTTTTGGTGTATAATTCATTAAGGTTTCGTATAAATTTGCTAAATTAACGATTGTTGAATGTGTCGGAAAAAATCATGACTGCGAGCTTTGTCGCGTGTGCCGCGTAAACCAATAGAGTTATAAGAAAACAATGTATTACGGAATTATTCCTCTTAAAAAGATCGATTAAAATATAGCATCACTATACGTGTATATTCTAAGATAAACACACAATAACGAAAATCTATTGTTAAAAAATACTTGAAACATATCTTAAAATTAAGCGTTTTTTATGGTATCTTTATTTTATTTAATTACTCCATCATTTTCTGTATTTCATTTAGAAGTGTGTCTTTCATTTTAATCTAACAGACATACTCAATGCTCAACGCAATATAGTTCAGTCTACAAGTTAAAATACGTGTTAATTCTTGTACCCGGTCCTAAAAATATGTGCGATAGCTCATTCGATTCGGAATGACGTCTAGAAAAAGGTATCTCTAGCATTTATTAGCACGTAAAATATTGCAATTGTTATGAACAAAATAAGAAGGAAAAAAAAGATATTCAGTTTTTCACCAAAAACTCAAAAACTATTGTCGTCGCCACATCAAAAACTCTTATTTATTTTATTAAAATTAGGGACAAACTATAATAGATGATAACACAGTTCACTATTTAATAAGAATAAGTTAATAGACATTATTTTGACTGGCTATACCGGTAACGCAATACTATTGGTCGATTGATAAATATTAACGAATAGTGGGATTATAAAAGGGTAGGAATACTACGAGAACTATTGTCTTGAGTGCGAAGAGTGGTACGAAGAATTTGGCAGTTCCTGTAGTTAGTGTTTTTCATATTTTATATCAGTGGTTGTGAGAATGTTTCTAACACTATTAATATTTAATTTTTATTCAAAGCCGAAAATAGGTCTCCGCGCGGCCGTTCCGGTATGAGCGCAACGCCGCCATCGCTTGAAACAGTATATCACACATAATACATTTTTTATAGTATTAAATATTAATTTAAAATTTTGAAAAATTATGGTTTCATCAAAACAGAAAAAAGAATAAAGTTTTTCCGATTGTCTCTCACTCTCTCTCTTTCAAAGTCTCTTGATTGAATTAAAATTTAAGTGGTTGCGGGTTCGAACCCCACCCAGTGCACTATCGTCGTGAACCCACTCCTAACACAAGCGTTAAGCTTAGCTGGAGGGGTTAACGAGATTACTAGTAATGTGTGACCCACGTTACTAGTAATCTTTATTTAAAAAAAAAATGTTAAAATTACTATTTCCCCAATCGTCAAACGCAATGGCTATCGGCCCACAAACAAACGCAAGTGTTAAAGTATAAAATAACTTTCTCTTATACATATTTATTATTCCGTGTAGGTATGTAGGTATTAGCCTGTGACTTGGTTTCTCTTCGTCTACCTTAAACACTATTTTATTATAATGTTTATTAAAATATATTTATAAATATAAAATATAATCTATAAATTAATACGTGAAGCGAAAACTTTGGATCCCTTTTTTACGAAAATTGGGCGGACGGAGGAGTATGAAATTTCGCACACTTATAGTTTATACAGAGAAGAAGTGACGAATGCTAAAATTTTTGAACAATATTTGCTACAAAGTTAAAAAAAAATGCAAAAACGGACACATACAGCTATGAGTGTCCAGTATATATTTTGACCTGTCATGGTACAAAAGTCAATGACAGGTCAAGTAATATTGGCCGATGAAATAAACCATGGTCGAAATTCGACCACCACGCGATCTCTAGTTATATTAAAATGGCCACTACGGCTCGTTGGGGTTTCGATTCCCACAAGAAACAAACATTTTTATGATCCCCAAATTTGTATATGTTTGTAAAAGCCCCCACTACACGCCCCGTATAAATAACCGACAAAACGTATCTAAAAGGATTTAGAGGCACTGCTTTATATAGTGTTTTTATTATAACTACTTAATTTCGCTTGAAGGACTCCCCTATATTGTAGAAGATTTTAATATTTGTATATGTATTTCTATGTCAAATGTTATTTTGACAGTACAATGGCCACTATACTCCGACTTAGAAGAACCAAAATCGTGTGGCATCGAAGGAGCCCGCAACCTGAGCATCGAATACCAGTCTAAAATTGACAATTGCAGGGTTAAAATCGGTAAGAAGTTACATTTTTGCGCCACTTTTCATATTTTAGAACAATACGTTACATTGTCCTCACATTTTATTGGCGCTTATAAGCAATATAACCAGATACTCATAAAAAACATGTTAAAAAGAGTGCCCTTGGAGTTTCTTGCCCTTTCTTCTCCATAGAACAGACAACTAGCTGCACGAATGACTTAGTCTGACTGACTACTACTCCTGACAATTCGAAAGTACTTATAATAGGTTCAATTGAAATATATATATTTTTAAACGAGCAGACGGGTCACCTGATGGTAAATGACTACCGCCGCCCATGGGCACCTGTAACTCAAGAATCACAAGTGCGTTGCCGCCCTTTAAGGTGGGAGTAGGAGAAGAGGGGGAGGGGGGGAAGGACGGGAATAAGGGAGAGGAAAGGGTTAGGACCTCCGGTAACCTCACTCACGCGGCGAAATGCAATGCAAGCATTGCTTCACGGCCGGCTTTCTGTGAGGCCGTGGTAACGAGCGGAGTCGAGCCGGCCCATACGTGCCGAAGCATGGCTCTCCCACATAAAATGATTTTGATTTGAATTGAATTATCGTATACCCGCATCTAGTCCACAACAGGTTGTTTACTTAATGTCAATTTACCGGTTACTAGCGATATTTATTTGTTTTTGTGTGCTTCGAACATTACTTATTCTTCACAAAAGAAATTTCTTATTTCTGAAAACTGAGATATAAACTTAACTATTTACTGATTATATATTATTTACTGAGTATCTCGCAATGTAAGTTTTCACACCTATAAGTAATAATCGCAATACCTCGGCTCTTCGAGCGCTTCAACTTTTAAATCACTTTTTGTGTTACGACTACGACGAACACAAAAGGATGTCATGTTTTTCTTTGAATGTACAAAAAAATATTGACTAGAGTAACTTGGTATATATTATCAGAAGTTATTAATGATTCGTTGAAGTTTTTAATAATGGTTATAAAAAAGTAAAATACATTAATTTTTTCAGGCATATGGCACATCTTACCAAAGACAATAAATGAGAGGCTAAAAAACAATTTCAACACTAATGTAGACAAGGAAGAACTAAATAAGATAATGGATGAAGAACTGGTCAAATCCAAGACCCCAATAATATTGTATTGTCATGGTGAGTCCAGTATATATTTTAATTAGAATAATGTATATTTGTTTATACGACTAAACGACATCTTGGAGCTGATCTGATGATGGAGCAAGGAGGTGGATAATGGAACTCTTCAGTGGCTAGTAGTAAACCCCTCGAGTTTGGGCTCATATGATTCGCTTTGACGAGTCCAACAGATTGGGCTTGGTAACGCTGGTCTGATGATGACGCCAAGATGTGCTGAGTGGAACTTTTTTCAAATTTTAAAGTAAGATTCACACCGAACGGGCCACGCCGGAGCGCGTCGAGTCGCGCCTCGGTAGCCGAGCGCCAGTGGGCGGAGCCAACCGTCCGTGACGGCAAGAAGTTCCATGCAAAATTAATTTCAAGTAATAAATATAAAGTTCAATTTCCATCACTGTAATAAAAACGCGCTTCGGGGCGGCCCCTTCGGTGTGAATCGTACTTAATATGGTTCGCCATGACAGCCTGTTTTTTAGTTTTATTAAACTATGATTGATGGCATGCATAGTGTTAATCCAAAAAAAAATAGTAAATTTCCTATTTTCCCACCAATTGTATTTTGTTTGTCCATCTTTTTTTTCACGCAAAGGTAGGTCGAGAGTTACACCGTTGTGGCGGTATTTTGAAGACCAGGTTCTGAAGGAAACCTAAGGCAATTACAAATTGGAAGCTAGAGCGATTATATTTTAAATTAAAATTAAATTTCTTTTCAACCAAAGACCGTTAATTCATGCTTTTGCACGTTTTTTTATGTAATAATTTGAGCGCGATATAAATTATTTGAAGCTGTTCAATGACAATTTCTTGGAATAATATTTTCTAATCTATTGGTACGGTAACCGTATGCTTATTACAGAATAGAAAGTTATTTTTCTTACACGTTTCGTACGTTTCGACCAGGTTGCACTGGCCGTGGTCACAGGCTGGCTGGTCGAAACGTCAGGTAATTCAGAGGTATATTATACCTTTTCGTGATCGCGTTAATTCCCGTAAATACATAATTATACCATGGAACGCGAAAGTTTAAAAGTTAGTATAGTAAACAGTTATTTTTCTTAAAAAAATAATAATAATGCAAGTTAAATTTAACATGACGTTGCAGGAAACTCGAATTCCCGCGCAGCCCCTCATAGGATAGAACTGTATCAGTTCTTCCAGAGAATGGAGTTCCACACCATCGCATTTGACTATAGAGGTAAGAGTTATCTTGCTAAAGACTACGAAAGGTGTCGGGGGTATCAAGGGTATAATCATGAGCATTCCCAGGAGGAGGTTTCTCTCCCAGCTTTTAAACGACGACGGTTATTAAAGTGGGAGATTCAGCTCAAGATATTTTTGTTTTACCTTTGCGGAAGTCTGTCCTTTCTTTTTACTACACCCTCTAGCTGCGGTGGCGCCACCTAAATACACACTTTCGACGGACACTTTCATATGTACAGAGACTATTCTTCTTAGTTCTACTCTCTATAATATACAGTGTAATAGAAAGGTTATGTGTTGCCGACAAATAGTTTATTTAGCTTAAAAAAATAGTGTTGCCTTATGTTAATTTAGTTTAAAGTCTGTACAAATATTTCGTCTATGATTTCTAGGTTATGGCGATTCGACAAACATAAAACCCAGCGAGCCTGGTGTCGTAGAAGACTCACTGGTGGTGTACGAATGGCTTCATGACACCATGGGCAAGGATTACAAGCCACCTATCTTCGTGTGGGGACATTCACTAGGTATGTAAATTTTAAGGCGCTTCAAAAAAGTCTGTCTATATTAAAGCGGCGGTAGCGTAATGGCTAAGGCGTCGGACTTGCGATCAAGTGGTTGCAGGTTCGAACCTCACCCAGTGTACTACCGACGTGAACCCACGCCTAACACAAGCATTTAGCTTAGCTGGAGGGGTTACTAGTAATCTTTCCAAAAAAAAATTCTCTGAACTACGCTCAAAAGTTTCGTTTAGATGCCAAAATAGGCCTCTGAAAATATGAGCCATTAATATTAAGGTTGTCCGCATCGCACTTTTCGATTGCCCATAAGAATAACACAGGAAAAAAAATAGTCAGATTTTTATAACTAATGAACGATAAATTGCAATGCACTGCAATGTCCATCAAATATTTTTGTAGAAAATTAAACGCTCTACATAAAAAGTCTGATGTCATTTTTCGATAAGTTAACTCACTCAAAAGTTATTCGAAGTCAAAGTTAAATTCATTCTCAATTTATCCGATAACTTATGGGAAATCGAAAAGTGCGATGCGGACAACCTTAATATTAATATAAGGCCTATTTAGGCATCTAAAAGAAACTTTTGAGCGTGGCTTCAAAAAAGAAAAATATTTTTGAAACGCCTTAGTCTATATTAGGGATGTTACTAATTTTCGCATCCGCATCCGCAATTGCGAAGCTTCCGCATCGATTTGAACATCTGCATCCGGATCCGCAATAATCGATGCAGATATAGGCGGAGCCGGCGACGTCCGCGAGTCCTATGCACGTGTTTATTGACCAATAGTAACGAAGATTTCATTCGGTGACAAGATTCGACGCGTTTGTTATTCTGTATGTATCATTTGTTTCTCGTAAATCAGTCGTAACGTGTTTAGCTAGTTGCGCTTATCAAATTTGTTGTCGTTGCAAGTGTTATTGTAAAATTGTGAATATTCACTGATCATTTGAAAGTGAATTAAAAAACATTTTAATGCCACCAACGCAAAGTGACATTTGGAATTAATTTAAACCAAAGACTGGGGCCCAGGTTTCTGTGGGATCGTTACCGTGAGCTGAATGGCGGGCAGATGCTAGTTCTAATAAAATATACAAGATCGGCATCCGCGGATGTTGGCCTTCAAATATCCACCTCCGCATCCGCATCCGCATGTGAAAATATATGTATCTGCAACATTCCTGGTCTATATATATGATACTTGTAGCCCGAGAGTTAAACACACTTTTACTAACTGAGTGAAGGTCAATTTTAATCTACTTCTAATTGTCGTGTCGAAATGAAACTTTTTTTTAAATAACCTTTTTAAATCTCGACTATTGAGCTTATTTAGATAAACTATCAAATTTTATATAAACTTATTTTGAATCGGCGCCAAATAATAAAATTATAAATTTTTTGTTAAAAAGATTTTTATTTTATGATTTTTTTCATCATCATCTCAGCTACATGATGTGATGATTTCTAAACGCAAATACCTGATAAAGTAATGAAAAGTAAACAGAAACGCTATTCGTTCCTATAATTTTCGAGGGTTTCTCTCAATTTTATCAGGATCCCATCATCAGATCCTGACTTCCTTGACATAGGACCACCCTTGAGGTATACCCTATCTAACAAAAAATAATAATCAAAATCGGTTCATAACTAACGGAGAGAGGGCTGAACAAACATAAAAATATATATATAAATACTAGCAGCGCCCCGCGGTTTCACCCGCGTAAGTCCCGATCCCGTCTGAATATCGGGATAAAAAGTAGCCTATGTGTTAATCCAGGTCTCCGGCTATCTACATACCAAGTTTCATCGCAATCGGTTCTGTAGTTTTGGCGTGAAAGAGTAAGAAACATCCATCCATCCATACTTACAAACTTTCGCGTTTATAATATCAGTAGGATGGTCGAATTGAGAACCTCCTTTTCTTTCGTCGGTTAAAAAAGGACTGAACGTCCTGAAACCAAAACATTTCCAGACGTCTAGACTGACAAATTACACATTTTCGCGACTCAAACTATTTGAAAATAATTTCGTTTCAATCCTCTGAGTGCACATGAAGGTTATGTATAATATATGGAAAATTTACTTGTTATTGCATAAAAATTGTAGTTGTTTTGACGAGGAAATACGATAGTGTACAAAAGATAATTACGTTTTATTACAGTTTAAATGTAACAAAAAATATTTACGACACAAATGAATGCATTTTTTGTTTTAATGTTAAGACCCTTGAGTGCTTATTTGAACAGTTTTTATCAAAAAACATTTACCGCAGACACATTGGTTCTACTGTGATCGTAGGGTTAGGGTCAACTCAGATAGAGCAGTTCTTTGCCGCTACTCTACTCGCATCTACGCGCGCATGCTCGAGTAGTCGCCGATATTTGGACTGGTGCTTGTAGCTGACGCATTAAGCCAGTGCGCAATTCAGAGAATATAGATGGACATATAGATGGATTAACTTTTTTTAAATATTGTGGGATTGAGTATTGGCAGTTACTGCGCTATTAGTAGAAGAAGAACGCGACTGTTCGTATATGCTCGCGCAATCGCGCGTTTCATGTGAAGTCATCCCACTAATATTATAAATGTGAAACTTTGGTTGTATAGATAGATGGATCGATGTTTGTAACTATTTCACGCAAAAACCACTGAACCGATTGCGATGAAACTTGGTATGTAGATAGCTGGAGACCTCGATTAACGCAAAGGCTACTTATTATCCTGATATTCCAACGGAATCTAGACTTAGAAACCGCGGGGCGCTGCTAGTTGTATATACAATGATCTGAAATAAGCGTACGCGAGTCTAAAAGATTGAGAAAACGTGCCATAGAACTACAGATCAATGTGAATGCTTTCAGAAGTTTATGTAATAGGTAAACGTGGGAATACGAAGGCTAATCGGTACAATCAACTATGAGACACGTCCCCCCGTCTGTAATTCCTTTTTAAATTCTAACAGTAAAAGCGTCTATGAATGAAAGGCATGCTTGTCCCTAGTATACTAAGTTTATGGCTTATCCTTAAATATAAACCATTGCAATGACAATGACATATGGAAGTGAAACTGACATTGCATGACATTGTTTAAATACGTCACGGATTGAAATTAAATTTAAAGTTTTTCATAATAAGATATAGATAACTAAGTTTCAGCTTAAGAGTACCGTTTCAGAAGAACTTACTCAATATCTTGGAGCACTCTAGTTAACAAGTTGCCAGGTCAAAAAAATGCATATTTTATCTTTCACCTGTGTAAAATTATTTGTACTTAAAAAACGTTAGTTAAACTCCGCACTAAGGACTCAAGAGTGTAAGATATCAATCTAATAAAATAAAATAAATGTTTTTAATTCTACAAATTTTTCCTTCACCAATTTTATTTCTTGATTATTTTATAGGTTATGCTACCACCTTAATTAGGCACCTTATTTCAACACGACAAGTGCCGTAAGATAAGTGCCACTAAAATAGAAAATAAAAATAGGCCCCTACCTGGTTTTATCTCATGTTTCTATGTAACGCAATAATACTTACATTCAAAACATCATTCTCATTTTTGTATTGTAAAAACATAAAAATAAACAGAACGAGCATAATCATAAGATAAACTTTTTAGTAAATAGATGCAACTAATTTGCATCGTCATTATATAGATGGCGTTATCAGAGTTATGGGAGCTGTGAAGGAATCCACATAGATGGCGTTATCAGAGTTGTGGCAGCTGTAAATGAACCCACGTCTGCTGGTGCTGGACTTGTTCATGAACATTTCACGTTCACAAACTACTTAAACTTGTTTTCTACCTAAGCGTTATATAAAAATATGGTATAATTGTTTCTAGGTACAGCGATATCATCGCACTTGTTGGGCAACTTACCGGAGCTATCGCTGACATTATTGGAAAGAACTATTCCACTACCGCTGCCAAATGGACTGATACTTGAAGCGCCTTTCAATAATTTGGCGGATGAAGTGGCAAAACATCCTTTATCTAAGGTATTTTAGATTTAATGTACAAATTTCTTAAGATATTTTTTTTTTTGGAAAAAGGATTAGGGTTCCGCAAAAAATATATAAATATGTACATGCGAGCGAAGCCGCGCGGGAACTTCTAGTTGCATATAAAATAAAACGCAGTATTTGACTTTGTTTTATTCAGGTTTTTTTTCTTAAATGGGTAGGATTAGTTGACTCATGACATTATATTTACACCTGTTTTGTGATTGAGTTGAATATTGTAAGTTTATTTATAGAAATATTTAACTATATGGCCAGTTGATATCCCTGTCGTAATGGACTCTCCGATCACAGGAAGGACGACTGAAAGTGATTATATTCGCTGGCCTAGCTCCTTCCAGAAGCACAGAAGCCTCATAAGGCGTTCGTTGTGTACTCCCTCACATTCCAGGACAACGTGGGCGGCCGTTTCCTCCGTTGAGACATCCTCTGCATAGAGGACTGGCTGTCGTGTTGATGGTGAATAGGTGCCGGTTTAGGGCCAAATGGGCCGTAATTACTACTATGTATATTATATTATTTTAATCGTCATGCTAGCTTTGTTCTTTAAAGTGGACGAGATACTCAGCAGTAAACTGATAAGGAAATTAAACTGGCTTTCTTATCAGTCTGACTGGCCTGTTGGTTTAGTGGTTAGTGACCCTGACTGCTAAGCTAGAGGTCGTGGGTTCGATTCCCACCCAGGACAAATAATTGTGTGATGAGCACGATAATTTGTTCTGCGTCTGGGTGTAATTGATCTATAATATGTATGTATTTAGAAATATATAAGTATGTTTATCAGCGGTCTGGTTACCATAGTACAGGCTCTGCCTAGTTTGAGATCTGACGGCCGTGTGTGAGATGTGTGGAGTTATTATTAAAAAAAAAGTTTTCTTGCGGCGTCATGCCTGGTAACATCACTGTCTCATTAAAAACATTAAATGTAAAAAATGCAAGTCTCGCAACGCATTTTTTTTAGCGCAAACAGTTGTGAGCTCTAATTATTACCTTATTAGTTATTGTTTCTTTAAATAATAGAATGTCTTGACAATCGCATGGCAACTTAATCATATTAAAATAATCTACTATTTTAATTAGTCCTAATTGAACATAACGCTACCGCTAAGAGCACTAATATTAGGTAGATATAGGCTGGTTACGAGAAAAAGATGGTATGGCTGTGCTTTCAATTTTTTTTACTGGACTTGGCTGGGACACTGCCGTGCCACATAGTTAAAATACTGTAACGTCATGCGTAAAATTAATTACCAATAAAACTTTTATTTCAGTTGGTGACCTGGCTACCTTATTATGAAAGCACCTTTGTGGCACCGTTTCGATCCAATGACGAACAGACGTTCAAGTCGGACGAACATTTGAGTAAAGCGAAGGCATTGCCTATATTGATACTACATGCTAAAGATGATATTATAGTTCCTTTTATTGTTGGAGTTCAGGTAAAAATTATACAATACTTATTTCACATGTAAAATATACGTAAAATTCCTAAATGTGGTCAAAAATCGCCATAAATCCTTAGAAAAAAATATTTCTCAATCTCGATTAAGATAAGTGGCTATATAAGTGGGGCGATATGAAACTGATCCCTACTTAAATAAACGATAATCCCAGTGACAGTCTCAAGCATCTTCACTAGCTCCTGATATCAATGAAATGATTAATATTGAAATTTTTGGTTTATTATTATTATCACAACAAAAATAATATCTTGATTCGATGCTTAACAACGAATGTATTGAATTTTCAACACGTCCATTTAAAGCGTTCGTCATATTTCTTTTTTGTTTTTAATGTACCTAAAATTCAAAAATGGAACGTGCGTCATCATGCAACCATAGTCGCGGTGCTCACAGTTCGAATTTTGAATTTTTCTTTACAATGAATAAAGAACTACATAATATAGACCTCCATGGTAACAAATTGTCCTACGAATTTTGGAGTTCTAAATATAAAACTTGCATGAAGCCGTATATTCAGAGAGGACATGTCACGGAGACAAGTCGCCCGACTTTCGTGTGGTATGTCTTCGTGTGACATTATCGCTCGACATTTGCCTTGTCCACACTACCCAGTTGTCATTGAGAAGTTACCCGTAGAGTTAGTGTTGTGTGTTTCGAGACTGTCGAGGGACACGAAAATTTGTTTTGTTGTATTTTATAGGTTTTAATACCAATTAGGCTCATTGATATCCTCTCGGTGTCCTAGGATAATCTCAAAAACAATTTGTTTCAGCTATACAAAACTATTCTTCAATCTCGAGCCGAAAACGACGCTAATATCAAGCTCCATGCTTTTGAAAAGAAAGAAAACTTAGGTCACAAATATATTTGCCATGCGAAAGACCTTGATGTGGTCGTAAGGTGGGTGAATAAATAAAAGTACAATCGACAATTAGCCTTACGGTTAGGTATTAAGGTGCAGTATAGGTCGACCGTTAATTTATGCTTTTTATCTCTGAAAGGGCATGACTCTAGCATGCAGCTACAATAAAGGAACATACTCATACTACGTGACCCGTTCTGGGGGGTCTTCAAAATACCACGCTTGGTCACTGGGGGGGGGCTTAGGGTTTCATCACATAGTCAATATCCTCTAGAAAAAACTCATACATTTTCGAGCTATATTCAAATATGGCGCATAGCGTTTACCGCTTTTTAAACTCACAGATGGCAACAAGCGATAGCAATATTTATAAATTACTACGTGAAAACTAGAGGGGAGAAGGGGTCTTGGCATATACAACGGGGGGTCACCGAGCCCCCCTCGGAGGGGTATAAAAACTGTAAAAATGGGTCTCTAGTATAGGTACGTTCTCTAAGAATTAAAAAAAATCTATTAGAAGTTATGACCGTTTGAATTTCAAGGGATTATCAGCTCCGTTTCTCATAAAAGCAGGTGGAATGTGTAAAGTTAAAGATTTTAAATCACACATATTGCTTTTATTTTGGAATTATTCAATCTGTCAAGAAAATACATAAAACCAACTTCAAAAATCATCAAATTTCCAAAAACTCAAAAATACTCATGACCGCAGTGATTCGTAAACGTTTTTAAGGGAAAGTCTAACAAAATTGGATAACTTTTGATCACCAATCAGATTTCCATCATCAGATCAGCTCCAAGATGTCAAATCATAGTATTGTCATCTGTTTAATTTTGATACGACATCTTGAAGTAGGTTAAAATTGACTTCGGAGATTTGTTAACATAGTTACTAGTGTAGCTCATATAAAAGCGCGTTTTTTCTACTTTATGAATTTATTTTTCAATTATTCCTTTTCTATCAAGTTAGCTGTAAAATAACCAGTTGCAACTATTTTTTTATTTCCAGAGAATTCGTCGTGGAAAATGAGAAAAAACAACAGTGATTGACCCAAAGCTTTACACTCTACTTATCCGTCGATAAAACCGTGATAACTTATAATTTATTGTAGGATAACTGAATAAGTGCTATCCAGGGTTCCTAATACTCAATTAAACCTAGATTATAAACTGAGTTTGGTGGAGGGTGAAAAATTATGTTTATTTAAACTTTAATATAAAATTTAATTCCTCTAAAGTACAAACAAATATGTATAAACTTATGTCAAATTTATTATAGATACTGTTGTACTCACGTGTGTATTTTGGGGATGCTGAACTTGTTTGTAGCGATACGACAGGTCCTTCACCTCTTAACTAAGGGCCTCTGTCCGGCCCACAGTAATTCAAATATCAATGAAATACATACGTAAGTACAACTGTATATCTTTAATAAGTATCAATACTACCTTACTTAGATACCCTACTTATATACAAACTTATAATATATCCTTGTTTCATAAAGTATTAAAACTTATTGCAATATCAGTCCAAAGAAGTAGGTATAAACTCCACTGTACAAAATAGTGTGCAATAGGTAAAAAAATGGCCTTTATAATATGCATAGTCAGGTAAACTTACTGAACGTAATAATCAAATCCAAAAATATACATTATATTATATAAATTGTTAGTGTTCACACACTTAACACACTTATTATTTTAAAGTACCAAATTGCGTTAGCACACTAAAATATAATTTAACAAACACACACATTAATAATAGTACCTGGGCGACCGGGCGTTTTAATTTTTTTTTATTTTCAGGACTGACACCCATATATTTAGATAAAGTGAAAACGCAATACCTGATCTAAATACAAATTTTTGATCCAAATCTTTGGAGCCGTTTCCGGGATAAACTAAATACGTTA
Source organism: Euplagia quadripunctaria (assembly GCA_963859945.1). Taxonomy (NCBI): domain Eukaryota; kingdom Metazoa; phylum Arthropoda; class Insecta; order Lepidoptera; family Erebidae; genus Euplagia; species Euplagia quadripunctaria. The sequence goes on from OY982585.1 coordinate 4,386,367, forward strand.
AATGTTCATACGTTATTAGATAAAATTGTTTAGTGTCAGTACACTAATCTTAGTTAACAAGGTCTGCCTTCACGTGTTTAAAGTTTATTCACTCAATTATAAAATGTATTAGTGTAAGTGCACTAAGTATTATACACTACAGGTTGTTACAGAGAGGTGTGGTTAAGTTTTAGGAGCGTTGTGTGTAGTCGACAAATAAGTAGTCAATTTAGCTTGAAAAATAATGGATCTTGGAAAAAAAATCTTTTTGAACTTTTTTCTTCTGCAAATGCTTTCGTAGTGTAGGTCCATATTTCTAAACGAATATGAATGTTCATGTCAATTTCAATGATTTTGTTTTTTTTATTTTTTTATGCAGTCATTTTGAGAAAAATCTGGACATTCCATCAACATCCTTGGTATTGAATACCTATAGTTTCATTCATGTCAGCCCTCTCTTACGAAATATTAGCTATATCGGGCAATTTTAAAGTTTAATTTTTCAGTTTCAAAATAAAGTTTCCATATAAAAAATCACGAATTTTCATAAAATTGTTAGCGCTTTACGTTATTCACGGAGTCTACCATACGACCTTAAAATTTGACCACACCTTTCTGTAACACTCCGTATAAAACAATTAGGTACATAAATAAATTACTGGCTGCACACATTAGTTTTAATATGCATTAGTGGCAAGACACTAAACATTGGTATAATGTGTTAGTGTTGGCCTGCTAACTTAGTGATAGTGTGCTACGGTAACCGATGTGACTTAAGTTATTGGCTATAATTATTATTGACTAGTTCTTACAAATAATAAGTTTCACTGCGACAAGGATATTTTGGCGCGTGGATAACGTTATAGGAGGCTAGCTATTTTACGGTTGACTTTTAATATATCTTACTAACAAGGAATACCAATATTGACTTTATTGGAAAGCGCGATCAGTAAATGTTTTTAATGAAAATTCATGTTCGTAATCCAATTATTTAAAGGCTGCTGCAAATGTTTTTCTTGTTTCCATACAGATCAAAACAAATTTTGTGTATAAAGATTGGAAAACTTGTACATTGAAGTGCTTTTTCCATTAGGCTTTTTATAATAGGTATATTTTTTTGTAACCTCAAAAAAAATTACTATAACCTCATAATGACACACGGGTCATCCACTTTAGACATAATTGGGATTATCAAAACACACTGACAGAAAAGATTTCCTGGGTTCTAATGGTTATAATATGTAATGAGACAACTGATAATTAATTTATACCGGCACCACGATAGGTTGAAGTGGTTGAAAAGTGAGATGGGAAGCAGAAATAAGCAATGTACCTGGTAATACTGAAATGACGTTACACAAAATGGCAGTCGTAGTTCCGCAACCTGGTGACACTTAACGTCATTTTTGACGTTTATCCTTCCCCTAATTTTTTAGAAATATAGTTCAAGAGCATTCATGAAATACGAATAACGTACAATAAATTATATTAATGTTTGCGAGTTTTAGTTTAAACTCTTAATACTCTGCGAGTAGCACAACAGTTGGTTAATTAGCCAATTTATTTATGTAATTAGTTAAATAAAGTAATATAATGTAACAAAAGACACGTAATATTAGTTTTTAATTATTGATTACAACAAAGTTTTGTCCATTTTATATTGTAATGTGATATATGCAACCTTTCTGGAACTTTCTTAATTTACCTTAAAAACTTTTATTTCTCTGATTGTTCTTTGTATGATCGGTCACTGGTTTTAACGTTACTAAATAGACAAAAGTATCGTTTTTGGAAGTCGCGAGTGACGTCACATCTTCGTTGTTATATATTTTTTAAATTGCCCTTTAGTGGATACTGAGTAGGGTTTCTGGTTTCTCGACCTTTTTTATTTCTCGAGTTAATAAAACAACAACACAATGACATCTAACTAATACTGAGTGACGGAGCAACGCGCGTATGACAGTCATGACAGTCGCGGACGGCGCAAGCGGGATGACACTGATAGTGACAGCAGCCAGGCGATACTCTGCTTTAGACTCGTCACGTGTTATATGCGTGTTTTTTGAAGTGAAAACTTCTTTAGGCACGTTGTGCACTTTTGCTATGGGGAAAAAGCACTGAACTCGCACCGTCACGCTAATAATACATATATAGATCCACTGGATGGCGCTAATCTAATCATTGAGTTTTGTCAGCTCCTTATTAATTAATCTTTAAAAATATAATTAGTTCAATAAAGTACTTATTGTGTGCTCAATTCATATGGTAAAATAAACAGAAACATAATTGTAATTAAGGTGAAAATTTATAACCCCTTTAGTGCAAAAACCTTTATTCAAAAGATGGGTTCGCGTCACCGACACGCTAATGTCGTTTACGCGACACGTCGTCTTAAGTTTTTATTTCTGTCGGCAGTCAAAGGACTGCCTACTATTTTTTAGTTACCTAGCACACAGAATTAAGTTCTCGAGGCATTGAGTTTTTTCCGTTTCGATTAAAGACAAATTTCTCGAGAATTATCGAGCAGAAACCCTATTACTGAGCTGTTTTGAATATGAAATTAGGGAAGTTTCTCAGATTAGATTCCTAGGTTAGATGGAATCAACTCGCCGGGTTAGAAGCGGTGATAAATAGTGGTTAAGATGTCCTGTGACCAAAGGGTTGTGGATTCGAACTCTGCTGTGTGCAGAATGTGTATTCTAAACAAAATAATTAAAAAACACTAACAACCATTATGAATTTTAGAGCGACATTGAGTTTTTTTTTAGAATTAAACTTTTTACCATCACATGGTACCGGGTGACACTTTCTAGAGTTAAAAAAAAAATACTTACCTAAGTATTTGTTGACAAATTTTGTGACCGATTTTTATGTTCTCATTTAACACGTTGTATTAGTGTTACATATATTTATTGTGGTTTTTTAATACTCTGAGTATTGTCTGTTGTATTCATTTATTAAGTTGAATATCAATAAATTTTGTTAAACTATATGCGTTTCATTTTTTGTTTTAATAAGACAACTCCCGCATTAGGAATTATTCCTGTGTGTGTGTGACTTTACAAACATACAAAAAATGGACACAAAGAACACCCAGACTTGGGGAATCGAACCCACGATCTATGGAATAGCAGTCAGGGTCACTAACCACTAGGCCAACAGGCCAGTCCATTTTATCTGTTTTGTATTGAGATATGCACTCGGATACACATGGTCACTAACAGGGTTGTGTCCTATCTATATAGATACTAATATAATAAATCTGAAGAGTGTTTTGTTTGTTTAAACGTTTAATCTCTGGAACTGTCAGTCAGATTTAAATAATTATTTTTAAAATGGACTAGCAATCCGCCCGGCTTTGCACAGGTAGCAGAGACATCATCAACAATCATTGTCATATTTTAACCAATTTACACAAAACCTTTACAAATTAAACTTCCTCGTGAATCACTCTGTCTATTAGTGAAAACCGCATGAAAATCCGTTTAGTACTTTTCAGTTTATCGCGAACAGACAGACGCGGCGAGGGACTTAGTTTTTATAATATGTAGTGATGAATACTCTATATTCATTGAGGAAGGCTAACAACTTTTAGGAGCAGAGTGATCATTAACTTTTTTAGAAACGAGCAGACGCGTCATGTGATGGTAAGTGACTCCCACAGACAACTGCTGTTACTACTGCAGCCTTTGGCAAACTTCGCTTCAAGGTGTTCCGTTCACATGACATTCATGTCTTTAGCTCCCTACGAAAATAGACGTGTACATGGCAATCATCCTGCCTCTATACGGTTCTGAAACGTGGTGCCTATACCGCAAATATAAACGCACATTGCTAATATTTTTAGCTACTTATGAAGTATTTGTATCATTACATTTTTATACCTTTTTTTTACAATGGAAAATTATTTCCGGCTTTTTAGTTCGGCTCGCTATTTAAACGATAAGACTTAGACTATAAGCAGGTAGGTTACAGGAAATTGAGGTTTGACGAGATAGGACCATTGCCCAAGCTCCCCCCCCCCTCTTAAATGAGAACGTCGGTTCTCTCGAGTCTCATAAACGTATTTTGCTAGAGTAGTAACTGGGATAATGGGTTCGGATGGGTTGCCAAACGGTTTTTGTGCTTAGTTGAATGGCGTTTCGCCTCTTGTAGGATGATTGATATTTCCAGGTATTTATGGATTACTGAGTTGCGACTAAACTAGGACGCTAACGACACAACCCTAAAGATACCATCCAAAGCGAAGAAAGATATACTAAATTTCTTAAAATATGAAAGTCACTATTAATCAATAAAGCATACTACACACTACAGGAATGCCTAAATGATAATCTAATATATAAAATTCTCGTGTCGCGGTGTTTGTAGTTAAACTCCTCCGAAACGGCTAAACCAATTCTCATGGAATTTTGTGTGCATATTGGGTAGGTCTGAGAATCGGACAACATCTATTTTTCATCCCCCTAAATGTTAAGGGTAGTCCACCCCTAAATATTTTTTTTAATTTTTAGAAAAAAGAATTTTTTTAATGATACAGCATTAGAAAATACATACAACCCTGAATTTTCAACCCTCTACGGTCAACCCCTATTTTCCCATCGCGATTTTTATATTATTTAGTTCACAGATCCACAATAGGGTTGCAAGATAGCAATCGAATATAATAATTATTGTAGTACAGTCGCCATCAGATATATTGTAGCAGACAAGGTGACCAAATACTTCTGAACAATTTAAAATGTCAATAAGTTCCATTTACTACAAGTTACCATTAATATCTGAACATTCATTACCTCGTTAATATCTGAGCAGATGCTTGTCAATAATTTCTATACAAACTACTAACCAAAAATATCTGAACACTTACAACGTCAAGTGTCGCAGCAATCTACGCAGCAAACACTGAGCTTACCTAATTCGTTACTGCGTAATATAAATTAGGAACCAAAAACGACTATCGACTTGACTATCATTTGTTCAAGATGCAACTGAAAATAGATCATGGTTTTGTAATGAAATTAAAAATTATCATCATATCATGCGGTATGAACTCATATTACATTAATTAAAATCAATAATCCAATATCTATAATACGTTGCTTGCCATTGCATGACACATTGAACATGACATGCCATGACTCAAAACTACAAAATGTTATAAACTGCCGGTCATCATAATATATAAATTAGCAAAAGAGTTCCTATATATATTGTTGTATTTATAGTACAGTTGGAAGCACTTCTTATTGCAATTTTTCCTCAACTGCTCAGATTTTTAAGACTACCCTATCTGCGTAGATACACTTGACGTTGTAAGTGTTCAGATATTTTTGGTTAGTAGTTTGTATAAAAATTATTGACAAGCATCTGCTCAGATATTAACGAGGTAATAAATGTTCAGATATTAATGGTAACTTGTAGTGAATTGAACTTATTGACATTTTAAATTGTTCAGAAGTATTTGGTCACCTTGTCTGCTACCATATATCTAATGGCGACTGTACAATAAATTGTCATGTATCTATAGTTTATAATTACAATTTACTTATTTCACTACTATATATTTTTTTTTAATTTAAATTAATCTTCAACCCTCGCCGGTCGAGAACTGATCAACTACCAATCGATCAGTTATCCCCGCCAGGTGTCTACCGTTTTATATATATATTTCTTCTGTGCGTGTTGTGACCGGGGATAGTAATTACCCTTCCCTAGTCCACAGATGTAGGTAGGTGGGTCAATAATAAAAAAATAATTTTACATAAATCTTATAATAATCTTGTTTCCGCGGCTTCGGTAAGAAGATAATAACAGTAAGGGCACTGGCCTGACTGGATCAGACCAGGGACGTCCGAGTCAAAGACGTCCAGGGATCCAATGTTGCTAGCTCGTCCTGCTGTTAGCAATTAGCGCAAAGGTTTTAAGCTGGTTCGCCTCCAAGCAGGAACCGCAATGTAGTGGCGATCCTGTAGTATACGTCGTGACCCTGGAATCCCGTTAGGCAGTGGTTAACTAGGTAAGCTGAGCTTATTTGGTCGTATAAACCTATCCGGTTAAGACCAAGTAACCCTTCAACTAGTTTTAGGATTGCTAAGCAGCTACAGCGGGAAACAGAGGACAGTCACAACATTACATTAAACCCACAATTACAACAAGCACAATTACAAAGGAACTTACCCGAGAGGGATCAATAGCACGGCACTTTAATATTTAGAATTATTACACGGGTGCGCGTATAAGCGTTAGAAAGCTCTGTGACACAGAAACAAGGATACCGCCCCGAACGGACCGAACGATGAAACCAGTTTTATAACAGCGCCGTTTAGGGATGCGTAAGCGCACTATGTAAACCATTATTTAAATTTGTTAGCTCTGTACATTCTGTAGATGTTATTTGTAAGGACGTATTGAGATACAACGTTACAGTGTGTATGTTCCTGAACTCCTCCTAAACGGCTGGACAGATTTTAATGAAACTTTTTGTGTGTCTTCAGGTGGATTCGAGAATGGTTTAGATTTACAATTTTACCCGGTAGATCGCGCTGCGATAGGGTTACAGGAATAATGACCGATTTTAATGAAATGTTTTGTGTGTCTTCAGGTGGATTCGAGAATAGTTTAGATTTACAATTGGACCCGGTAGATGGCGCTGCGATAGGGTTCCAAGAAAAATATTTTTTAAGTTCAGGCAGAACAAATTCTGTCGGGTCCGCTAGTACTCTATAAATATATTGTCACTTAATAAAGTTCTACGACGATTAAATGTCAGCGGAATAGAGGTATATCTAATGCAGCGGCAGCTACGGTGGAGCGGCCAGGTATCACGAATGTCTGACAACAATGGCATCTTCTATTCAGAGCTACAAGATAGCAAGCGAAAACAAGGCGGCCAATTCCTGCGGTACAAAGATGTGCTCAAGCGTCACATGAAGCGTTGCCACCTTGACCCGTCGCAATGGGAGGCAGTGGCGGCAGACAGGCCACTGTGGAGGCGTAGCGTGCGCAATAAGGTAGGTATTCGAGTTCGAAAGACGAAGGAAAGAAGAACTCGTTGCCAAACGGGACGAGCTCAAGTACCAACCACCGGCGCGCCATACATTACAATTATAATACATATATAGATCCACTAGAGGGCGCTAATCTAAACATTGAGTTCTGTCAGCTTCTTATTAATTAATGTCATCAACTTGCTAATGTGACGTTCGTTCGTTCAAGTTTTCACTTCTGTCGAGTCCCATGACTGCCTATTTTTTTATTAAAGTATAAATGGCACTGTTACAAAGTACGATTATAATTTTATTTAAGTTTTGACAACGACAAACTCGGCTAAATGTGGCTATATGGCTATATGACTTCAATTTTGGAAGCACGCCTGCCAGAGAACGTAAAATTTTACGACTAGAGAAATGTTTCCACTATGTTTGCTGATGAATATTGTCACCAAAAAGGATATAATCTAGGAGCAATAATTATTAATAATAGCGTCAGCGTGTAGCGTTTTTTATTGCTATACTTATTTGCGGTATAAAAAGAAATTGATCAGTTAAATGATGAAATGTGAGGACAATGTAACATATTGACTGATTGATTGACTGACCTGTTGGGCTAGTGGTTATTGACCCTGACCGCTATGCTTATAGGTCGTGGGTTCGATTCCCATCTGAGTCTGGTTCTTTGTATCCGTTGTTTGTATGTTTGTAAAGTCCCCCGCGACACAGGAGTAATTCCTAATGCGGGAGTTGTCTTTTAATAAAGAAAAAGAATGTAACATATTGTTCTAAAATATAAACAGACCCGCAAATTACTACTACAGACGTATAGTATTAGGTATAACTATAAAACTATGTACTTTTTTTATATCTCTTTGCATGAAACTATACCCACCTGTTAGTTAATTAAAGTTGTCCAAAAGGAACGGATGAACTAATAACGTCCAAAAATTCAACTGCTCCAAGTTATCTTTGAAATTGAGATCACCAACGATTTGAACTCGTTTTTGTGTGATTACTCTTAGGCCAATAACCACAACAGCAGTATAGACTTCACACGGAACCTGAGTTTGATACCCTACACTATTCCCTGTTAAGAAAAGAAAAACACACGGCCTGACTGGCCTGTTGGTCTAGTGGTTGGTGACCCTGACTGCTATGCCATGGTTCGATTCCCACCCGAGTCTAGGTGTTCTTTGTGTCCGTTGTTTGTATGTTTGTAAAGTCCCCCGCGACACAGGAGTAATTCCTAATGCGGGAGTTGTCTTTGTAAAAAGAAAGAAAGAAAGACACAGACATATTCTAAACGTAAAATTGATATGATGACTTCAGATTGACGAAAAAAAGTATCATAAATAAAACCTTACACATCCTTAAATAACCAAGTGCAAGAAATTAAAAATAATTTAAAACGTCAAAAAATTATTACTAACATGATTAGGTACATAGCAATAAAGACAAATTATCAAGAAACTATTTATTATAAATAATGTGAAAGAAAAGATAGAAAAATAAGTAAAATGCGAAGAAAATTTTGTATAAAAACGTTTAATTTCAGATTGGCTCCTCATCAGTATGATTGTGGAGTAAGTTAATATTTCAAATAATTTAATGTACTACACTTATCCTCTGCTACAAACCAGATGAGTTCCAACGTTCAGCCATTTGTTTTCCTACAGCATCCGTTAAAGGGTGGTTCTTCCGTTTCTAGATTCCATTTTTAATATGTCCAGTCCAGTAAGGTTGCCTAGACAAAATTGCTTGCCACATAAGATTGCATCTCCTGTTTTATATTCCCTATAAACCCTGGTGTCCAAATAAAGTGTAATCTATATATCTATATATATATACGTATATCAGTGACAGGGTAAAAAACAATCCCATTTTTTAATACACAATGCCCACACATGTAGAAAATAATTAAAGAAAAATAGTTTTATCATTATGAAAAAAAATGGCACATCCGAATAATTTTAAGTAAACCTTCATTGGCAGAGAAGAGAACAGTGTATAATATTGACTCCCCTCTCTCTCTCTTTCTTACATGAAGATTCTGTATGTAAGAAGATTAAGGAACTAGGTTCCAACGATAGATTTTCGACGATTCTCGTTTTGTACAAAGGTAGTTAAGTACCTATATATATATATCCTATCGTTTTTAAATTATCAAACCCTTTCTACAATAAAATAAACTACAGCGCATTTTTACCATCGAATTAGCTTCTAATTTCTGATCATTGTATTCCAGGACGATATTATTGACAGGCGCCTCACTAACAGCCAGTATCTTCGTAGTGCAGGTCGCTGTTTTGCCTTTAATATTTAAATACAGTAAAGCAGTACAGAGGAAAATGGTGTTTTCTAACTGTAGTAAGTGTTTATTGCTACTCTTACACTTGACAGTGAAGCTACAAACACGCTTAGATATCCTAGGCCGAACAAATGACATACGAACACGGAACGATGCGAAATCATTAGGTGCCACGACCGAATTGGTTTAGTGGAACGATTTCAGATTCCGGCACGATACGAAATCTTTTCATTCTTATGTGTGGATGGCCATAATCAATAACTAAAAAAATTTAGTTTCTTCAGTCATTTAGACCTTGGAAAATCAAGAGATCAACAAATGCCTTGTCTTTTTATAATTTAAAAGTGACATTGGTGCAAATTATTGCTCTTTTATTTAATGTAGGCGCTTTATCTTCAACGTAAGACTTTAAGGTACGCAGTATAGAAAAGCGCCCGGTTATATACAATTGAGAGGGTTCGTTACCTACCCATTATTATATTTTTTTCATATACCAGTAATCTTAGTGTAGTACATGTCACTGTATTAGCAGCGGACGTGAAAAATTATGGCAATCTTATTTGTAGAAGTTATTTTTTTATGAAAGTTTTATAAGCATTCTAACTTCTAGAATATTTTCAGTAAACTATCCTCGTAATTTGGACTACGAGAATCCCTCCAGCTGCGATGTCATTGGTGGGAGAAACTTCTTCGTTGAATTTGAGTCCGTCGCAGATAATTGTCACATTAAACTGGGTAATGTTATTAATAACCTTTCTGTTATGGCTGGGAATCGAGCCCACGACCTCTGGCTCAGCAGTCAGGATCACTAACCACTAGACCAACAGGCCAGTCAATAATAGTCAATCAAATCAATAATATTCTATTATAACATACATTATTACGTAGTGTTCATTAACAAGCTAGTATTATTTAAAATAATATTGTTACGGTGCTAAATTGAGACGCACGGTGCCATCTATTGACGATTAGAGGAAGTCATAAAGGGTTACGATTACCTAAATTGAGACGCACGCCATCTTTTAACAATGAACGGAACTAATGGTCTATTTATAGAATGTCCCACATATTATAATAAAAGATTCCGGAGAGGTTTCGAGTTTTTGGGTAATGTCACGATCTCTCTACGAACTAACGTTCAGGCTATACGAGGCAATACTATATAAGGCGGTGCATTGCAGTATGAGTCGAGTTCTAGTTGAGCGATCAGCGAGTAAACAAGTGCGATAAGTAAGAAGTATCTACAAGTGAATAGAAAAGTGGAAACAGTAATAATTAATTGTAATTGTGTCTATTTTGGTAATAATTGGTGTACCTTACTTATCCCGAACTTCAGCTTGTAACAGTATATTTTATTTTCCATATCATAAACAATACTTAACATAAAATTGTCTATTTCTTATTACTGACGACCTCTGTGTGGCGGTACATCATTCGTCTCCAATGTCAGGGTTCGTGGCTTCGATTCCCGTACTGTGCAAATATTCGTATGCATTGTCTAATAAGTGTGTTTGCAGTGGTCAGCAATAAAATATATCTTAAGTATTTACGTATATCCGTGTTCTTGAGCTCTTATGCTTAGTTATTGTCTACATGATGGCGCTTAGTAATATGTCCATTATTGGAACGAAGTTCAGATTCAGACGCTCGGCGACGGTGGCGGTGAGACGGAAAAAAGTATTAGCGCAACGAAAAATACTGACCGCTAGTTGATTTATTTTATTTACGCCATCTGTGGATTCTGCGCGATACTGTATTTGATGTTGCTTGTTGATGACAACTTTTACACACGATTCACAGATGGTGCAATTTTATTTTTAATTTTTTTACAATATTTAGGTTTTATATTTTGATACAATTTATTTTATTCATTAAATATATTTATACGAGTACAGTGTAATCTCACTAATCCGGCACTATTAAAAACCGGAGGGTGCCGGATTATTGGAATGTTCGGATTACTGGATTATACTGAAAAAGTCATAGGTAATAAATAAAATAAAGCATTTCATAGAGAGAATAAATGTATATAATGTATTAAATTAACATGTAGGTACATATATGTATATAGCGAAAGCAACTTCGTTCCAACCGGGTGTCTCAAAGATACCGCATGCATTTTCAATCCCACTAATATTATAAATGTGAAAGTTTGAGAGGATGTAAGGATGTGTGTATGTATGGATGTTTGTTACTCTTTCACGCCAAAACTATTGAATCGATTGCGATGGAATTTTGGTATGTAGATAGCTGGAGACCTGGATTAACATATAGGTTACTTTTTATCCCGATAATCCCACGGGATCGGGCCTTACGCGTCCTAATATTATAATAAACGCTGTAACATTAATTATTTTAATACTTAATGTTTGTTTTTAAGGTGTGTGGCATATCGTTCCGTGTTCCATGTTTCGTGACGTATTCGCTATAAGGGACTACGTGAGAGTGGATTCTCGTCTCCACGAAGAGTTGAGGAGGACCCAGAATATCATTGTATTATATTGCCACGGTAAGGGTTTTATTTTATCAATTGTGGGAGAGCCATGCTTCGGCACGTATGGGCCGGCTTGACCGGAGTAATGCCACGGCCTCACAGAAAACCGGCAGTGAAGCAATGCATTGCTTTTCACCGAGTGAGTGAGGTTACCAGAGGCCCTTCCCTCTCCCCCTCTTCTCCCCCTACCCGCACTCTTCTCTTCTTCTTCTTCCCCCCTTCCTTCCCTTCCCCTACTCCCACCTTAAGGGCCGGCAACGCACTTGTGATTCTTGAGTTGCAGGTGCCCATGGGCGGCGGTAGTCGCTTACCATCAGGTGACCCGTCTGCTCGTTTACCCCCTAACCTATAAAAAAAATCTAAAAACTGTATAACGCCTGATAGTTTTAACCGACAACATAATGGAGTAGGTCCTTAAGTCAACATGTATTTTTTTTTATGTATGACCATCAATAACTTTTCACAGGAGAGTCCAATTTCGATAATTCTTTTTATATTGTATACCCATACTTCTAAGTTGGTCCCATTTAAATTAGAAACAAATAATTGGTTGTAATAATTTTACGTGATAACGCTTAGGCCGATTGTACCTCTCTATCGCTTGTTCCGCGCTCTGGCTTGCAGGCTCGGCTCACGCGGAACGTGACAATGAGTCATGCTTTTTCGTGCCTGCAGCTGGCGTTCATCGGTCTATAAGACGTTATCACGTCAAAAAATATACCCAAAGGGTACAAAAATAGAGGATGAATATTTGTTCACGCACTGAGTTTCATGTGTGAACCAATTCTGTTGAAACTTGATACACATGAGTATGTAGGTAGTTCAAATGACAGTACAACATGACGGACTTGTAGTTGATCTGATAACTGAAGAAACTCCTCAACGAAGACAAACTTTGCAGTCCTAAAAAAAATCTGCCAATTGCCATACATCGATATACGTCAAAGTCAATTTTCCAAGCGCAAAACATAATTTTGTAATCGCAAAAATATATTTTTTATGTATTCTATCAACAAATTAATGACTTTCGGATATTTTCCTTAACTCGTGCAGTCATTTCGTGGTTTTTGAGGCCTAACCAGTGTTTCCAATCATCATCTCGGGTTTGCTTATCTGCTTGACAGATAACTAGAATATTCCAAACCGTGGACCACTCATTAAGCAAGTATAACTTACCCAATTGGGTTGATGCCTATGTTCAAAATAAATTATTACGCCAAGTCTGGCAATAGAATAATTTAAAATACAGGGAAAATTGTCGTCCAGTTTTCTTTTAACGTTTTCAATCAGACTAATCCCACTAATATTATAAATGTGAAAGTTTGGATGGATAGATGGATGGATGGATGGACGGACAGATGGATGTTTGTTACTCTTTCACGCAAAAACCACTGCACCGATTGGTATTTGATTTGTATGTAGATAGGTGGAGACCTGGATTAACGCATAGGCTACGTTTTAACCCGACATTCCCACGGGATCGGGACTTGCGCGGGTGAAACCGCGGGGCGCTGCTGGTAATATTATAAATGTGAATGTTTGAATGGATGGATGGATGTTTGTTACTCTTTCACGCCAAAACTACAGAACCGATTGAGATGAAACTTGGTATGTAGATAGCTGGAGACCTGGACTAACATATAAGCTACTTTTTATCCCAATATTCCCACGGGATCGGGACTTACACGGATGAAACCGCGGGGCGATGCTAGTTTATTTTATAATCGTCAAATCAACTTTTAATGCGTGACGTCATGGCTTACTATTTCATAAAAGAATGTACAGGACCCACCGTTTTGATATTGACTAAAAAATAGTGATTGGACTTATTATTATTATTGTTTAAGTGCCTAGTGCCACCTCGACCATTTTTGGTCTTTTGTAGCGCACTTTTTGCTTTACAGTTCACTGCTCAGACTTATGGCTTCGAGAAACCTCCAGATCCTTTCAGCAGTGATTGTTTGTATTTCCTGCGGTTGCATGATGTGTAACCCTAGGTTAATACTTCGGTGCAGCATTAGTGGGCCACAAGAGCATAGAATATGCATTGCAGTTTCTTCTGCCTCTTGACAGAATCTGCACATCTACTGATTTGACTTGGTCTACCTTATTATATATTTTCCAGGCAACTCGAATCACCGTGCATCTCCTCATCGCCTGCAGATGTATAAGGTCTTTCAGGAGCTGAATTTCCACGTGATAACGTTTGATTACAGAGGTTTTTAGTCACTTTTGTTATTGCCTTTTTTATTTCTATGTTAATATACCTGAAAAGAATTTCGTGGTTTCGATTCCCACCCAGGACTAATTATTGTGTGATGAGTCTGGATGTAATTTATCTATAATATGTATGTATTTAGAAATATATATCTAAGTATGTTTATCAGCATTTTGGTGACCATAGTACAGGCTCTGCTAGTTTGGGATCAGACGGCCGTGCGTGAGATGTGTTTCTTTTAATTAATCAAATTTCTTTATTGTGAAACATAGGCATACATAGAATGTTTACAAGAGTTTTAATGATCAATTTTAAGAACATTTTGCAAACTCTATCCTCCCCTGAAGGTAAGCCCCTAACGGTCCCATTATCAGAGCTTACTCATAGTATTAGAGGAACAAAGTAAATTTTATCATTTACGCTTTTTTTTACTTCTCTCAGGTTACGGAGACTCCACTCGCATCAGACCCACGGAGCCAGGAGTCGTAGAAGATGCACTAGCTGTTTACGGCTGGCTGCATGACTCTCTTGGGGAAAACAACAGGCCACTCGTGTTGGTATGGGGGCATTCACTGGGTTAGTTGGACATTTTTGGAGTTCTTGAAAAATGTGGCTGATCTTAATAATTGTACACAGACCATAGAGTAAATAAAGCTTTATTGTATAAGTGATGACACCTTTCCATAAACCCTGGGTACCAGAGGGCAGATGTCTTCTAAGTGTCATAAAAGTATTTGCCGTTTTGCGTTTCGGGCTTGCTTCTAATAAAATTACAATGACTATGGTTACTCGTCACTTTAAAGCCGTCGCCGATAAAGGTCAGATGCTGTGTTATATTCCTCTAATCTGGCCTGTTGGTGTAGTGTTTAGTGACCCTGACCGCTATGCTTATAGGTCGTGGGTTCGATTTCCACCTGAGTCTGGGTGTTCTTTGTGTCCGTTGTTTCTATGTTTGTAAAGTCCCTCGCGACACAGAAGTAATTCCTAATGAGGGAATTGTCTTAGAAGCGGGTTAATGATCCTTACTATCACTGAGGACCAAAGGCAGGGTAATGTTCTATTCAAACTACGGCCTTCTCCGTGAAAGCGACAGCAAAGAGTTAGAAATTTACCGAGAGGCACTAGGCGCGCATAGCGCAGCAAGTGATCGCAGATTCTGTGTGGGAAGAAGATAGCAACTACTGAGGCAGAGATAACTGGCTTAATTCCTCCTCAAATCAATGATCGAACTGTCATCTGTGATTGTTTTATGATAAGTATGCGACCCTGACCTGCTTCAATTATTGCTCACACTCCCCGATTCATCCATATAAGCAATATCGCTTTCCTTCTACTGCCTTCTCTCCTCATCTACCATTCACTTTTCCTATCCTTCATTTCCAAAGTTCCTGGTTGACGGCAATAGGCTTGGCTCCTATTACCTGAGTGGAACCGAATTATAATTGGCAAAATGTGGGTGTTTAATATTCCTCTCTCTACCCCTTCGAGGATACAGGCGTGAGTGTATGTATACATGTATGAAAGTTCCGTGTTAGGTGTGTAAGTGTGACATCTTCATCACAGGTACAGCAGTAGCGGCCAACATGGCTGCTCACATGAATAAGCTATGCATTGACCAAGGGCGGTCAGCTCTGCCATTACCTGATGCAGTTGTTTTAGAGGCACCATTTAATAACCTCTTGGACGAAATCGAGGGACATCCTTTCTCTAAGGTACGTTACCTTCTAAGTATAATTTAAATAGCATTACAAGTTTCCTTCTGTAGAAAAAACACAGGCGCCCAACTTCGAAGAAAGAATTAAGCGGGTGTTTTCTTCCGATATATGAATGAGAACAAAAAACTTTTTAGGGAGAACCAAAGTAGTAATGTAGGGGCAACGGACCGACAGCTACTGGGCAAGAAAGACTGGAAAAGTTTTGGAAATTTTGCCTTCTAGTTGGTTGGAGCATCTGCTAAAGTTTCATGTAACCGTTGGAAGGAGGCCACGAAAGATTGCTGTTTGTAAAGTTCAGCAGTTTATGTGGGATTTTCATGCATAGATCGACAGTGAATCTCTGTATTCTTTGACATGTTTTTTTTCATTTCTATTTGAAATGGTTCGACTGGGGAACTGAGTAGTATTACTTGCTTTCTTTTCTGAAGACGCGGAACTCGTATCCGATGGTAGTCTGATACTTAAGAATAGACCAGGAACAATTATTTTCAATGTACATAAAAATTTCCCTGTTTGCAGTTTGTATCCTGGCTTCCATACTACAAGGACACATTTGTGAAGCCATTTACGTCGTCGTCTGAGTACGCGTTCAATACAGATCAGTATTTACGCTGCGTACCTAAACTTCCCATTCTCATTCTGCATTCCAAGGGAGACAAGATCGTACCGCATAGTCTGGCTGTCAAGGTGAAAGTTTTTTTTATCAGAGACTGCTTCTGCACTAGGGTAATATTCCTGGGAGTCGAGGAACTTCGTTGGACGTCTCCAGTTATGATCTTTGGTGAAGATCTTTGCTTCAGCTATCTCATAGTGGGCGAACAATTTATAGATACCGCAAAAAAACCGTAAATATTAACTCCTGAAAAAATTCCTTGCATATTTTATCCCTCCAAAAATCTCAGCACCACTTTTTTCTTTCAGAATTTGTATTAAAATTCCTTCAGTAAATAGTTATAATACAACTATATTAAGTAGTTAAATAAAAGCTCATCTTTATTCCCTTAGCTCCATGAGCAGATAGCAGCATCGCGAGGTCCTGCCGATGCCCCTCTCGTCTTCCACTCCTTTGAGAAAGGTCTTGGGCTGGGGCACAACAATCTTTGCGAGGCGCCAAACTTGAAGAATGTCGTTGAGTATGTATACCGAGGAGGAATGAGAATGTTCTACAACACATAGTTAATTCTTTCGTTTTAGAATAATGCGTATCGTATTTCGTTCCCACTATGACATGGAATCTTAAAAGGGTAAAAAAGTTGGAAGAGAAATCTTAAGATAAGACTAAAGCAGAAAGTCAGGCTTTGCATTTTAGATGCTAAGAAGTCTTTATAACAGATGTTTTTCTGGCAAATGACGCTTGATGGAAATCGTCACTATACCCGGACACGGACCCTTTCAATACCAGGGTGTGAATGACTCCATACTGTAGGCAGTCCTTTAATATATGTCAGTGACGTCGTTCAATAATTTGGACTCTCCAAAGAAGCTGGTTCCTTTTGAACCGTACAGGAAAGAACCAGTGCTTTAGTGCAGAACTCCAAGTTCCACCTTTTTTTTATGGTATAGGGGGTAAACGAGCAGATGGGTCACCTGATGGTAAATGACTACCGCCGCCCATGGGCACTTGCAACTCAAGAGTCACAAGTGCGTTGCCGGCCTTTAAGGTGGGAGTAGGAGAAGGGTGGAAGAGGGGGAGAGAGGGAGAAAGGGTTAGGGCCTCCGGTAACCTCACTCACTCGGCGAAAAGCAATGCATTTATTACTTCACTGCCGGTTTTCTGTGAGGCCGTGGTATCACTCCGGTCGAGCCGTCTTTGTACCGAGGTAGAAAGACTTCAGTGGTATCCAGGTCTGGGGATAGCACCAGTTCTTTCGGTGAAGCCAAATTAGCAATTGTATAAATAAAGTGCCACTTATAAGATACTACAAATCTAGAATTACATTCATTGAACTCTATCGCCTGAGCTAAGCCTGGGACAATTTACTCCCCCCCTCCTGGGCCAAAAGCTAGATAGCCTATAATAATAGGTAGTAATATATTTCTTTTATTTAAAAAAAAAAAAAACAACTCCCGCATTAGGAATATTCCTGTGTCGCGGGGATTCGAACCCACAACATTAGGCGCGGCATAGTGGCGAGGTGACCACTTAAGCCATTGCGCCATCCGTGCAGTCGATAATATGTTTTTATATGATCAAAAGGGATGAAATATTCGCTGAATATTTAGTGGCACTAAAGCAAGCCACTAGTTTTGCCAGTAAATCATGATTAATTAATTGCAGGGATTTTCTAGAACTCGTCAAGGAGAAAAAAGCGGTATGCACGTGTGACTTACTTGAAGCTAATACGTGTTGAACAGAATTTGGCTGTCTAAATGTTTTACTTTTGTATTAAAGTTCGGTGAAAGAATTATTTGTTTTATTTTCTTATATACCGAGTTACCTATAAGTACTTTGTTGTGTAGCGAGAACCTGGTGTGACTATGCTTCTCTTTAGACCACCAAGATGGTAAACAATTACACTTTTAACCTGATACTTATAAACGCATTTAACAGACGACCAATGCCATCTTTAAGGTCCAAGTCCGATTCATATGACCTAATTTTCATATTTACTCATTTTCAGACTAAATTCTGTAATGAATTAGTAAATATCATCATACTGTTATAACCACATCTAAATCAAATGATTCACCAACAGAGGGGATCTGGCGCATTAATGGTCACTGTTCTAACCTTTTTTTGTTGTGCGTGTGGAAACCCCTTCGGGCCGTCACCCCACCGGGGTTTTCGATGGGGGGTGTGTCGGAATCGAACCGACTGAAACCACACGGTGTGCCGTACTGCGCCTTAAATAGGAGGGATCCGGGAACAGCCTTTATTAAGACATCCAGACCCCCCCTAGCGTCCGGACCGCCCCTCCTGACCTAACCCAAATGATTCAATACCAGTAGATGGTATCTGACGCTTCTAAATTATATTAAACGTTACTTATTTAGATTTAGAATATTATAGTAACTGAATATTATACTGCACAAGCAACCCGCCCCGGCTTCGCACGGGTAGTAGAGACATCTTCAACAATCATCATATTTCAACCATTTTACACAAAATCTTAACAAATTATACACCTAAACCTTCCTCATGAATCAGTATGTCTATTAGTGAAAACCGCATGAAAATCCGTTCAGTAGGTTTTCAGTTTATCGCGAACAGACAGACAGACGCGGCGGGGGACTTTGTTTTATAATATGTAGTGATGAATATTAGTGAAAATGTGCATTATAGAAAATGTTCATTAAACCATATAAAATATAATAAAAAATTCATTAAATCACATGATCGTTATATTAAAGATAATTCTTTAAAAAAAAACCGACTTAAAAAAAATGTTTTCTCATGGATGCTATTGACAGATCTGGACCAAATTGAAATGGGACCACACGGGAAGAACCAGCTTTCAAAAAAAAAAAGAATCATCAAAATCGGTTCACCCCGAAAGTTCTGAGGTAACAAACATAAAAAAAAACTGTCGGTCGTGGGACTGCACGTCAGAAGTGCAAACACATTTTTTAAAGATTAATTAATAAGGAGCTGACAAAACTCAATGTTTAGATTAGCGCCCTCTAGTGGATCTATAGATACCATATAATACATAAGTACATATCAAACTACAGTAGTATCGCGCAGAATCCACAGATGGCGTAAAAATATTTTTTTTAATATAGGAAACTCGGCTCCGTCTTACGAATTTTCGATCAAGTCACGTGTCCTGACGCGAGTTTAACATTTTTTACCCATCCCAAAAAGTGCTCAACGCCGCTAAAGAAGTTTTCACTTCCAAAATAATAGTCGAATTGAGAACCTGCTCCTTTTTTGAAGTTGGTTAAAAAGTAAATTAAATGAAATTAGGTCATATGATCATTAGAACTTTTGTTATTATTTCAAACGTTACACACCCAAACCTCTGCCTTAGTATTTGTAGTCATAGGGTAGGTAATTCTCTGATCGCCAATGATCTGTGCTCTACAGCTTCTTCAGAGTTGACCTTATGGACCTATAAACCCAATAACTTAGTGATGAACCAAATTAAGTCCACTGGTTTATTCTTAGAGACAAACTATCTTAATACAAAACCGTGTTTAACACATGTTTAGTTAGACACTGCCTAACTCGATGCGTGTTCTATATAATATGGTAACCCGAAACGTTTCGTATTATGAAAAAGTTTTAATTTAATAAAAATCTTTTTTTTTTTTAAAGACAACTCCCGCATTAGGAATGACTCCTGTGTCGCGGGGGACTTTACAAACATACAAACAACAGACACAAAGAACACCCAGACTCAGGTGGGAATCGAACCCATGATCTACGGCATAGCAGTCAGGGTCACTAACCACTAGGCCAACAGGCCAGTCTACATTAAGTAACTATCCTACTAATATTATAAATGTGAAAGTTTGGATAGATGGATGGATGGATGGATGGATGTTTGTTACTCTTTCACGCAAAAACCACAGAATCAATTGCGATGAAACTGGTATGTAGATAGCTGAAGACCTGGATTAACGCATAGGCTACTTTTTATCCCGATATTCCCACGGGATCGGGACTTACGCGGGTGAAACCGCGGGGCGCTGCTAGTATTCAATATAGAACACCCATCGAGTTCGGCAGCGTCTAACTAAACATGTGTTAAACACGGTTTTGTATTAAGACAGTAAATGTTTTTTTTTTTAATTTAAGAAAAGCCGCAGTAGGTACTAAGATAATACCAACAAATATTTTATTCAGTTGCTACAGATCAAATATGTTATGTGTTTAACCAAAATCTAAAAGCTGTAAATATAAAAATATTTGATACGCAAACAAAAGTAAAAAAACTTCCTGTAAATCAAGTTATGTGACATTTAATTAACGATCAACAGTTGCATTTTAAGGTCCGATCCACACTTTAGCCTTGGCTAAAAGTGTAGCTACGTCGAGCGGACAAAACTTGTTGGTTAATACAGCTACCCCGAAGCACACGTGAGTACAATTTGGCTAGCCAACTATTGATAGTTCAAGTTTAAACATATCAAAGTAGAAGTAGCTTTTACTTTTTCATAGGACGGTTTCGTTCCTCTTTTCTTGATCATTTGTTTTAATATTATAATAATAAATATACCTGGACCGACAAAAAAAGTGTATGAAACTTCAGAAAAATTGATCAAGATATACAAAGAATGATCTTAATAATAAACAGTAAACAAAGTCCTGAAGTTCAGTTACAACTGTACACAACTTTCAAAACAAACAATAGTTCGTTTTCAATATAGGTTAAGGTAGGATTTAAATGTAAATTTTTTAAGAATCAATGAAGTAGTGAAATATGGAGAAAAAATGCACAAAAATTACACCACGTTGACATTGACATATAGTACGCAGGCGCAAAGGCAAAGATCGAATCGAATTTCAAATCACAACGATTCTAAAGAAGTTTCACTTCAAAAAATCAACTTGGCCTGATAAAAGAAAATTGTATTCCCTGAACTTCCCTTCCTGATGTTCGTAAGAAGTAGTAAATCTAAACTAAAAACATACTCCTAAATAGCTAAAATAAATACACAGACATTTAGAAACATAGAGTTTAAAGGCCGTCTGATTTTTGGATGCCACTTAACCGCTATTAAGATCTATTTTTTTATGATATGGTGACCGGAGCTCAATATGAAGTGTTCTACAGCGTGGACCTGTGCTAATAAATACCAAAATCTCGACATTGTTAGATCCCCTTTTGTTAGGGTCACGTTTTACGTGTTTACGACCGGAAATAAGCGGCATTCCTATTTAATTTCATTGAACAATATATAATAGTTTACTGCCTTTGAATAATAGCAGGAGTTATGGCGTAAAGCCGCAGGACCATTTCGAAGCGATATATTGACCATAAATACATTTTTTTTATTTACGTCAAGTGTAATTCTTTGCCGATATTAAAAGTGTTGGCGAGAATATAAGCAAGGTCGATTTTATAGTTTTTTTATTTTTATTTATTAGGACAAGGCTCGATGGAGGTTACCAGTGCATACTATCAATCGTGTCACCTCTAAGGGCCTCTATGGTTCTTATATGTGTGTATGGTGATTATATGGTTACAGGTTCGAACCTCAGTAGGTACATTGCCGATGTGAACCCATTGAAAACACTAACTTTATGCTAATAGTGTCGATAATACGGGATCTTATATCGTGGAGTTATTTCTAGAGTAAGTTATACCAGGCCTCATGCCGCTCTGAGTGTGGCCGCCGGTGGACGGGACGGCTTTTCCCATCGACCCGCTGTAGTGGCCGCCCGCGAGGAGGTGGCGTCCGCGAGTGCCTGGACGTTGCCTAATTGAGAGTTTTTACCCGAAGGTGGTGCCCGCGCTTTTGCGGGCAAGCGCTAGGAGGGGTCCGGTTGTCTTAATAAAACTGTTCCCGGATCCCTCCTGTTTCAGGCGCAGTACGGCGCACCGTGTGGTTTTAGTCGGTTCAATTCCGATACACCGAACCCCCCGAAAAGACCCTACCGAAAACCCCGGTGGGGTCTTTACCCCACCGGGGTTTCCATACGTACAAAAAAAAAGGTAGTGCCTCAAATGTTATGTTAACATGGATATACCCCGAGATTCCTGCATTTTAAAATTATCGAGATCACTTAGTTAGACTTCCCTCTGAACTTACCTCTAAGAAAATTGTCTTTTTAATTACAGATACAGTACCCTTATACTGAAGCGGTTTTAATGGTCATCTTTGTGAACTGTTTTAGAGTGTACACCGCGTACGGAAATTAATATAATAAAAAGAGTATTGAGGATTTTAGGGGTTAGCGATATACCAATAAATCAAAATATTAATCAACATTTACTTAACAAAAAATACCATGTGACAACATTTACATTATCTTAAATTTAACATATGAAATAATATTTTTATTGCAAGCGTGGTTACGTCGCAACGTATCGACGCTTTGAGAGTAGATGCGTTACAATACGTCACAGTATCGAACTTGTGCATGAGTCTTATACTAATTACAATTAGTACTGACTATGGGTGCGTGCCACCCAGTGTTGGGCGTTAATCAATAAATTTTTCAATCGACTCGGTAATTGCAATTAAACGATTAATTGTAAATTGCAATTAAATTGTTAGGATTAACGTATGTTAATCGTAACTCGCAATTAAAATAATTGCAATTAACTTTTTAAATTGTTCTATGAAACAATTAAAACTAACAATTAACTTACTTGGCTTTACCGAAATCAGTTAAAAGCATTACAAGATTTCAAAAAATTTACCGACATTAATAAAAATCAATACTACCTACTTATTGATAAAAAAACGAATATCGTCCTTCACTTTAATAATAATAATAATATGTTTGTGAAGTTTGTGAGGATGTATGGATGTATGGATTTTGTTCACGGAAAAACCACTGAACCGTTAGGTAATTATTTGTTCAGTTCACACTTGTCAAATCTCCACTTTGTGACTATCATATTATTATTTATTCGTTTCAAACACACCTAATAATAAAAATGCTGGTTCTTACGACACTGTGACCCGATAAGCGGGTGCTGGGTATGTTCAGACGTCAACTATAACTACTAGTATAGGCTCGACTCTGGAGGCAAGTTGTGGGCACACGAATGAATTATTGTTCTACCCAAAGGCCAGTTACTGGGCATTGAATGTGTTAAAATATAAATAACTAGCTGCGCCCCGCGTAAGTCCCGTTCCCCTGGGAATATCGGGATAAAAAGCCTATGTATTAATCCAGGTCTCCAGCTACCTACATAACAAGTTTCATCGCAATCGGTTCAGTAGTTTTTGCGTGAACAAAAATCCATACATCCATACATCCGAACATCCATACATCCTCACAAACTTCCACGTTTATAATATTATTATTATAGTGGATGATATTCGTTTTTTTTTTATCAATAAGTAGGTAGTATTTTTATTAATGTAGGTAAAAAAATTTAAATCTTGTAATGCTTTAAATTGATTTCGGTAAAGCTAAGTAAGTTAATTGTTAGTTGTAATTGTTTCATAGAACAATTTAAAAAGTTAATCGCAAATTATTTTAATTGCGAGTTACGGTTAACATACGTTAATTCTAATAATTTAATTGCAATTTACAATTAATCGTTTAATTGCAATTACCGAGTCTTTTATTAGTCAATTAACGAGCCGATTGAAAATTTATTGATTAAAGCCCAACACCAGGTGGCACGTTACCCATTGTCAATACTAATTATAATTAGTATAAGACTCGTGCACAAGTTCGATACTATGACGTATTGTAACGCATCTACTCTCGAAGCGTTGCGACGTGACCACGCTTGCAATAAAAATATTATTTAATTTGTGTTAAATTTAAGATAATGTATATGTTGTCAAATGGTACTTTTTGTTAAGTAAATGTTGATTAATATTTTGTTTTATTGGTATATCGCTAACACCTAAAATCCTCAACACTCTTTTTATTATATGAACTTCCGTACGCGGTGTACACTCTAAAACAGTTCACAAAGATGAGCATTAAAACCGCTTCAGTATAAGGGTACTGTACCTTTAATTAAAAAAACAAATTTCTTAGAGGTAAGTTCAGAGGGAAGTCTAACTAAGTGAACTTGATAATTTTAAAATGCAGGAATCTCGGGGTATATCCATGTTAACATAACATTTGAGGTCATTCATCCTAAATGACACTACCTACGCCGACCACTGGTGATCAGCTATACATCTGAGAAATGATAGACCAGACTGTGTCGGCCCTTTGTCACGCATAAGTATGAAGTGCACATATATATTTTACTAGCTGCGCCCCGCGGTTTCACCCGCGTAAGTTCCTCGTTAAATTTTCTAATTTTTCGCGCAGCTTACCTAACTTTTCTTTCACAAGAACCTTCTCCTGACAATAACAAACACAATAAAAAAGAATTAGCGAAATCGGTCCAGCCGTTCACGCGTGATGCCGTGACCAAGGGAAATAGGGATTCATTTTTATATATATCGAAGATGTATGTGTGCGTACGTGTGTGTGTGTGTGTATGTGTGTGTGTGTGTGTGTGTGTGTGTGTGTGTGTGTGTGTGTGTGTGTGTGTGTGTGTGTGTGTGTGTGTGTGCAATGCGTGTGTGTGTGCGTGTGCGTGTCCCTAGTCTTGTTTTAATAACCCTTATGTAAGAGTGTTATGTTTTACGAAAGTTGTTCTATGCTGTACCTATGCCTAATGCTAGGTGTGTCCATTGCTAGGATCTATAGGAGGGATACTGTTATGCTTTCTTAGAACTGTTTGGAGCCGAAACAGTTTGCGAACAGTAGGAATCTTGCAGTCGTGAGTGCAACGTGCAGAGAGAGCGTGAGATAGACTATTCTTAGTGTATCAGAACTAGCTGCTAGTTAGCTAGCTAAAATAAAACTGCCGGGATAAGTTGCTTCTTTTGCGGTAGATATTATGTACCCCTGTCCTAATATTTGAAGGGAAGATACAAAATCATTGAAATTGACATGAAAATTCATAATGTGTTGTTTAGAAATGTGCACCTATGCTAGGAAAATAAATCAAAAAACATGTTTTAAAGCTTAAATTAAAGTAATTTTAGGTAAAGATTTTCCGAAGAAAACAAAGTCCAAAAAAAAATATTTTTTTTTTTAATATTCTTTTTCAGGCTAAATTACAAGTACCTGGGAGACCAAGCTTCGCTCGGTAGCATTTTGTGAAATCGTAATTTTTTTGTTAATATATTTTTTGTAAAATTGCCAATATGCAGTTAAACTTAAAATGCAAAACTGTATCTGCAAACAAAATTTCATCATAATCATTAGAGCCGTTTCCGATACCCGAAATATAAATACATACATACATAAATAAATACATACATACAAGAATTGCTCGTTTAAAGTAATAACATTTGTCGGCTAATAGATTAAAAATAATGGTAATATCTAATTTATAATATTAAAATTACTTTCTCTTTTTTTGCAATATAATGTGTTCTAAGTCAACTCATTACTACATCAATGTCCCCTGCAACAGAAGCGTAAAATTGTTGAAGTACTCGCATGTGGTGAGCGAGGCCGGGTGAGCACACTAGTGCAGGCGGTATTACCGCCACCCGCGGAGTAATTGCGTTCGAGTGGTTTTGGAATGCGACGCATAGGCATGGGATGTTATCCTAAACGTGATATCGACATTTGGTCGTAAGTATTTGTTCAATACTTACTCAATATTTTATTCCCATTCCACAAAGTGTTGTTACAGATCGTAAACTTAAACTGTATCTTAACACGTTACTAGTATACTAAAAAAAAGTAACTAATAATCCCACTAATATAATAAATATGATATGCTGCAAATCAGCGGCATTCATTGCTATGCCGATGATAGCACGAGTGATGCCTTATATACCGGCCGCGCTAACATTTCTCGGGAAAACGTCACTGAGAGTCGATTCAAACTTGTGTCTGAAATCGAAGCCTCCTTAGAAGGAGTTTCTGATTGGGGTCGACTTAATCTAGTCCAATTTAACCCAACGAAGACACAGGTTTGCGCGGTCATCGCCAAAAAGATACCGTTTGTTGTGTCACCTCGCTTTGAGAGCACTTCCCTGACTGCCACAGCCAGCATCGGAATCCTTGGTGGCGATATATCGAGCGATGTCCAGTTTCGCGGTCACTTGGAGGGTAAGGCCAAATTAGCCTCGAAGAAGCTTGGTGTGCTAAATAGATCGAGACAGTATTTCATCCCGGCCCACCGCCTACAACTTTATAAGGCGCAGGTTTGGCCGCATATGGAATACTGTTTTCATGTCTATGCAGGAGCACCCCAGTACCAGCTTCTCTCTCTTGACCGCATTCAACGGAGAGTGACTCGAATCATCGGTTGCCAGGATATTTCAGATCGGCTTGACCCTTTGGCGTTGCGTAGAGATGTAGCTTCACTCTGCATTCTCTATCGCATGTATCTAAGGAGTGCTCCGAGGAATTGCTCGGATTTATACCGGCCGCAACGTTTCGCCATCGTTCAACGCAACAAAACTTTCATCCCCATCACCTGGATAATTGGCAATCCACCACAGTGCGGTTCTCCAGAATTTTTTTGCCTCGAACAACCAATCTCTGGATGCGGTATCTCTGCGGTATTTCCGGACCGATACGACCTTCAAACCTTCAAGAAAAGAGCGTACTCCTATCTTAAAGGCCGGCAACGCACTTGTGACTTTTGAGTTGCAGGTGTCCATGGGCGACGTTAGTCACTTACCATCAGGTGACCCGTCTGCTCGTTTGCCCCCTACAATATATCAAAAAAAAAAAATGTGAAAGTTTGGAAGGATGGATACTTGTTACTCTTTCACGCAAAAAACCACTGAACTGATTGCGATGAAACTTGGTACGTAAATAGCTGGAGACTTGGATTAATGCATAGGCTACTTTTTATCCCGATATTCCCACGGGATCGAGACTTACGCATGTGAAACCGAGGGGCGCTACTAGTAATATATATTTCTTATAGTATACGGCGAAATGTTAACCGAGTAGGTTAGCACATTAGAAGGTTAACTAATACTAGCCAAAAGGGACCTTGGGAAAAGGCGTGGAGGATGAATTTAAATGTTA